>JBBGZY010001052.1:2025000-2382500 GCA_037952925.1 Lithobates clamitans | reverse complement strand
TCCGCATCAAATTCCTATGAATTGCGAGTGTGACTGGCTCTTCATGGAGGCAGCGTACACAAGTCCGGGACGGGCCCAGGAGCGGCTGGCAAAAGGGTCCTGTGCGTGTTTGGATCCTGCTCAGGTGTGAATTCAGGCAAATAATTCTAACCTGAACCGGTGAACAGACTAGCACCGGACACCCCCCAGCCATGAACCCGGCCTTAGTCTTTGGGGTCTTTGATACCATCTAGTTCAGACTGGAAGCCTTGAATTGGTGAAACCCTGACCTTGCCACCAATTGGTAGTTAAGGAGCCGGGCCGCCGCGTCCTTAACTACCAATGACTCATTCAGCTGTTAGTGGAAAAAAAAAAGGAGCAAGGGGGCGGTACTTTAAATGAAGCACGTGGTTGCTTCAAATGAAGTTCATGTTGATTTTTTTAGACCATTTAGACTTTTTACATATATTCCTTAATCACAGATACATCACGGGCCTTCTCCTGATGAGTGGCACCAAAGCCACAAAACGCGTTGAGCTACCACTTGCCATGTTTCTTTTTTTATGCTATCAATTAATGCAGTATGTTTCATTTATCTTTTTATCATGATAGAACCAGTGAGGCCACAGGTCTCCCCTTCGGAGACTGGACCGCAGGGCAGTATTCCAACATGATAACCACCCCAAACACACCTCCAAGACCACCACTGCCTTGCTAAAGAAGCTGAGGGTAAAGGTGACGGAGTGGCCAAGCATGTCTCCAGACCTAAACCCTATTGATCATCTGTGGGACATCCTCAAACGGAAGGTGGAGGAGCACAAGGTCTCTAACATCCACCAGCTCTGTGATGTCATCATGGAGGAGGGGAAGAGGACTCCAGTGACAACCTGTGAAGCTCTGGTGACCTCCATACCCAAGAGGGTTAAGGCAGTGCTGGAAAATAATGGTGGCCACACAAAATATTGACACTTTGGGCCCAATTTGGACATTTTCACTTAGGGGTGTACTCACTTTTGTTGCCAGCGGTTTAGACATTAATGGCTGTGTGTTGAGTTATTTTGTGGGGACAGCAAATTTACACTGTTATACAAGCTGTACACTCACTACTTTACATTGTAGACAAGTGTCATTTCTTCAGTGTTGTCACATGAAAAGATAGAAGAAAAGATTTACAGAAATGTGAGGGGTGTACTTACTTTTGTGAGACAATGCATTTCCCATAGTTTGTAGACATATAACTTTCACACAAACCAATTATTATACACTTATTAGGATTTTTTTTTTTTTTTACCAAAGACATGTAGCAGAATAAATTTTTGCCAACATTTATGAAGATAAAATTGTATTTTTTTTTATTGGATATGTTTTATAGCAGCAAGTAAAAATATTGCTTTTCTTTCAAAATTTTTGATCTTTTTTTTTTTTTAACCACTTCCCGCCTGGCCTATAGCAAAATGACGGCCGGGCGGTGGTTCAGTTATCCTGGCTCATATGACGTCCTTCAGGATAACCGCCGGCACGTGCCAGTGGAGGCGCGCAGCGATCAGTGGTGCGGCGTGTCAGTCTGACACAACGCTACACCGATCTCGGGAAAGAGGCTCTTTACCACGTGACCAGCCATGTCCAATCACGGCTGATCACGATGTAAACAGGAAGAGCCATTTATCGGCTTTTTCTCACTCGCGTCTGACAGGCGTGAGTAGAGAAGAGCCGATCGGCGGCTCTCCTGACAGGGGGGGGGTCTGTGCTGATTGGTTATCAGCGCAGCCCCCCCAGGGATGCCCGCCCAGGACCACCAGGGATGCCGCCAGGACCACCAGCGATGGTCACAAACACAGGACCACCAGATATGCCCCCTAGACCCCCAGGGATATGCCAATCAGTGCCCAGACAGCTGCCGAATAGTGCCCAATAAAAATGCCTGCCAGTGCCATCAGTGATGCCTATCAGTGCAATGTATCAGTGCCGCCTATCTGTGCCCATCAGTGCCCAGCAGTGCTGCTTAACAGTGCCCATCAGTGGCCAGCAGTGCCGCCTATCAGTGCCACCCATAAGTACCCATCAGTACAGCCTTTCAGTGCCTATCAGTGTCGCCTATCAGTGCCCATCAGTGGCACCTATGAGTGTCCATCAGTGCCGCCTATCAATGCCCATCAGTGCTGCATATCAGTGCCGCCTATCAGTGCCCATCAGGGCTGCCTATGAATGCCCATCAGTGCTGCCTATCAGTGCCGCCTATCAGTGCCCATCAGGGCTGCCTATCAATGCCCATCAGTGCTGCCTATCAGTGCCCATCAGGGCTGCCTATGAATGCCCATCAGTGCTGCCTATCAATGCCCATCAGTGCTGCCTATCAGTGCCCATCAGGGCTGCCTATGAATGCCCATCAGTGCTGCCTATCAGTGCCACCTATCAGTGCCCATCAGTGCTGCCTATCAGTGCTGCCTATCAGTGCCCATCAGGGCTGCCTATCAATGCCCATCAGTGCTGCCTATCAGTGCCCATCAGGGCTGCCTATGAATGCCCATCAGTGCTGCCTATCAGTGCCACCTATCAGTGCCCATCAGGGCTGCCTATCAGTGCCCATCAGTGCTGCCTATCAGTGCTGCCTATCAGTGCCCATCAGTGCTGCATATCAGTGCTGCCTATCAGTGCCCATCAGTGCTGCCTATCAGTGCCACCTATCAGTGCCCATCAGGGCTGCCTATCAGTGCCCATCAGTGCTGCCTATCAGTGCCGCCTATCAGTGCCCATCAGTGCTGCCTATCAATGCCCATCAGTGCTGCCTATCAGTGCTGCCTATCAGTGCCCATCAGTGCTGCCTATCGGTGCCCATCGTCAGTGCCTATCAGTGCCATCTCATTGGTACCACCTCATCGGCGCCGCCTTATCAGTGCCCGTCAGTGAAGGAGAAAACGTACTTTTTTACAACATTTTATAACAGAAACTAAGAAAAAATTATATATTTTTTCAAAACTTTTGGTCTTGGCAAAAAATAAAAACCGCAGAGGTGATCAAATACCACCAAAAGAAAACTCTATTTGTGCGAACATAATCATAAACATTTTATTTGGGTACAGTGTAGCATGACCGCGCAAAAGTGACAGCGCTGAAAGCTGAAAAATGGCCTGGGCAGGAAGGGGGTAAGTGCCCGGTATTGAAGTGGTTAAATACATAATAAAAAAAAAAAAAAAAAATCCCAGTTATGATTACATACCACCAAAAAAACCCCCCACTATTTATGTGAAAAAATATAAATTTTGTTTCGGTACAGCGTCGCATGACCGCGCAATTGTCAGTTAAATAGTGCAGCGCTGAACAGCAAAAAAAAAAAAAAGCCTGGTCATGAAGGGGGTAAAAGTTTCCGGAGTTGAAATGGTTAAACAAAATAAAATAATGGCCACTGATTTTGTTAGACAGCGCTTTAAGAAAACGAAATATTCTTCAGTTCGGGTTTACATCTACTTGAAATCGAATTTTACCCCTTTGCGTCGAGCTTACGCATATATGCGGCCTCGGCTTTCGGGGGTTATACCGGGATGATGCCCGCAGCTGCAGGCATCATCCCGGTACCGTTTTTTAGAGCGGGCGATCGGCTTTCCAGGGATAACAACCGATGTGGCTAAAAGCCGCTCGATTGTTATCCCGGAGGAGCGGGAGGGGACGTCCCCCCCTCCCGCCGCCTCCCGCCGCCTCCCGCTGCTCTAATCGGGCCTCCCCTTCAATCCCGCGATCCGGCACTTCCGGCGTCTAGCCACAGACTGGCTTCGTTCCAGTCTCCTGAATGTAAACGCAGAAGCGACGTCACAACGTCACTTCCCGTTTACTCGACTGCCAATGGCGCCGGATTTAAAAAAAAATATACAGTATTCATAATCGCCATTTTCGGCGATCTGAATACTTTGAAGTGCAAAGGAGGGATTGGAGGTCTTTTAGACCCCCCCCGATCCCTCTATAAAGAGTACCTGTCACCACCTATTACTGTCACAAGGGATGTTTACATTCCTTGCGACAGCAATAAAAGTGATCAATTTTTTTTTTCTTAAACACAATTTAATAATATAAAAATAAATAAGAAAAAATTAATGTAAAGCGCCCCCGTCCCCGCGAGCTCGCGCAGCAAAGAAAACGCATACGGAAGTCACGCCCCGCATATGTAAACGGTGTTCAAACCACACATGTGAGGTATCCCCGCGATCGTCAGAGCGAGAGCAATAATTCTAGCACTAGACCTCCTCTGTACCTCTAACCTGGTAACCGTAAAAAAAAAATTTTTAAAGGGTCGCCTATGGGTACCGTAGTTTGTCGCCATTCCACGAAAGCGAGACATGTTCGGTATCTATTTACTCGGCGTATCATCATCTTTCACATTATACAAAAAAATTCGTTTATTTTTAAATTCATGAAAGTATTAGATTTTTGAGCGTATCAGTGCATCGTGGTCATGCGGATACGAGCTGGGTTACAGGTGCCACGTCTTATTTTAATAGATTAGAGGACATAGGGCAATTGTGGGCTCAAGACTTTATAGGCACAGTAATAACTAGATATAAGATTAAAATTCTAGTTTATTTGGAAAATATTAAAAATAGAGGATAAAACAAAGAAACATATATAATTCAATTCATAGTTAAACAGTTTTACAAATTATGCACTCCACACATAGCTAGATGGTTAAGTTAAATAATTTGAGCAAAGTTTAGAGTCAAAAATCTTGATCAATATAGTTACAGTACGTTCCGTTGAACCAGAAGCTATGCAGTGGTGATAATCAGATTCTGTATAGGCTCGACATGTTACGCGCCACATGCGCTTCTTCAGGAGCACAGAATTGAATACTGTAATGAACAATACATTTACGATAAATACATCATGGTATAATATAATTGGATAAGATTAAATAAACAGTGTTCTTCTCATTATCTTATTACACTGTTTATTTAATCTTATCCAATTATATTATACCATGATGTATTTATCGTAAATGTATTGTTCATTACAGTATTCAATTCTGTGCTCCTGAAGAAGCGCATGTGGCACATAACATGTCGAGCCTATACAGAATCTGATTATCACCACTGCATAGCTTCTGGTTTAACGGAACGTACTGTAACTATATTGATCAAGATTTTTGACTCTAAAATTCATGAAAGTTTCCCTTCTCCCCAAAAAAGTTGCGTTTAAAACACCGCTGCACAAATACCGTGTGACATAAAATATTGCAACGATCGCCATTTTATTCTCTAGATTCTCTGCTAAAAAAAAATATATATATATATATATATATATATATATATATATATATATATATATATATATATAATGTTTGGAGGTTCTAAGTAATTTTCTAGCAAAAAATACGGATTTTATCTTGTAAACACCAAATGTCAGAAATAGGCTTAGGCATGAAAGGGTTAAAAAAAACACACACAAAAAAAAAAACATAGAGATGAAAAATATTTTGGAGAGAATTTGGACCCTAATTAAGCCAATGCTGAGCTGACACTGATTTCTACAAAATAATTCTTGTTTTTATTACAGGGAGACAATAAAATACGACTTATTAGGCAGCCAATCAATACACACTAAAGGTAATGCCGCTTCTGCTCCCCCCCCCCCCCCCATTGTGTATCCTGAACACGTTGCCAACAACCTGCCATTACCGAGGTCAGAGGATGCCAATTAAGCCGCGTACTTCGCACTGATGAACTTACTTATTAAATTAGTGAACTTCAACAAAATGGAGTTGGATGGGAAAATGTAATAAACCTTTCAAGAAGCCGCCTACAAGACACGACGTAAGCTGGCCTTTCCAGTGGGCTGCTAAGAAAATGAACAAAAGTCGAACAAAAAAAAAAAAAAAATCACCAAAAAAAAACCCCCAATGGATTGACATTATATACTTGTCTCCGCAGCTAAAAAAATTAGAGTTTTAGCCTCTCTTTTAGAAGCCCCTCCCTCTCCATAGAAATGTTTTGTCCTCTCTACATGTGATATACTGTATAGTTATAGTATAATAATAATAGTGTGTGACCTGGGGGGGGAGGGGCCGGCATTAGAGTGTAAGCTCCTCCGGTACAGAGGCTGATGTGACGCAATGTTTTCTGTAGAGGCGTAACTAGAACCTTCAGGGCCCCGGTCCAAGAAATCATCAAGGGCCCCTCCCTTCCATCTGAGCCTAGGCTTCCAGTTTTGGGAGGGCATCCATGGACATCCTCACAGCACCCTGCCTCCCGCATGCCCCCCATTCACTGCGCTCTGTGACTTCAGACACAGCTGATCACAGATCAAGGTGAAGGGCCAATCACAGCGGCAGTCCTTCCCTCCCATGCTGTGTTTGTGTGAGGAATGGAGAGTGTCCTAATTATCAGTGCTCATCATTGCCACCTATCAGTGCCATCTATCTCTGCTCATCAATGCCTCCTATCAGTGCCTCCTCATCAGCACTCTTGGGAGCGTCTCTCTCCTACAGCCCGGAGCCTGCACTGACAGTTCCCCCTCCCTCCTCCCTCCCACAGATGGGAGAGGAGAGAGCAGATGCAATCCTTCTACTCCCACCTCTTACCTCCTGTGTGCACCACGGGAAGTGTGAAGCCCAGCATCCAATGATCGAATTCAGCTGCTTAGCTTCACACTTCCCATGATGCACACACAGAAGGAGAGAAGAGGGGGAGTAGAAGGAGCAGATGGGCCCTCTCTTCTCCCATCCATGCGAGGGAGGAGGGATGGGGAACTGTCAGTGCAGCCAGCTCTGGGCTGTACAAGAGAGATGCACTCAGCTCAGAGCCCTGCGGCTTGCAACCTCGCTGGGGCCCCCTGACAGTGGTGGAATGCCAGGGCCCAGTCGCTACCTCACTGGGGCCCCCTGACAGGGGTGGAATGCCAGGGTCCGGTCGCAACCTCACTGGGGCCCCCTGACAGTAGTGGAATGCCAGGGCCCGGTCGCTACCTCGCTGGGGCCCCCTGACAGTGGTGGAATGCCAGGGCCCGGGCGCAAGTGCAATCTTTGCGACCCCGGTAGTTCTGCCACTGGTTCTCTGTGCCACCCTGAGGTATATGTCAAAGCTATAAAAGACTGCGTTCACACCTCAGTGTTTTGAATTGTGGGCAGATTTTCTGCAATTCTGGCCACAATTTCAACGAGCCGAGATGTGAATGGCAAATCGTTTGATATGCCATTCACTCTGGCACCTAAAATCGTGGTGCGGTCCTGGTCGGGATTGTTGCGCGATAAATCACGCTGCAATCGCGGGAACCTGCATCAGCTTATCACCCCAAAAAAAAAAAGTTCAGGTGCTACTTTTAGGCGACATGCTTCGAATGATGCGGGTTTACGCAATTGCAGCGCGATTTTAGGTCGCCATTCAAATTAGTGGCATATCGAACGTTCTCCAAATTGTCACACCACAGCGCTTTGAAATCGCAGGCAGAATCTCAGCAAATCTGCCCGCGATTCAAAACGCAGAGGTGTGGATGCAGTCTAAATGTATAATAATAATATACAAAATGTGGACCCTGACAAACTAAATATAAAGACTATAACGGTACCCAATTTTTGTAAAAAAGTATAAAAAAATATTTATAGGTATAATACAAATTACACATGTATACATTACAAAAAGCATACAAAAAACACAAAAGCTGCACATAAAACATAACCAAAACCATCTAGTACTCCTTGAATACAGGTTCTTGGTGGCTCCCCTATGGTGGAGTACAGTGAGTTGCTGTAATTTGCTGTAATTTTCCAGAATCTATCTCACACCACGCTGATCTGAGGAACAACATGATGGGAACTTCTTTACCTACCTAATATAATACCTTGTATATCACTAGGCGCACACTATACAATTTAACTATGGATACTTAGTTCCAATTACATAGGAACTAATGACTATCTTGGAAAAACGAGGAGGATCGTTCTGTGGCATTATATGGGTGGCAAGGACCATTCAATGTGTTTCTATTTTGATGTTTTTGACTATTAACCGTGAGTGTTCTTGCTGAAACTTTTCCTGAAGAAGCGGGTTATCTCCTGCGAAACGCAAACTGCGTCGAAATAACAGCACATCACTGTACCCCACCATAGGGGAGCCACCAAGAACCTGAACCTGAGTACTAGATGGTTTTGGTTATGTTTTATGTGCAGCTTTTGTGTGTTTTTTGATATGTATTCATTTTCAATTTTTATTATACAATAAATATTTTTTGATACTTTTTACAAACATTGGGTACCGTTCAGTGGCGATTGGTGCTCAAAATTTATTTGGGGGCGCAAACAAGTTCTGAAAAAAAACCCCCATCAATCGCAGCCACTGTGCCCATCAAACGCAGCCACTGTGCCCTTTCAAATGCTCCCACTATGCCATCAAATTCTGCCACTGTGCCCATCTTATGCAGCCACTGTGCCCTATCAAATGCTCCCACTTTGCCATCAAATGCTGCCACTGTGCCCATCTTATGCAGCCTCACTGTCCCCCATCAAATGAAGCCTCACTGTGTCCCATCAAATGCAGCCTGTGCCCCATCAAATGCAGCCTGTGCCCCATCAAATGCAGCCTGTGCCACATCAAATGCAGCCTTTGCCCCATCAAATGCAGCCTGTGCCCCATCAAATTCAGCCTGTGTCCCATGAAATGCAGCCTGTGCCCCGTGAAATGCAGCCTCACTGTCCCATGAAATGCAGCCTGTGCCCCATCAAATGCAGCCTGTGCCCCATAAAATGCAGCCTGTGCCCCATGAAATGCAGCCTGTGCCCCATGAAATGCAGCCTGTGCCCCGTGAAATGCAGCCTGTGCCCCATGAAATGCAGCCTGTGCCCCATGAAATGCAGCCTGTGCCCCATCAAATGCAGCCTGTGCCCGGGAAATGCAGCCTGTGTCCCATCAAATCCAGCCTCACTGTCCCATTAAATGAAGCCTGTATCCCATTAAATGCAGCCTCACTGTCCCATCAAATGAAGTCTCACTGTGCCCATCAAATGCAGCCTCACTTTGCCCCATGAAATGCAGCCTGTGTCCCATCAAATGCATCCTGTGCCCCGTGAAATGCAGCCTGTGTCCCATCAAATCCAACCTTACTGTCCCATGAAATGCAACCTGTATCCCATTAAATGCAGCCTCACTGTCCCATAAAATGCAGCCTCACTGTATGCCATCAAATGCAGCCTCACTGTGTCCCATCAAATGCAGCCTCACTGTCCCATCAAATGCAGCCTTTGCCCCATAAAATGCAGCCTCACTGTCCCATGAAATGCAGCCTGTATCCCATTAAATGCAGCCTCACTGTCCCCCATCAAATGCAGCCTCACTGTGTCCCATCAAATGCAGCCTGTGTCCAATGAAATGCAGCCTCACTGTCCCATGAAATGCAGCCTGTGTTCCATCAAATGCAGCCTTTTCCCCATGAAATGCAGCCTCACTGTCCCATGAAATGCAACCTCACTGTCCCATGAAATGCAGCCTGTATCCCATTAAATGCAGCCTCACTGTCCCATCAAATGCAACCTCACTGTCCCATCAAATGCAACCTCACTGTCCCATCAATTGCAGCCTCACTGTGCCCATAAAATGCAGCCTCACTGTGTCCCATGAAATGCAGCCTCACTGTCCCCCATCAAATGCAGCCTCACTGTCTCCCATCAAATGCAGCCTCACTGTGTCCCATCAAATGCAGCCTCACTGTCCCATGAAATGCAGCCTCGCTGTGTCCCATCAAATGCAGCCTGTGTCCCATCAAATGCAGCCTGTGCCCCATCAAATGCAGCCTGTGCCCCATCAAATGCAGCCTCACTGTGTCCCATCAAATGCAGCCTGTGCCCCATCAAATGCAGCCTCACTGTCCCCCATCAAATGCAGCCTCACTGTGTCCCATCAAATGCAGCCTGTGTCCAATGAAATGCAGCCTCACTGTCCCATGAAATGCAGCCTGTGTTCCATCAAATGCAGCCTGTGTCCCATGAAATGCAGCCTCACTGTCCAATGAAATGCAGCCTCACTGTCCCATGAAATGCAGCCTGTGTTCCATCAAATGCAGCCTGTGTCCCATGAAATACAGCCTCACTGTCCCATGAAATGCAGCCTCACTGTCCCATGAAATGCAGCCTCACTGTCCCATGAAATGCAGCCTGTGTTCCATCAAATGCAGCCTGTGTCCCATGAAATACAGCCTCACTGTCCCATGAAATGCAGCCTCACTGTCCCATGAAATGCAGCCTCACTGTCCCATGAAATGCAGCCTATGTCCCATGAAATGCAGCCTGTATCCCATCAAATGCAACCTCACTGTCCCATAAAATGCAGCCTCCTGTGTCCCATCAAATGCAGCCTCCTGTATCCCATCAAATGCAACCTCACTGTCCCATCAAATGCAGCCTCCTGTGTCCCATGAAATGCAGCCTGTGCCTCATCTAATGCAGCCTGTGCCTCATCAAATGCAGCCTGTGTCCCAAAAATGAGGGTCTCTCATTGAGGCCTTACTCCCTATTTCCTATTTTAGTATAATAATAATAGTGTGTGACTGTAGGGGACATTAGTGTGTAAGCTCTTCTGGTTCAGATGGAAACACCAAGGAAAAGGATGAGACTTTACAGTGCTTAATATCTCACTAATAAAACAATAATGAATAATTAAAAACAATCTTTTATTGATTTACAAGATAAAAAAAAGACATATCACTAAAGCCTTAGAAAAAGTGAAAAGAAATGATAGGTATATTATAACATGTCATACCATAGCTGGCCCCTAGGTGATGATAGAGAGACCGCTCGCATATGCAGAAAATAGCTGGCAGGACACAGAAGAGGATCCAGGATGCGAGATGAGGTCAGGGCAGGCAGCAGGCAAGCAAAAATGGCAGACAAAGCCGGGGTCGGTACTCGGGAAGCCAGACGCATGATGCATGTAACAGTAGCCAAACAGGAGCTCAGAGAACTGGGAAGCTGCTCAGGCAACGCGGGCTGCACTGAGCGTGTCTTATATAGGGACACAAATTAGGAGGCGGGCCGAGAAAGGTAATAACAGGCGACACTGTCAGGGCTGGGCTCGGCCCTTCCGTCTCTAAACTGGCCGCTCAGCTGTCAGTTAATTGCCAGCTCCTATCTCTCCACAGTGACTCACCTGTTGATGATATCCTGCACGTCAGTCCTGCTTACTTAAGCCGTCCAGCCCAGATGATCTCTGCCTTCGCCTTGGTCAACATCACAGAGTTTCTCTCCTTCGTGCCTGTTAATGTCAGGGTATCACCGGCACCAGACATGGGCGTCGGCGCGCGCCTATGCGCCGGCGCGCTCCATTGCACACTTCCCAGCAAGATCGTGGTGTTCCCGGGCGTCAGCGCGGCGCTAGGGCGCGCGCGGGTACGTGGCGCTCGGGCGCGCGCGCGTATGCACGTGCGCGCGTACGGGCGTGCGCGCGTTCGCGATAGCGCCGGTTTGGCGCCAAAGTGCATATAAAAATCCCCCTGTGCCTCTGGCACATTGCTGCTTCGTCTCAGCTTGTGATTTGTGTAAACCTTGAACCTGATTGCTGTTACCCATCTGACCCGGCTTGTTTGACTATCCGTCCTGCTCCTATCCGACCCGGCTTGCCTGACTACTCTTCTGCTACCTGCCTGATACCGTTGCCAACCTCCGCCTGCCTACCGACTCTGCCTCTGCCTGCTGTTTGTGCCTGTCTCATACCCGTGCTGACCCGGACCGTCTGACCCTGCTTGTGCCTGCTGTTGTCCTTTGCTGTTGCACCTTCAGCTCCAGCTCCAGTGATCTCTGCATCTACAAGTGTTCCAGTGTGCTGCCTCCAGTGTCTACCTGATCTGCAGTCCAGCCATCCCTGAGGGATCTCTCATCACCTCTGCTCCAGAGACTCCGCTCTACAGGCACTCCTACCCCACTGTGCTCAGGAGACCACTGTCCCCACTCCAGTGGCTTCTGAACCAGCGTTGTATGAGAGGTCTTCTCCTACAAGTCAGGCTCTACTACCAGGTACCTAACAGTACGAAGCAGCCATGTCTGAGCCTGCAGGAGATACCTCTCCAATGAAGGAGATATGCACACACCTGGCGGCCCTTACCCAAGCAGTACAAGCTCTTCAGGACAATTACAACAGACTGGAAGGACAAGTTCAGAACCTGGCGGGGTCCAACCCTTCTGCCTCTTCTTCTGCTGCTGCTCCAACACAGACTGCTTCAGGGCCCGCAGTTGTGATGCTCCCGCCTGAACCACGGGTCCCCATTCCAGAAAGATTCTCTGGGGACCGGGCTAAGTTTCGGACCTTCCGCAATGCTTGCCAGCTCTTTTTTGCCTTACAGCCCAGAACTTTTTCACTGGAAGCCACTAAGGTTGGATTTGTCATTTCCCTCCTGCAAGGGGAACCTCAGACCTGGGCCCATCGTTTACTTGAAGGGGACTCTGCTCTAACCCAATCCTTATCCGCCTTCTTCCAAGCCATGGCACAATTATATGAGGACCCTCAACAGACTGCTTCAGCTGAATCTGCCCTGTTCGCGCTCCAACAAGGCCGCAGACCCGCGGAGGACTATGTTACTGAATTCAGACGTTGGAGCGCGGACACACAGTGGAATGACGCGGCCCTGCGTCACCAGTTCCGCATTGGACTGTCTGAAAGCTTGAAAGACGAACTTGCTCGTGTAGGTGTTCCAAATACCTTAGAGGCCTTGATCACCCTAACCATTCAGATCGATCGTCGCCTCCGAGAACGACGATCTAAACGATCAGTTCAACCAAACCGCCCGACCTGGATGACAGCCCGAGCTCCGATGCCTGCAACACGCTACTCCCCTGCATCCAGTCCTAATTCAGTCAATACCACACCAGATACCTCCGAACCCATGCAACTGGGGGTGATGCGACCTGCACTGTCTTCTGAGGAACGTGCCCGACGTCGGCAATTAAATCTGTGCCTTTACTGTGGTGGAACCGGGCATTTTGTCCATAATTGCCCAGTTAGAATGAGTAAGTGTCCATCTCCTATACCTACCAGTTTTTCTGCTTTATCTACCAATTCTACCCATCTTGCCATTCTTCTCTCGTTACAGCTTCAAGAAAGGACACTCCAAGTCAACGCAATTATTGACTCCGGGGCATGCAGCTGCTTTATAGACTTAAGCTTTGCTAAGCAGCATAACATTCCTTTACAGACCAAGACCCATGGACTTTCTGTCTTCCTTGCCGACGGCTCTCGTATCAGATCTGGACAAGTGACGCAAGAGACTCTGCCATTACCCACTACAATTGACTCTCAACATAAGGAATTGCTGACCCTGGACGCCATTACTTCCCCTATGTTCCCCATTATCCTGGGCATTCCCTGGCTCCGGGCTCACAACCCACACATCCATTGGGTCTCTGGAGCAGTGAAATTCCTGTCATCTTACTGCCAGGACCACTGTCTGGCGAAGGATCTGGATTCCCAGGCTACCCTGCTGTGCCTGGACACCGACCAGAAAAATTGTCAGGTCATTCCCAAACAGTATCATGATTACATTGATGTCTTCAGCAAGAAGGGGGCCGACTCTCTTCCACCTCATCGCCCCTACGATTGCCCCATCGAATTGCTGCCAGGATCCGAAATTCCCTTCGGACGCATCTTCCCTCTATCCGAGAAAGAACAAGAAGTGCTGAAGTCTTACATAGATGAAAACTTGGCCAAGGGATTCATCCGCCATTCCACTTCTCCAGCAGGTGCGGGTATATTCTTTGTTGCTAAAAAAGACAAATCTCTCCGCCCGTGCATTGACTACAGAGAACTGAATAAGATCACGGTCAAGAATCGGTATCCCCTACCTTTGATACCCGAACTGTTTCAGAAATTAAGGACTGCCGTCATTTTCACTAAGCTTGATCTGAGAGGGGCCTATAATCTGATCCGCATTCGGGCTGGGCATGAATGGAAAACAGCTTTTCGGACCCGATTCGGGCATTATGAATATTTAGTCATGCCTTTTGGACTCTGCAATGCCCCTGCGACTTTTCAACACCTGATTAATGACGTGCTTAGAGACTTCCTAGACCTATTTGTGATTGCATATCTAGATGATATTTTGATCTTTTCTGAATCCTTGGATCTCCATCGAAAACATGTTTGCCAAGTGTTGGGTCGTCTCCGCTTACACAGACTTTATGCAAAAGCGGAGAAATGCGAGTTTGAGCAAGAAAGCATTCAGTTCTTGGGCTTGATCATCTCCTCCACTGGCATCAGGATGGATCCACAGAAGGTGTCTGCTGTTCTGGACTGGCCGGTACCCCTAGACAAGAAGGGGGTGCAACGATTCATCGGGTTTGCAAATTTCTACAGAAAATTTATCAGGGGTTTTTCTGCGATAATCGCACCAATCACTCAACTAACCAAACAAAATACCCGTTTTTCCTGGAATCACCTAGCCCAAGAGGCTTTTGAGAACCTCAAGAGACTATTCACCTCAGCACCTATCCTCAGTCATCCTGAACCATCCTTGCCATTTATTTTGGAAGTGGACGCTTCTGAAATAGCGGTCGGAGCGATACTCTCACAACGAAGGGGCAGTAAAGACGATATGCATCCTGTGGGGTTTTTCTCCCGAAAACTTTCCTCCGCGGAGAGGAACTATGATGTTGGAGACCGGGAGCTTCTTGCCATCAAAACTGCATTAGAGGAGTGGAGGTACCTGCTGGAGGGGGCTATGCATCCAGTACTAATCTATACTGACCACAAAAATCTAGAATATCTACGTTCCGCCAAAAGGCTAAGACCCCGACAAGCCCGCTGGGCGTTGTTTTTCTCACGCTTTTCCTTCCACATTACTTATCGGCCAGGTTCAAAAAATGTCAAACCAGACGCATTATCACGTATGCATGACAACCCCAAAGACTCATCTGCTCCGGATACCATTTTACCGGCAAACAATTTTCTGCTCATTCAAACTGATCTCCTCTCCCAGATTAAGGAAGCTTCCTCTGAATCAGCCAGACCCACAGGGATTACTTTAAGTAACAGGGACAGACTATTCTGGAAAGGGAGCCAAATTTTTGTTCCTGAGGAGGTTCGGGTCAAGGTCTTAGCACTTCTTCACGATCACCCGCTGGCAGGTCACTTTGGGGTTCGTAAAACCATGGAGTTGGTACAGCGTACCTTCTGGTGGCCCAATTTAAAGGACTTTTGTGAGAAATATGTTAGCTCGTGTCCTATCTGTACCCAGAATAAAACTTCCAGGAGTCGAGCTTGGGGCCTGTTAAAACCCTTACCGGTACCCGATAGGCCTTGGAAAATGATATCCATGGACTTTATTGTAGAGCTGCCATGTTCTGAGGGATGTTCTGCAATTTTTGTGGTAGTTGATCGCTTTACCAAAATGGCCCACTTTCTTCCATTAAGAGGAACTCCGTCAGCTATGGAAACTGCTCACGTCTTCATCAAGGAGATCGTTAGACTCCACGGAATCCCCGTTAACATAACCTCTGACAGAGGGGTACAATTTACCTCACGCTTCTGGAGAGCCCTGTGTGAGTCTTTAAAAATCAAACTGGCTTTGTCATCGGCCTACCACCCTCAGACCAACGGCCAGACAGAGAGGACCAATCAGACTCTTGAACAGTATATTAGATGTTTTACTTCCTTTTCTCAAAATGATTGGGTATCCTTGCTGCCCTTGGCAGAATTTGCCTACAATAACGCCAAGCACTCAGCCACTGGTCAATCCCCCTTCTTCGCTAATTATGGGTTCCATCTAACCTTTTTACCCGATTTCCTTCCAGAGTCCTCAGTTCCAGCAGTGCAAAGTACGGTAGACTTCATCAATCGTAACAACCAGATGTTGCAGGAAGCAGTGTCCAAGGCTCAGGCGGACAGCAAGAGGATCTTTGACCGAAGGAGAAGAGGGGAATTGAAGCTTCAGCCGGGCGATCGGGTATGGCTTTCTACAAATAATATCAAACTAGCTTGTCCTTCTAAAAAGTTGGCACCTAGGTTTATGGGACCTTTTCCGGTTAGGAGGAAAATTAATGAAGTCTCGTATGAACTGACTTTGCCTGACTCTCTTAAAATTCATCCCGTGTTTCATGTGTCTTTGCTCAAGCCTGCTGTACCTGATCCCTTTCCTGGTAGAGGGACTAGACCTCCTGAACCTATTTTGGTTGACGGTAACGAGGAATTTGAAGTTGAAGCTATCCTCGATTGCAGGAAAAGACAAGGGCAGATCCAGTTCCTAATCAAATGGAAGGGCTACGGCCCAGAAAATAATTCATGGGAACCTGATAGCAATGTGCATGCTAGGCGTTTAGTTCGAGCCTATTTTGCTAACCATCCTGAAAAAAGACTTTTGGGCACCCAGAGGTTGCCCCTTGGGGGGGGGCAATGTCAGGGTATCACCGGCACCAGACATGGGCGTCGGCGCGCGCCTATGCGCCGGCGCGCTCCATTGCACACTTCCCAGCAAGATCGTGGTGTTCCCGGGCGTCAGCGCGGCGCTAGGGCGCGCGCGGGTACGCGGCGCTCGGGCGCGCGCGTGTGCACGTGCGCGCGTACGGGCGTGCGCGCGTTCGCGATAGCGCCGGTTTGGCGCCAAAGTGCATATAAAAATCCCCCTGTGCCTCTGGCACATTGCTGCTTCGTCTCAGCTTGTGATTTGTGTAAACCTTGAACCTGATTGCTGCTACCCATCTGACCCGGCTTGTTTGACTATCCGTCCTGCTCCTATCCGACCCGGCTTGCCTGACTACTCTTCTGCTACCTGCCTGATACCGTTGCCAACCTCCGCCTGCCTACCGACTCTGCCTCTGCCTGCTGTTTGTGCCTGTCTCATACCCGTGCTGACCCGGACCGTCTGACCCTGCTTGTGCCTGCTGTTGTCCTTTGCTGTTGCACCTTCAGCTCCAGCTCCAGTGATCTCTGCATCTACAAGTGTTCCAGTGTGCTGCCTCCAGTGTCTACCTGATCTGCAGTCCAGCCATCCCTGAGGGATCTCTCATCACCTCTGCTCCAGAGACTCCGCTCTACAGGCACTCCTACCCCACTGTGCTCAGGAGACCACTGTCCCCACTCCAGTGGCTTCTGAACCAGCGTTGTATGAGAGGTCTTCTCCTACAAGTCAGGCTCTACTACCAGGTACCTAACAGTTAAAGACTTGCTTGGCTGACGTTCCTTCTGGTTCCAGATTCTGCTTGCTGTTCCACTACGCTGATTCCTGGCTTCCTGACTTTCTGGATTCTCTGACTATCCCTTCCGGTTACCGAACTTTGGCTATGTTTTGACTACGTTTGTTCTATTTACTTTTTTTTTATTAAACAAGTGCGATTTAACTGTACTTCTGTCTCGGTCTGATTCATGGTTTCTAACAGACACCCATAGGTGAACACAGAAGCCAAACAACACATGTGAATAGAATCACAGATCCAGCAGAACCACTGCAGTGAGGAGATAATCATTTCACAGGCAGGAAACTGCAGACTAAACCATGACAGGCCTTCTTGGATCTCTAATCATCTCCATGTCATTGCCGTTAAAAACAATCTTCGCTCTCTGCTATTATTTTGGAATGTATATTTTTGGGCTTGGAATGGTAGTATTAGGGAACTAGTTATAGCTGTCAACTGGATTCTGTACATTTTTATTATTATTCATTTTCAAGTGAATAAAGTTTGTGCACAGTGAGGGAGACACCTGCTGGTAATGTGAGCACATTGCTAGCAGCATAAGTATTTAAAGCGGAGTTCCACCCAAAACTTCCACTCATTTGTCTCCTCCCCCACATTTGGCACCTATCACGGCACCTTTGACACCTTTCGGGGAGCGGATACCCGTCTTTGACAGGTACCCTTACCCACTTGCAGGAGACCGAGCCGCGGCACATTATGTCAGCAGCTCGGCTCCCTCCTCCTTCCCCCACCACCTGGCCAGTAAGAGAGTGCAGCGGTGCCTCGCACATGCACAGTAGGGACCCGGTATGAAGCCGTAATTCTTCACTACCAGGTTCCCTTACCGGCAATGGTGGTGGCAGCACCCGACAGCTGATGGAAACATCAGTTGCGGTGCTGACATCGCTGGACTCCAGGACAGATAAGTGTCCTATTATTAAAAGTCAGCAGCTGCAGTATGTGTAGCTGCTGGCTTTTAATTTTTGTAGGGGTGGGCGGACCTCCGCTTTAAGTCTGTTCCAGGAGCCCCTTTTTGTCCTGATGAAGCAGCGATTGGCAGGCGAAACGCCTATATACTGTGAGGTCTTCACGCCCGGAAGTGACTTCCGGCCACTGCTATTCCATCTATGTCAATTGGACTGCTGCAACTTGGATGGGACTGATCAGCTGCTGTGTAGATCGAGTAGGAGTAGGGGAAGCTGACTGTCAGAGGACCAATACTCGCACAGCTAATACCAATGCTACTACTACAGCTAATGCTCATTCTTGTGCAGGTAAAGGAGAAGTATAGCCAAAGCTCATTTGGCGGTATTTCTCCTGTGCATCACAGGAGTGGAATTCGTTTTGCACTCCTGTGACCGTTTTCAGCAGAGAGCGGGCTGAAGTCCGCTCCCTGCTGACGTCACAGAAGTCAGTCGAGGGGCTGTGTCATCGCGGCAATGGAAGTCGGGATCCGCCAGGTCCATGGACCGACATCTGGCTCAGCCTCTCAGAGAGCCACTGAGAGCCTGAGCTGACCTGTCTGCCCCCCTCCACAGCCCAGCAGTCCAATGAACGAGGAGGAGCAGAGCAGAGAGCTGTGACTGACAGTCTGCAGCTCTTCGCTCACAGAGCTGTCAGAACCGAGCGATCGGCGGTGTTTCATTTCTCGGGTCTCAGTGTTAGAGGCACCGGGGGGACAGATGCAGCATGGGATTGATGCGGCATCCACCTAGGTAAGTTTAATTCAGGAAAAAACCCCATCCCCATACTTCTTTTTTAATGTTCATTACCGTGCAACTAATGCTCATGCACTTGTACCAGCACACAGACAAGCTCTGGCTAATTTTCAGCATGCACTAACAGGTAGGGGCATCTGTGTGCATGTCCACACACATAGGCATCAAGCGGCCTATTTAAAGGAAACCCTGGTGTGTGCTAATCGTTGGATGTTCTCCAGCTTCCATGTGACCTTTGTTCCTGTGTTCAGCTTATGCTGACTGATCTCCTGTTGCTGACCTGGCTAGCTCCTGACCTTGCTCTGTGGATTCTGAAAACAGATCTCTGCTTGCCTCTAACTACTCTCTGACTGTTTCCCTGGTTCAGACCTCAGCCTGCTACTAGACCTCACTCTGCCTGCTTTCCTGGTAGTGACTTCAGCCTGCTACTGGACCTTCGCTCCGCCTGCTTCCCTGGTACTAACTTCAGCCTGCTACTGGACCTCACTCTGCCTGCTTCCCTAGTACTGACCTCAGCCTGCTTCTGAACCTCGCTCTGCCTGCTTCCCTGGTACTGACCTCAACCTGCTACTGGACCTTCGCTCCGCCTGCTTCCCTGGTACTAACTTCAGCCTGCTACTGGACCTCACTCTGCCTGCTTCCCTAGTACTGACCTCAACCTGCTACTGAACCTCGCTCTGCCTGCTTCCCTGGTACTGACCTCAACCTGCTACTGGACCTCGCTCTGCCTGCTTGCCTAGTACTGACCTCAGCCTGCTACTGAACCTCGCTCTGCCTGCTTTCCTGGTGCTGACCTCAGCCTGCTACTGGACCTCGCTCGCCTGCTTTCCTGGTACTGACCTCAGCCTGCTACTGGACCTCGCTCCGCCTGCTTTCCTGGTACTGACCTCAGCCTGCTACTGGACCTCGCTCCGCCTGCTTTCCTGGTACTGACTTCAGCCTGCTACTGGACCGCGCTCTGCCTGCTTGCCTAGTACTGACCTCAGCCTGCTACTGAACCTCGCTCTGCCTGCTTCCCTGGTACTGACCTCAACCTGCTACTGAACCTCGCTCTGCCTGCTTCCCTGGTACTGACCTCAACCTGCTACTGGACCTCGCTCCGCCTGCATTCCTGGTGCTGACCTCAGCCTGCTACTGGACCTCGCTCTGCCCGCTTTCCTGGTACTGACTTCAGCCTGCTACTGGACCGCGCTCTGCCTGCTTGCCTAGGACTGACCTCAGCCTGCTAACTGACTACGCTTTAACCTCATCATGTATGACCCTGGCTCACCCTGATGACGCCCTTGCCCCTTGCAGCTACACGCTACCAAGCTACCGGCACTCTTGCTTCTTTGAGTCTTGTACCTCTTTCACCATCTTCAGGGGTGCTTGGACCAGAGCCGAAAAGGGAAGACCTCCTGTCAGCTCGGCCTCCAACTAAGGTACGTGACACTGATGTACCTTTGGTGTGTTCCCAAGAAGTAATGGCCACGAGTTCCAGCACTTGGAAGCATACTTCAGCCATGCCCTCAGCCCACATATTGGCAGAAAAGAGTGGTGAGATCGGCAAATAGGTTCCCCTTATGTGGACAGAAGAACAGTTTGTTTCTGGTTGGCCGCATGTCTGCAATAGAGTCTGCTTCCCACTGTATGCTCCTCAGCTGCCCCCTGTTGCTTTTACATGCAGTGGAAGGGGGTCCGCCTTTCGGAGCTCTCCCGTCCCAGTTCCACCGGCTTACCATAGAGATGATCGAGAACTGGAACACCGCCGGTCACCTCTATGGTCTAATAGACACCAAATGTCTTAGTAAAGATTATCTGTCACCGACCATGCTATAACAAGGGATGTTGTCCCTTGTGATAGCAATAAAGTTGATAAAAAATAAAAAATAAAGAGACAGTGTAAAAATGTATAAAAAAAATAATAAAAAAAAAATAAAGTGCTCAGGCACAAAGGTGAATGCATAAGTAGGTCACGCATGCATATGTAAATGGTGTTTGCACCACACATGTGCGGTATCTCAGTGGATGTTATGCCGTGTACACACAATCAGACTTTACGGCAGACTTGGTCCGGCGTACTGGATTTCGTCGGACAATTCGATCGTGTGTGGCCTCCAGCGGACTTTGTTTTCTCAAAAGTTTGACGGACTTAGATTTGAAACATGTTTCAAATCTGTCCGACGGACTCGAGTCCGGTCGAAAAGTCCGCTCGTCTGTATGCTAGTCCGACGGACAAAAACCGATGCTAGGGCAGGTATTGGCTACTGGCTATGAACTTCCTTGTTTTAGTCCGGTGTACGTCATCACGTACGAATCCGTCGGACTTTGGTGTGATCGCGTGTAGCCAAGTCCGTTCATTTGGAAAGTCCGTCGTAAAGTCCATTGAAAAGTACGCCGGACAAAGTCTGCCGTAAAGTCCGACCGTGTGTACGCGGCATAATACTTAGAGCAATAATTCCAGCACCAGACCTCCTGTGTAACTATAAACTGGTAACCTGTAAAGGCTTATAAAGCGTTGCCTATGGATTTTTAAGTACCGTAGTTTTGGCGTCGTTCCACAAGCTCAAAGCCTGACAAGTTAGTTATCAATTTACTTTGCATAACATCATCTTTTATATTTTACCAAACAGTTGGGTATTATATTCTGTTTTTGTGCATTGAAATTCATTAAAGTGTGTTTTTTTTCCCCAAAAAGTTGCGTTTGAAAAAACGTTACGCAAATACAGTGGGATATTAAAAAATTGCAACACCAACCATTTTATTCGCTAGGGCCTCTTCTTAAAAATATATACACTCACTGGCCATTTTTTTTAGGTAGCTGTGTTCAATTGCTCGGTAACACAAATTGCTAATCAGCCAATCACATGGCAGCAGCTTAATGCATTTAGGCATCTAGACGTGGTGAAGATGACTTGCTGAAGTTCAAACCAAGCATCAGAATGGGGAAGGAAGGGGATTTAAGTGACTTTGAATGTGGCATGGTTGTTGGTGCCAGATGGACTGGTCTGAGTATTTCTGGGATTTTCACACACAACCATCTCTCGAGTTTACAGAGAATGGTGGAGAAAAGATAAAATATCCAGTGAGCCGCAGTTGTGTGGAGGAAAATGCCTTGTTGAGGTCAGAGGAGAATGGGCAGACTGGTTCCAGATGATAGAAAGGCAAGAGTAACTCAAATAACCTCTCGTTACATCCAAGGTGTGCAGAATACCATCTCCGAATGCACAACACATCCAACCTTGAAGCAGATGGGCTACAGCAGCAGAAGACCACACCGGGGGCCACTCCTGTCAGCTAAGAACAGGAAACTGAGGCTACAATTGGCACAGGATCACCAAAATTGGACAATAGAAGATTGGAAAAACGTCACCTGGTCTGATGAGTCTGGATTTCAGATGCGATATTCAGATGGTGGGGTCAGAATTTTGCGCCTGGATCCATCCTGCCTTGTATCACCGATTCAGGCTGGTGGTGGGGGTGTAATGGTGTGGGGGAGATTTTCTTGGCACACTTTGGGCCCCTTAGTACCAATTGAGCACGGTTTAAAAGCCACGGCCTACCTGAGTATTGTTGCTGACCATGTCCATCCCTTTATGACTACAGTGTCCCCATCTTCTGATGGCTCCTTCCAGCAGGATAATGCACCATGTCACAAAGCTCCGATCATCTCACCACTGGACAATGAGGTCCCTGTCCTCCAATGGCCTCCACACTCACCACATCTCATCCAATAGAGCACCTTTGGGATGTGGTGGAATCGGGATGTTATCATGTCACTATGGAGCAAAATCTCTGAGGAACGTTTCCAACACCTTGTTGTATCTATGCCACCAAGAATGAAGGCAAAGGGGGGTCCAACCCGGGACTAGCAAGGTGGACCTAATAAAGTGGCTGGTGAGTGTATAATGTTTGGGGGTTTAAGGTTATTGTCCAGCAAAAAAAAAATGCAGATTTTTTTCAATTGTGAGAAGAGTTGCCAGAATAGGCTTGGAAAGCAAGTGGGTAATTGGTGAATGGTGGAGATGTTTTTCAGCGCTTGTTACCATTTTTATATAATATTCGATTAAAAAATAGTTTTCAAGTCAGACCACTTGGCCCTCCTGAGGTAACCTATTTTTTTTTTTGGACTTCTCTTAGTCGCAGTGTTTTTTTTTTCCATACAGCTTGTTTAGTTAAGAGGACCGCACTTCATAGTGGTGAGTTGGTGGATCCTTTGTTGGTATAACGAGAGGCATTACATCTATATCTTTATTCTCTCTGTTTCAGCCATTCCCAGGTTTTTCTCTCTCTTTTATCTTGGATTAGTAGATATTAAAGGATATCAGGACCTGGCTATAAATACAGAGACAATTAAATTCTTTTCACACGTTCATTTTTTTTTTTTTTTTTTTGTTCTCTGCCTGGTACCCCACTATGAGCGATCATCTAATCCACCTCTTACCTCCTGCCAGGAGCCGCTTGCAGGGTGACAAGCAGAGACTATGGAAGTGAAATGATTAATAAGCAATGTCTTTTCTCACCCCTTCTCCAACATAACCACCATTGTGAGATTCTTGATAACTGCTCATTAACCTCATCACAGCCAATGACCCTCCGCCTCATATATACAGTCTGGCGGCAGTCTCTGCAACTCCTAGTGACAAATTAATTGGCTAATGCGTTCTGTGTCATCTCCTGTTTGATGTCATATAGACTGGTACTGCAACGTGAATAAAGAGGGGAAGGCGTACTGGTGGGACTGTTAGAAAAAAAAGCTTAAATATAGAGCCGCTTAAATATATATATATATACATACATATATATATATATATACATACATATATATATATATACATACATATATACATATATATATATACATACATATATATATATACATATATATATATACATATATATACATATATACATATATACATACATATATATACATATATATATATATATATATATATATACATACATATATATATATATATATATATATATATATATATATATATATATATATATATATATATATATATATATATATATATATACATATATATACATATATACATATATACATACATATATATACATATATATACATTTATATACACACACACGCACAACGTCGTTTTGCCTTTAGTAAATCTACCCCTTTGGCTTGCTAAGCTTCCCTGTTGGCCTTATATGATGGTAACCCTAACCAACAGACGTGATCGGGAGTCTGGGTGGAAAGTCAAGATCTGCAAATAATTTGACTTGCTGGATTAGTTGATTAGTCCCCCCCCCCCATTAAAACCCCAATAAAAATGTGGGTTGACATGGATTTGAAATGACCACGACAGCCTTTTTTTTTTTTCTTTTTTTACAAATAAACACAAATAAAGAACAATTTAACAAATAATCAAAAAAACAAACAAAACGTATATATAACAGATAATGTGGCAACTGTAAGATTCTAATAGGAAGCCTTTGATGTCCACCAGCCTAAAAGACTGATTATGATTCAACCTTGTCCTCAGCCACACCCCGCCAACCGGACAACAGCTCCAAATTGACATTCTCTGCCTTCCCAAAGGAACCGAGCCCTGGTACACACAACTGGTAGCAAAAGGGGGGGGTGCTCCATACCACCCACCACGTGTAACTGTCCGAGCAACCAACTTGGGGAGGACGGTTGTCCAACTCAGGGCTGTCTTTAAGGCAGGGAAAAAGGGGCAGCTGCCCCCGGGCCCAGTCATTGTTGTGGGGCCCAAAGCAGCTGCCCCTGGAGCCTACACTGCCTGAAAATAGTTGACAAGTGGATTCAGGAGGGGCCAAGAAAATGTTTGCCCAGGGTCCAATCAAAATTAAAGACGGCCCTGGTCCAACTGGATGCTGAAATCTGATGGCCATCTTGATGGGAATATCTGATGAAAGGGTGTTCCCTGCTTCATTTGGGCGCACATGGAGTGCATGTGAGGAAGGAGACACAGCCCTCAAAATAAACTGGATTTATAAGGGGCAGGTTCCAGGTGAGAAGGGACAGGACAAGGCCTTCTTGCTCTGGAGCCTAAAATCGGAAAAGTGGACAGCTTCATACCGCAAGGAGCTATGTCACCAGTCACATAGTACCACCCCTCCAGCGTAAGCACCAGTCTGGTCATTGTATCTGTCGAACAATCCAAGCGAACTGGGCAAAGAGTTATAGTTATTCTATTGTACCTCCCTCATCACTGCACGACTAATATAGTTGTAATTTAGTTCAAACCAATACAAGATACATTTAGGGTCCACATGACTTTGTGGTGGTTTTCTTCCGAGTTGGGTACATTTTTCTGGGACCTGCCTACAAGCTGACATGCAAGAAATGAGAGAGGGTGGGACATCTTTCTCCTCTCACCCACACTTTTGGAATGATCTCTCAACAATCACTACAGTGTCTAGCCCTGTGACTGCTCCCAACTAGTGAGGAGCTTGGGTTCAGGCTTGGATTCAGGCTTGGATTCAGGCTTGGGTTCAGGCTTGGGTTCAGGCTTGGATTCAGGCTTGGATTCAGTCTTGGATTCAGTCTTGGATTTAGGCTTGGGTTCAGGCTTGGGTTCAGTCCAAACCCAAATTTGTACAAAGCCAGAAATTAACTGTCCTTTCTGTTATTTCTGAGGTGTGGGTGGGAGATTCCTTACCCTGCAGCTGATGTACACAACGGGGCGGGGATGCTCATGACATCATTGACCTAAGATGGGCATGTGGCCAGATTAGGTCTATGACATGATGCTCTTCCCATCTCCTTTGTATATGTGTATGCTACAGGATGGGGAATCTCCTACCTGCAACTCATTGGCCCAACAGCTAATGTCTAGGCTCGGACTAAACCCAGGCTCATCCCTACTCTTAACCACCAAACCAAAACACTTCTAATCATGTAAGGCTTTTTGCACCTACACTTTCCTTTAACATTCCTAACTCTTTTCTTTTCTTTTAATTTTGTTCCTTCAGGTCTGTCTTTAGCTGTCTAAATCTATGGACCTGGTGATCGTTTCAACGTACCATGATCTATCACATACTGTTACCCCCCCTGCAGTAACCGCTGGTAATTTTGGCCTATTTCCCCTAGTCAAAGAGTACACAGCCAGGCACACCGCATTTTCAGCATTCTTCCTTTAGCTCACAGATCAGTCTAGGGGTTCGCTAGTCTAGTGAACCCGTCTAGTGACAGGCTCGCTTTAGGTAGGAGCATTTGAAAACATGTCTGCAGTGACAAGTTCACTTTAATAACATAGCTAACAACAGACTAACCTGCTGATACAGAGAAAATCCGCCTCCTCATATTCTGTATATTCAGTAAGTTACTTTGGGATTCAGTAATGGCTCAGAAAGACATTTTTGAATCCCTGCGCTCGCAAACCGAATCTGGTTTGTGAATCCTTATTAAATTCCTCTGCCAGTATATTTGTTCACAGAAACTTTTTTTTTTTTTTCTTCTTCCAAAAATTGTACTGTTGTTAGATGTTGTTAAAAGACCAATGCAAATAATTCTTAGCTGTGTTGTTTTTTTTTTTTAGAGGGATTTTTTGGGTTGTAAAGATTTATCCCACCCCCCCTCCCGAAACTTCTGACAGTTACTGGATAAAATTCCTGCATTGTGCAGAATACAACAAAGGGCGCGCTCAGATGAGTGCTGAATTCTGTGCTGTACCGGCACTATTGTGCTAAAATAAGATTCATGCGGTTACTGGTGGTGGGGAAAAAATATATGCTCTGGTGGGGTCCGTTAGATTCTTGGTAACTCTGCTCTAGCGGGAATACATTGGATCCTTGGTAACTCTGCTCTGGCTGGGTACATTGGATCCTTGGTAACTCTGCTCTGGCGGGGTACATTGGATCCTTGGTAACTCTGCTCTGGCGTGGTACATTGGATCCTTGGTATTTCTGCTCTGGCGGGAATTCATTGGATCCTTGGTAACTCTGCTCTGGCGGGAATTCATTGGATCCTTGGTAACTCTGCTCTGGCGGGTACATTGGATCCTTGGTAACTCTTCTCTGGCTGGGTACATTGGATCCTTGGTATTTCTGCTCTGGCGTGGTACATTGGATCCTTGGTAACTCTTCTCTGGCTGGGTATATTGGATCCCTGGTAACTCTGCTCTGGCAGGTACATTGGATCCTTGGTAACTCTTCTCTGGCTGGGTACATTGGATCCTTGGTAACTCTGCTCTGGCTGGGTACATTGGATCCTTGGTAACTCTCCTCTGGTGGGGGTCCGTTAGATCCTTGGTAACTCTGCTCTGGCGGGGGTACATTGGATCCTTGGTAACTCTGCTCTGGCGGGGGTACATTGGATCCTTGGTAACTCTGCTCTGGCGGTGTACATTGGATCCTTGGTAACTCTGCTCTAGTGGGGGTACATTGGATCCTTGGCAACTCTTCTCTGGCTGGGTACATTGGATCTTTGGTAACTCTGCTCTTGCGGGTACATTGGATCCTTGGTAACTCTGCTCTGGCTGGGTACATTGGATCCTTGGTAACTCTGCTCTTGCGTGGTACATTGGATCCTTGGTAACTCTGCTCTGGTGGGGGTCCGTTAGATCCTTGGTAACTCTGCTTTGGCGGGGGTACATTGGATCCTTGGTAACTCTGTTCTGGTGGGGGTCCGTTAGATCCTTGGTAACTCTGCTCTGGTGGGGGTCCGTTAGATCCTTGGTAAATCTTTTATGGTGGGGGTCCTTTAGATCCTTGGTAACTCTGCTCTGGTGGGGGTCCGTTAGATCCTTGGTAACTCTGCTCTGGTGGGGGTCCGTTAGATCCTTGATAAATCTGCTCTGGTGGGGGTCCTTTAGATCCTTGGTAACTCTGCTCTGGTGGGGGTCCGTTAGATCCTTGTTAAATCTGCTCTGGTGGGGGCCCATTAGATCTTTGGTAACTCTGCTCTGGCGTGGTACATTGGATCCTTGGTAACTCTGCTCTTGGGTGGTACATTGGATGCTTGATAACTCTGCTGTGGTGGGGTCCGTTAGATTCTTGGTAATTCTGCTCTAGCGGGAATACATTGGATCCTTGGTAACTCTGCTCTGGCTGGGTACATTGGATCCTTGGTAACTCTGCTCTGGCGGGGTACATTGGATCCTTGGTAACTCTGCTCTGGCGTGGTACATTGGATCCTTGGTATTTCTGCTCTGGCGGGAATTCATTGGATCCTTGGTAACTCTGCTCTGGCGGGAATTCATTGGATCCTTGGTAACTCTGCTCTGGCGGGTACATTGGATCCTTGGTAACTCTTCTCTGGCTGGGTACATTGGATCCTTGGTAACTCTTCTCTGGCTGGGTATATTGGATCCCTGGTAACTCTGCTCTGGCAGGTACATTGGATCCTTGGTAACTCTTCTCTGGCTGGGTACATTGGATCCTTGGTAACTCTGCTCTGGCTGGGTACATTGGATCCTTGGTAACTCTCCTCTGGTGGGGGTCCGTTAGATCCTTGGTAACTCTGCTCTGGCGGGGGTACATTGGATCCTTGGTAACTCTGCTCTGGCGGGGGTACATTGGATCCTTGGTAACTCTGCTCTGGCGGTGTACATTGGATCCTTGGTAACTCTGCTCTAGTGGGGGTACATTGGATCCTTGGCAACTCTTCTCTGGCTGGGTACATTGGATCTTTGGTAACTCTGCTCTTGCGGGTACATTGGATCCTTGGTAACTCTGCTCTGGCTGGGTACATTGGATCCTTGGTAACTCTGCTCTTGCGTGGTACATTGGATCCTTGGTAACTCTGCTCTGGTGGGGGTCCGTTAGATCCTTGGTAACTCTGCTTTGGCGGGGGTACATTGGATCCTTGGTAACTCTGTTCTGGTGGGGGTCCGTTAGATCCTTGGTAACTCTGCTCTGGTGGGGGTCCGTTAGATCCTTGGTAAATCTTTTATGGTGGGGGTCCTTTAGATCCTTGGTAACTCTGCTCTGGTGGGGGTCCGTTAGATCCTTGGTAACTCTGCTCTGGTGGGGGTCCGTTAGATCCTTGATAAATCTGCTCTGGTGGGGGTCCTTTAGATCCTTGGTAACTCTGCTCTGGTGGGGGTCCGTTAGATCCTTGTTAAATCTGCTCTGGTGGGGGCCCATTAGATCTTTGGTAACTCTGCTCTGGCGTGGTACATTGGATCCTTGGTAACTCTGCTCTTGGGTGGTACATTGGATCCTTGATAACTCTGCTCTGGTGGGGGTCCGTTAGATCCTTGGTAAATCTGCTCTGGTGGGGGCCCATTAGATCCTTGGTAACTCTGCTCTGACGGGGTACATTGGATCCTTGGTAACTCTGCTCTGGTGGGGGTTCATTAGATCCTTGGTAAATCTGCTATGGTGGGGGTCCTTTAAATCCTTGGTAACCATGCTCTGGTGGGGGTCCGTTAGATTCTTGGTAAATCTGCTCTGGTGGGGGCCTGTTAGATCCTTGGTAACTCTGCTCTGGCGTGGTACATTGGATCCTTGGTAACTCTGCTCTGGCGGGGTACATTGGATCCTTGGTAACTCTGCTCTGGTGGGGGTCAGTTAGATCCTTGGTAACTCTGCTCTGGCGGATACATTGGATCCTTGGTAACTCTGCTCTGGTGGGGGTCAGTTAGATCCTTGGTAACTTTGCTCTGGTGGGGGACCATTAGATCCTTGGTAACTCTGCTCTGGCGGGGTACATTGGATTCTTGGTAACTCTGCTCTGGTGGGGGTCAGTTAGATCCTTGGTAACTTTGCTCTGGTGGGGGACCATTAGATCCTTGGTAACTCTGCTCTGGTGGGGGTCCGCACTGTGGTGCACATATATTATGGGCGGTACAGTGGTGTAGTGGGTAGCACTCTCGCCTAGCAGTTAACAGGGTCGCTGGTTCAAATCCCAACAATAACACTACCTGCCTGGAGTTTGCGTGTTTCCTCCGGGTACTCCGGTTTCCTCCCACACTCCAAAGACATGCTGGGAGGTTAATTGGCTTCTGTTTAAATTGGCCCCAATATATGAATGTGAGTTAGGGACCTTAGATTGTAAGCTCCTTGAGGGTAGGAACTGATGTGAATGTACAATGTATATGTAAAGCGCTGCGTAAATTGACGGCGCTATATAAGTACCTTAAATAATAATAATATCCACAGAGATAAAATGAAAGTGTGTTGATATTTTGCACATCCAGAACAGACAGGCTAAACTGACAGCTCAATGTTTATCAAACAGTAAAGAGCAGCCGCAGCCTCAGCTCCTCCCGAGACCACGCCCACTGACGCGCTTCGCCCCCACTCCTGGTGCTTCGTCATAGAGGGCTGAGGCCGCCCTCCTCACTATTTTATATACATTGAGCTGTCCGTGTGCAGCGCCTCCACATGGGAAACTTCGTTTAGCGCACTTATCTTGCTGCAATCGATTAAAAGTCATCCCTTGAGTCAAGTTTTTGTAATCAAGACATAAGAAAGAAATCCACTTTAGTCTTCTTTACAAAGTTGGACTTACACTACAAAGACAAAGTTTCAGAAATAAAAAAAAAAAGTAATATTGTCGTTAATATAAAAAAAAAAAGTGATATATAAGATATAAGTATCGCTTTTCATCCAAAAGTTCTATCAAAATAAATTTGATCTGAAACATCAGAAAAGGCCGAAGCAGGGGAGATTTTACAGCGTCGCGTCTCCTTTGCTCCGCATTACGTATCGTCTTCCTATTTTGTTTTCCCCAACACTTTTATGTCTTGTCTTTCAGCGAAGTCGCTGACCTCAAAACCCAGCTGGCGGTCTGTTTCTCTGAATGCGCTAATGTATTTATCCTCAGCTTCGATTTCACAGCCGATGACTGTAAAGTAAAATATATGTACGTAGGACGGCAGTTGTTTGCCGTGAAGAGCCTCTTGGTTTTCAGAAGTAACTCAACACTGACTGCGACTGAGTTTCGGCCCCGGTGACGGTGACTGGCTCCACGGCGCGCTGTAATGATACATCGGGATGTCGCTGGGAGCAGACACCGAGGCTCCCTGATGTTTTAATTTTTGATTTAATTTTTTGATAATGCCGGGGCTGAAGCTCCTTTTGTCTGAGACAGGCAAGAAAGCCTATAAGCCAGCAGAAGCAGGAGGGGGGCCTGACGTCTGTTCGGGGCTCTTTTTTTATTCTCTTCAACTGTAACCTGGAATGCAAAATCCCCCCCCCCTCTGCCGCTTCATCCCGTGTTTTAAGTTCAGTCGATGAAGTGATGCGGGAGACTTTCACGTTAGGAACATTAAAATCAGGGGGGAGAAAAAAAATGCCAAAGGAGTTCAAATGAGTCATATTTTTTTTTTTTTCTTCTGGCTGCTTTGCGGTGGAACCTGACACCACAAGATAAGATTTGAGCGTTTAAGAAAGCTGGCCGTTCGTAAGCTGTTCCCGCTGTTCGTATTTTGAATTGGGTTTTATTTTTTGTAATGGTAATAATAATCATCCTCGTCGTTGTCATCGTCTCGGCTGTAGTGGAAGCCTTTGGTGCAATCCAAAAAAAAAAAAAAATACTTGCAACTTCGAGATAGAATCTCCATCCACTGGTTGTAGGGAGTGCCGGGAAAAGGGTGCAAAACAACAACCACCAAAGGAAATATGCACCTACAGAGGCTACTAGTATCAATACAAAATTCTAATTTATTGGACATACAGTACCTCACAAAAGTGAGTACACCCCTCACATTTTTGTAAAAATTTTATTATATATTTTCACGTGACAACACTGAAGAAATGACACTTTGCTACAATGTAAAGTAGTGAGTGTACAGCTTGTATAACAGTGTAAATTTGCCATCCCCTCAAAATAACTCAACACACAGCCATTAATGTCTATACCGCTGGCAAGAAAAGTCAGTACACCTCTAAGTGAAAATGTCCAAATTGGGCCCAAAGTGTCAATATTTTGTGTGGCCACCATTATTTTCCAGCACTGCCTTAACCCTTTTGGGCATGGAGTTCACCAGAGCTTCACAGGTTGTCACTGGAGTCCTCTTCCACTCCTCCATGACGACATCACGGAGCTGGTGGATGTTGGAGACCTTGCGCTCCTCCACCTTCTGTTTGAGGATGCTCCGCAGATGATCAATAGGGTTTAGGTCTGGAGACATGCTTGGCCAGTTCATAACCTTTAGCCTCAGCTACTTTAGCAAGGCAGTGGTCGTCTTGGAGGTGTGTTTGGGGTGGTTATCATGTTGGAATACTGCCCTGCAGCCCAGTCTCTGAAGGGAGGGGATCATGCTCTGCTTCAGTATGTCACAGTACATGTTGGCATTCATGGTTCCCTCAATGATCTGTAGCTCCCCAGTGCCGGCAGCACTCATGCAGCCCCAGACCATGACACTCCCACCACCATGCTTGACTGTAGGCAATACACACTTGTCTTTGTACTCCTCACCTGGTTGCCGCGACACACTCTTGACACCATCTGAACCAAATAAGTTTATCTTGGTCTCATTAGACAACAGGACATGGTTCCAGTAATCCATGTCTTTAGTCTGCTTGTTTTCAGCAAACTGTTTGCGGGCTTTCTTGTGCATCATATATAGAAGAGGCTTCCTTCTGCGATGACAGCCATGCAGACCAACTTGATGCAGTGTGCGGCGTATGGTCTGAGCACTAATAGGCTGACCCCCCACCCCTTCAACCTCTGCAGCAATGCTGGCAGCACTCATACGTCTATTTCCCAAAGACAACCTCTGGATATGACGCTGAGCACGTGCACTCAACTGCTTTGGTCCACCATCGCGAGGCCTGTTCTGAGTGGATCCTGTCCTGTTAAACCGCTGTATGGTCTTGGCCACCGTGCTGCAGGTCAAAGCCACTGGTCTGTATTCCTTGGAGCCACAAGGACATGGTATTTTTGGCACAGGGACAAGACAGGATGTCTTTAACAACACAGGAACCTTTCGTAGACTAAGACTCAAGTTAAAGACCCATTGAAGGACACCCCCCAGCTGGTCTGCACATGCCCTAAGCACCGAGGCTAAAGCCATTAGGAACTGCTGATTTTCTCACCTTAAGTCTCCTCAACTGTCTACTCACTATTGTCAATCACAATGCCCGCCACCTGATGACTTTCTGAAAAAACAACAACAACATGGCACAGGTAACTGATCCCAACAGGTGACACTAGCCAAATGACACCTCTGGGATCAGCTATATAAGGGAAGGGGCAGGGATAGTGGTGACAACATTGACCAAATATGGCCAGTGACATGAGCTATCATATATAGAAGTGATAGAAATACCTGATCAGGGGGCCAAACGGGCTAAGGCTTGGGCATTTGCGCGAAAAAAGCCTGAATAGCTAACGTTCAGTCCGAACTTAGGTTTGAACCAAACCATTGTCTAATCCCTATCCATGGCCCAAGGCTCCAAGGGGGTCATGGGGATGCCCTTTTAGTGAATTTCAGTTTTTAAAGTTTATAATATTTTTCTTTAAAGGGGAACACCAATAGCAGCTTTCGTAATTAAACAATCTGTCATGGTCAGGCTTGAAGACCAGTAGCTATTGCAGTAGCGATGCCCCCTCCAACCAGCAGGATAAGTATACAAGCAGCTCAACATTTCAAACCACCGGATTCACTCCAATGGGATGTGAACAACAGTTCAATAATACCAAACATGACATCTACTGAACAAAGTAAATACGAGTGAATTGGATAAATGCAATTAAACAAAGTCCTCCATCAAAAAATCTCAATCAAAAACACAAGTCCAAAAAAAAACGAAAAAGTGAGTGAAAAAGAAAAAGACGTCCAATATATTCGGGTGTTGTGGTGACTTTCCAATGCTTGAGTGAAAAAGGGAATCCTCCACCAACACAGAGCAAACAGCCTACTCACCAGATGGAGATGATCCCCATTACAGAAATCATAAACGCCTTTAGGTTATCAAACTGCTACCCGGAATCCGTCACTCCTATTCCAGATGTTATCAAATGGAGATGATCCCCATTACAGAGATCATAGACGCCTTTGGATTATCAAACTACTTCCAGGAATCCGTCACTGCCGGTCCAGATAGTGACTCCAATAAAAAGAAACGGCCACGCATATCCAGGTTAGACATAGGATGAAAAACAATCTCCCATGGTGAAGTATGTAAAAAAAACCTGGTTTAGTGCTAAAAAATGGCGCCAAACGCCAACTTACATGATAACAGGTTTAAAAGAAAACAAGTGGACGCGGGGACGCCGTGGAGCGCTCCACCTGCGGTCCACTATGGGCGGAAGTGACGCATCACGCTTACGACCACACCATATGCGTTTCGTCAGAGCATCTGACGTCTTCAGGGGTCACATGACCGGATACCTCACTTCCATGTTTATATACTGCCGCCCAATACAAAATATCCAATCCAATGCAATCCTTCCCAATGATAGCGAATGCAATGGATTTGAACTGACAGGTGATGAACATATGTATTATTAAGTAAATAATTTACTATATTAACTAGCAATTCAAGACTAATTAAAATTTTATCATTATTCAGATAACATTGGAGCATATCAAGAATAATAATATATGTAGTTGGAGAACACAACGTCGTTTTGTGGCTGAGTGTTGATGCCACAATAAGAAATTGGATTAACAATAGAGGCGCGTCAAACGCACCACTTAATGGTGGAAGAGGCACATATCATGGATAATGCCATGAGGAAAAACGCCACCATGTGACAAAAAACGCGGCAGACCAAATATAAAAATGCCTGACACACCACCTACTGGTGGAAAAAGCACATAACATGGATATTGAAAATAGCGCCACTACATGGCGAGAGGGGAATTCATCTAAATAAGGAAAAAGGTGAAAACTATAACCAAAATATCGCCATCTTGTGGCAGCCAAAAGTTATAGCATCTACAAAATAGGGGATAGATTTTTATTATTTTTTTTTACTAGTAATGGCAGCGATCTGCGATTTTTATTGGGACTGCAACATTATGGCGGACACATCGGACGCTTTTGACAGATTTTTGGAACCAGTGGCATTTATACAGCGATCAGTGCTATAAAAATGCACTGATTACTGTAAAAAATGTCACTGGCAGGGAAGGACTTAACACTAGGGGGCGATCAAGGGGTTAAATGTGTTCCCTGCTACATGTTTCTAACGGAAGGAGGGAGGGGACTGACTAGAGGAAGTGACAGATCGTGGTTCCTAGCTATTAGGAACACACGATCTGTCACTTCTCACATAGCAGAACAGGGATTTGTGTGTTTACACACACACTTCTGTGTTCTGCCTCTCGTGCCCGTGATCGCTCGTGGCCGGCGGTCATCACGACCGCCGGCCACGAGCATCGGCACCCCCGCAGTGCAGCGGGCGTGCGCCTCCGTTGGCGCGCACGCACCTGCTATCCCGATCCCACGAGCCGACGTATAGCTACGACGGCTCGCGGGATCGCGCCGACCTGCCGCAGTAAAATGACGGCGGCTGGTCGGCAAGCAGTTAACTTTCTTCACAATCCGTTCTGACTGTATAAGATAATCACTCAAAGTGTCACAATTTTGTCGCACCCGCATTAGCTGTGCCTTTGGGATCCCCTCCCAGCCGTTTCTGGTGGCGACAACTTGCCGTAGGTATATAACTGTTCCTGTCCGTTTCTTTGAAAAAGGTTTTGGTGGTGATAAACTGTTTCCCCCCCGTTCATTAAGACTAGATCTAGAAAGCTCTGTTCATATAGATTCCAACTGCCAGTAAATCTAAGTCCATAACAATTATGGTTCATATTAGATAGAAAGGTTGTGAGACTCTCCCCCGGGCCGTCACCACCAAAAACCTTTTTCAAAGAAACGGACAGGAACAGTTATATACCTACGGCAAGTTGTCACCATCCGAAATGGCTGGGAGGGGTCCCAAAGGCACAGATAATGCGGGTGCGACGAAATTGTGACACTTTGGGTGATTATCTTATACAGTCAGAATTGATTGTTAAGAAATTTAAAGAAAAAGGTTATCGCGAGTGTAGTCAAGTTCCATTGCAGAGACAGATAATGGACAGATCTGCACTTTTGATGGATAAACCTAACAAGAAATTTTTGCACTTTTTTTTTTTTTTTTGCACTTGATTAGATATTTTATAGCGCGGTTCACCACATATACATTGGTTTATTAACTTTTTGAATAGGCAGCTAGCAATTTATATCACTAATTAGCGTGGGTAGGGAGTCTTTGTCCCCATTTTTTACACATACAAGCAGCTCAACTTGGCTCAATCTGGCTCACCTGTTCATTGGAGAAGCAAAGAGTTTGTCAGGGTAATGGCCGTAGGTTGGGTAATTCTGCCAGTATCCATCATGGTGGCGCTAGGCGAATCTCTGTGCGCATGCGCGCATGTAGGCGCACCACGACGGACGCACACAGGTGTGCAACAGCGGGAGCGCGCACACACGCGTGCTAACGCGCGCGCATCGCGTTAATCATTGGCGCCCTTCTGCCTATTTAAGCCTGGTGCTGGTCCACTTGTTGCTGCATTATCATCAGCTTCCTGTGTTCCTTGTGCCTGTCGTGATATCTGCTTCCTGTTACCTACCGGCTTGCCTGACTACTCCTGTGTTCCACCTGCATTGACCCCGGCTTGGACCTGACTATTCTTCTGTTCCGCATCTGTACCTTGATCGTCCCTCTGTGTTTGACCCCTGGCTTGGCTACCTACTCCGTTCCTGATTATCCTGCTGTACCTTACCTCGGACTGATTCCTGCGCTGAATGACCATTGGCCTGGCTCTGACTCCGCTCTTGGTTGCTTCACGGCTCCATACCTGGAATCTCTCCTTGCACGGTTGCCCTTCAAACCTTACCAGCGCACCCCAGCAGCTCCCTGCGATCAGCTACTCAGCAACTGCACTCTGGCAACCCGTGCACCTTTGGGCACCGTACTCCTTGTCTCATTCCCAGGGTTACGCTGCACTTAGCCGCAAGGGGCGCCTCCTCTGCAATCCGGCCTCACATCCAGGATTCTGACAGTATAATCCAGCCATGACTGAGGCCGGCGAAGGTGCGTCCCCAATAGAGACTTTGTGCCAACAGGCTACTATCCTTACACGAGTTGTTCAAAGTCTTTAGGAAGGATACCTCTAATTGGAAGGAAAACTCCAACATCTCAGGCTACCATCTGCCTTTTTGGATCCTGGTCCTTCCTCCACCAATCTCCCTGCAGCAGGCTCTTCAGTACTAACTTTGCCCCCAGAACCAGGGGTACCTACCCCTGAATGTTTCTCTGGAGACCGGCAGAAATTCAGATCCTTCAAAAATGCCTGCTTGTTATATCTGGCTCTGCAACCCCGGACCTTTTCCACTGAGACTGTCAAAGTTGGCTTCCTTATCTCTCTGTTAACCAATGAAACCCAGGCATGGGCCCACAGGTTATGGGAACAGAAGGACCCAGCTACTAGTTCAGCAGAAACATTCTTTACGGCTTTGTCGCAACTTTATGAAGACCCCCCAGCATTCAGCCACCGCTTAGGCCGCTCTGCATTCTCTTCAGCAGAGACGGCGCCCGGTGGAGGACTATACTGTGGACTTCGCCGGCGGTCTGCAGATACAGACTGGAACGAGGCTGCGTTGAAATATCAGTTTCGCCTGGGGCTTTCTGAGTCCCTCAAGGACGAGTTGGCCAGGATCGGCATCCCTTCTACCCTCGAGGGGCTCATTCAACTATCTATACAGTTGGATAGACGCCTTTGGGAGCGTCAGGCTGAACGTTCTCAGACTTCCTAAATGCTGGTACCAGAAATCGACGCTATGCCCTTTGGTTTGGTGCGATCCGCACTGACTCCTGAGGAAAAACAGCGTCGGCGTCAAGCCAATCTCTGTCTCTATTGTGGCCAAAAAGGACACTTCCTGAACAACTGCCCCATAAGGCCCAGCAAGTTTCCCAAGAACTCTCCAGCGTATTTCCAGATGTCCGGAACCTCCTCTTCCCACCTTATCCTTTCCATCACGCTGCAGTTGGCCGACAAGGGGGTTCAGCTTCAGGCCATAGTCGACTCCGGGGCATGCAGCTGTTTTTTGGACTTGGATTTAGCAGCAAAGCTTGGCCTGCCTCTGCTCCCCAAGAAACGTAATTTGATGGTCATCAGGAATTTATACGTTTCGACATCTTAAGTTCACCAATGTTCCCCGTCATCTTGGGCACCCCATGGCTCCAAGCCCACAACCCCCAGATCAACTGGATCAGGAAAGAAATTTCATTTACTTCACCTTATAGCCTACAGCACTGTCTTGCCCCGGAAGCCAGCAATGTAGCCAGTTGCCTGTCAGTTCAACCTGTACCTGTCAACAACCAGAATATTCCACCGGCCTACCAGGAGTTTTCGTTGACATCTTTGATACGAAAAAGGCTGATGTCCTGCCACCACACTGGTCATATGACTGTCCAATCGAACTACTCCCAGGAGCCGAAATCCCATTCGGTCACATATTTCCCCTCTCGGAGATGGAACTAGGAACATTGCGACAATACATTGATGAAAACCTGGAGAAAGGCTTCATCCGCTCCTCCTCTTCTCCTGCTGGAGCTGGAATCTTTTTTGTCGAAAAAAGGGACAAATCCCTAAGACCATGTGTGGATTACAGGGAGCTCAATAAAATCACTATAAAAAAACGTTACCCACTCCCTATAGTTCCAGAACTTTTCTAGAGACTCCATACTGCCCGAATATTTACTAAGCTTGATCTTCGAGGAGCCTACAATCTCTTTCGCATCCGAGAGGGTGACGAGTGGAAAACAGCATTTAGTACTCGCTTTGGGCACTTCGAGTACTTAGTGATGCCATTTGGATTGTGCAACGCCCCGGCCAAATTCCAACATTTCGTAAATTATATCTTTCGAGAATTTCTAGATTACTTTGTCATCATCTACCTGGATGATATCCTGATATTTTCAACTACCCTGGAACTCCATCGTACACATGTAAAGACAGTTCTGCACACACTATGTAAAAGCAGAAAAGTGTGATTTCGAAAAGGAGTCAATACAATTCCTGGGACTAATTATCTCCACTGGTGGTGTTGCTATGGACCCGCAGAAGGTGCAGGCAATCTTGGACTGGCCAACTCCATCAGATAAGAAGGGAGTACAAAGATTTTTGGGGTTTGCAAATTTTTATAGGAGGTTTATAAAGAACTTTTCCTCCATTATCTCACCAATCACCCAAGTTACCCGTTTACATACTCGGTTCCTGTGGTCTCCGGAAGCCCAAACAGCTTTTGATAGGCTCGAATCTCTCTTTACCTCCGCACCCATACTGCAACATCCTGATTCGGTCCTCCCTTACATCTTAGAGGTTGACGCCTCTGAAGTTGCTACTGGGGCAGTCCTATCCCAACGTCAGGGTCCTAAGTCACTGCTCCATCCTGTGGCCTTCTCCTCACGGAAGATGAGTCCGTCTGAAAGGAATTATGACGTGGGTGATCGAGAGCTCTTGGCTATTAAAACTGCTTTGGAGAAATGGCGGTACCTTCTTGAAGGTGCTCAGCATCCCATCATGATATTCATAGATCACAGAAATCTGGAGTATCTCCGCACTGCTAAACGCTTAAGACCCCGACAAGCTCGATGGGCCTTGTTTTTTGCCAGATTTAATTTTCATATCTCCTTCCGCCCTGGGTCCAGGAACGGGAAGGCCGATGCCTTGTCCCGGATGTTTCCTGAGACTCCCGAAGAAATAATTCCCAGCACTATATTATCTCCACAGAATTTCCTCATGATTCAAACCGACCTGAGTTCCTCACTGAAACAAGCTTCTTCACAATGCTCTAAACCAAAGGCACTGTCTTTAAGAAACCAGGAAGGGTTTCTTTGGTACCAAAACAACATTTTTGTTCCGCAGCAAGCCAGAGCCCAGGTCCTAAAAACTTTACACGACCACCAACTTGCTGGTCACTTCGGGGTATGAAAGACTTTGGAGCTTGTTCAGCTGTCTTTTTGGTGGCCCAATCTGAAGCCTGACTGCAGGGAATATGTCAGTTCCTGCACCATTTGTCAATGGAACAAGGTCTTGTCAAGGTCAAGTCTTGGGGTCTACTACGTCCATTGCCTGTGCCGGAGCAACCATGGAAAGAAATATCTATGGATTATATAGTAGAGTTACCACCCACGGAGGAATTTACAACCATCTTGGTAGTCGTTGACCGCCTGTCCAAAATGGCGCATTTCTTGCCCATGATGGGGACACCATCTGCTGCTGACACGGCGAAGATCTTCATAAAGGAAGTAGTCAGACTTCACGGCCTACCGAGCAACATTGTGTCCGACAGAGGGGTGCAATTCACCTCTAAGTTCTGGAAGGAGCTCTGCAGAATGCTTTCCATTAAAGTGTGCCTATCTTCAGCTTACCATCCTCAAAGCAATGGCCAAACCGAAAGAACTAACCAGACTTTGGAACAGTACTTACGTTGCCTCTGCTCCTTCTCCCAGGATGATTGGTCCCTGCTACTCCCATGTGCGGAGTTTGCATACAACAACTCAATCCATGCTTCCACCAATCAGTTACCTTTCTGGGCCAACTACGGTTTCCATCCCTCATTCTTGCCTAATGTTATACCAGAGACTTCAGTCCCCGCAGTCCAGGACAGGATAAATACCATTCAGGCTAATTACCTAACTCTCCAGGCAACTATGCGGGAAGCCCAAGAGAATTATAAAAAACATTATGACAAGGGGAGGAGAGAACCTGCCTTTAAAGTCTGAGATAGAGTATGGCTTTCCTTAGCAAATCAAACCTTACCAGCGCATCCCAGCAGCTCCCTGCTATCAGCTACTCAGCAACTGCACTCTGGCAACCCGTGCACTTTTGGGCACCGTACTCCTTGTCTCATTCCCAGGGTTACGCTGCACTTAGCCGCAAGGGGCACCTCCTCTGCAATCCTCACATCCAGGACTTTGACAGAGTTCAAGGTTCACCAGAAGCAATTATGGTGCAATCTGAAGTGATTTGAGAGACTAATGCCCCGTACACACGGTCGGATTTTCCGACGGAAAATGTGTGATAGGACCTTGTTGTCGGAAATTCCGACCGTGTGTAGGCTCCATCACACATTTTCCATCGGTTTTTCCGACACACAAAGTTTGAGAGCAGGATATAAAATTTTCCGACAACAAAATGCGTTGTCGGAAATTCCGATCGTGTGTACACAAATCCGACGGACAAAGTGCCACGCATGCTCAGAATAAAAAAAGAGATGAAAGCTATTGGCCACTGCCCCGTTTATAGTCCCGACGTACGTGTTTTACGTCACCGCGTTTAGATCGATCGGATTTTCCGGCAACTTTGTGTGACCGTGTGTATGCAAGACAACATCCGTCGGAAAAAATCCTATTATTTTGTTGTCGGAATGTCTGAACAAAGTCCGACCGTGTGTACGGGGCATAAGAGTGGGAAACCTCGTTATGATATTATTAAGGTATTCGTTAATTCTGATACTCAAAGACCTCGTCGTTCGCCCAATATACTGTAACCCACAAGGACATGCCACAACGTATGTGACATGTGTCGTTTTTACGCGTGATAAACTTTTTTATATCGAATTCCCTACCAGTACTGATGATCAGATGAGCAGGTCTGGATACAGTAGCACAATGTTTCTCAACTGCAGTCCTCAAGTCGCCCCAACAGGTCATGTTTTCAGGATTTTCCTCAGATGAAACAGCTGTGGTAATTACTAAGGCAGTAAAACTGGTTAAACCACCTGTGCAAAATAATGGAAATCCTGAAAACATGACCTGTTGGGGCGCCTTGAAGACTGGAGTTGAGAAACCCTACAGTAGCAGATATAGCAGGTAGGGCTCAAACAGAAGCGTAGTCAGTAAACAAGCCAAAGGTCCTTAACAAATGGTTGCAGGTTGGGGTCAAGTAGAAGCGTAGTCGAGGAACAAGCCTAAGGTTGGAGTGGTAGTGAAGATATGCACAGCAGCAGGAGTGACAAGAGGGAGATATTGGCTGGAGAGAGCACAATAATCTGGCACACAGGAAGTGCAAAGAGATGGCTTAAATAAGAACGTCATGCATACCTCCCAACTTTTAGAGATGGGAGTGAGGGACACCTATCAGCAAAAGTATGCATGCATAGGACACGCCCCTTGCTACGCCCCATTAAAGGAGAATTGTACAAAAAATAAAAAATTGGTTCAACCCAAAAGTGCTTTTTTACCACTACTCTTCCTTTATATTGGCTTTTGGATTTTACAAATGCAGCAATTTAGAAATCAGATAAAATGTTTAGAGCTGTAAAACACTTTTTCATAGATGAAAATTGCATTCTTTATACATCTCTATAGATCCCCTTAAAGGAGAATTGTACAAAAAATAAAAAATTGGTTCAACCCAAAAGTCCTTTTTTCCACTACTCTGCCTTTATATTGGCTTTTGGAATTTACAAATGCAGCAATTTAGAAATCAGATAAAAGGTTTAGAGCTGTAAAACACTTTTTCATAAATGAAAATTGCATTTTTTATACATCTCTATAGATCAGACCAAAATGAGGGACGAATGAGGAGGAATGAGGGACAGAGGGACATTGCTCCAAATCATGAACGGTCCCTCGAAATCATGGACAGTTGGGAGCTATGCATCATGGGAGAAGCAAAGACTTCAAGGTTCACCAGAAACAAAGTTCAAGGCAAGATTGCCCAAGGAACTGTCCAGGGAGCTGTCCAGCATCTCAGTTGGCTCAGCAAGAAGAGACACTGCTAGACACAGCAAACGTTGCAGGTCCAGATCCAGGTCCTGACACATTCATATGTTAATGGTACACACTCTCAGTGTGGGCAGATGATGGGAATATCAATAATTCTGCGCTGCCCAAAAGGTGAAGTCAGCAGCTAACACGGCCAATAGGATATAAGCATATAATAATAAAACAAAAATATGTGTAGCACTAAAAATTCAATATAGGGACGCTGAATTCCAACCAATAATGAAAAACATCTAAAAAAAGGAAGAAAAGTCCTCAATATCTATAAGACTCATAGAAATTAATAGTCCATATAAATGTGGTGACTTTGTGTAAAAAGCAATTCAAATGCGTGACATCCAAAGTGAAGACTGCCCCCAGACGATGTCTAAGAGGACGAAACGCATCTGGTAGGACCCCACTGCCATTTTTTGTACAGCGCTGATTTTACAAGACGTACATGTGAGTGTATTTCTTATTTTAAATAAACCTTGATACTTGTTTTATGGAATTACGCTATGTGGCCTTTTTCCTCCTTGCTTTATATCATCACCATCTACTCCTCAACTTCATCCTGAGGGACACACAAGTCCACGGTTTACTTCTTGATGTTCATCCTCACCATATCTACTATCACCCACCACCCAAGCCTGATTCGACCCCTTTGGGCATACGCCTTCTAGGGTCCATGAGATCTGGTAAGACTTCCCATTTTCGGTGGTGGTGTGGGTAGATGATGGACTGCAGCTTCAAGATGAAGTTGGCACTGTGCAGAAAACCATTGGGGACTAATTTGGACCCTATTATAAGCTCCAGGTGTCCATTTTCGGATCTCCCATTAGATGCTGATATCCTGTGAGATTTGGGCAACATTCTTGTTACAGAAATACTTAAATTTTAATTTATTCATCACTTGGTGGGAGAGGGTTAGGGATAGAACCCCCCACTTGAGGGGTGAGAGTGTTGGGGAGAGGTACTCGATGAAGGGAACAAGGGTTTTTTTCCTTACAGGGTATCTCTGCTGCCATTTTCATGGAATTGTTTCCCACCATCGACCAGATGAACTGCAAGGACTTTGAAGATATATGGGCAACCCAGTTATCTGATAACCTCCTCCAAGGGAAGTGCTCCTCAGACATTCTGTGGTCTGTAATCACATATCATATTAATATTAAAAAATGGCCTTGTTGGCACACATTACCTTCGGCTTGAAGTATGAAAATACAATTTAAAAAAAAAATGGCAGTTGTTTATGAAACACAGGGCATTTGGCCAACTTTATAGATATTGTGCAGTCAGACAGAAATGAACGGAGCTGGAATGAAATATAAGCGCAGGGCATACACGACGGGATGGAAGGAACGATCATACTGCAAGGGGTTAAAGAGGGGTTGGTACGGTTTCAGAGAAGTAAATTACCTGATTGGAGGAGTTAGGGCAGGATAAGGAGGAGCTGGAGAGTTAGGAAGGGAGGAAGTAGGAGGCTCAGTTGCTGAAGACAAGTCGGTGTGGAAAGTCCCGTCCTCCCGCCCCAGAGGAAAAGTTTGGAGGTGCTTCAGGTACAAGGTTTGGCGATTGGGTTCCTTGACGAAGGCACGAAAAATTGAGGTATTGTTGATAAATACGGTTGGACCCGTCTCAGGTATGGAGTCCTCCTGGTTTGTCTAGTTCAGTCTAGACTACCGGGTAGTAAGGTGGTAGGGGTCTGTGGTCAGTTAGTAAGTCCCAGAGGCGGTGGTGCGGCTGGGGACAGAATCTCACTTAGAGGTACCACAGATTCCAAAAGTTTGAGATTGGTGTCGTCAAGGATCTGCAATCATCTTTCACATAAGGTTGATGGTTAAATATGTTTTTGAGTTAATAAAAGGCCAAGCGGCCATTTAAATCCAACACAGTGTCCGTGTCATTAATGGGAAAGGAAGGCAAAGGTTGGGTAGGTACATAATTTAGTGGGGCAGTAAGTCATCTGAACTACCCTAGTCATGCAGCACACAGTGGGGACGGAAAGTATTCAGACCCCATTAAATTTTTCACTCTTTGTTGTATTGCAGTCATTTGCTAAAATCATTTAAGCTCATTTTTTTTTCCTCATTAATGTACACACAGCACCCCATATTGTACACACAGCACCCCATATTGTACACACAGCACCCCATATTGTACACACAGCACCCCATATTGTACACACAGCCCCCCATATTGTACACACAGCACCCCATATTGTACACACAGCCCCCCATATTATACACACAGCACCCCATATTGTACACACAGCCCCCCATATTGTACACACAGCACCCCATATTGTACACACAGCACCCCATATTGTACACACAGCACCCCATATTGTACACACAGCACCCCATATTATACACACAGCACCCCATATTGTACACACAGCCCCCCATATTGTACACACAGCCCCCTATATTATACACACAGCACCCCATATTGTACACACAACACCCCATATTGTACACACAGCACCCCATATTATACACACAGCACCCCATATTGTACACACAGCACCCCATATTGTACATACAGCACCCCATATTGACAGAAAAACACATAATTGTTGACATTTTTGCAGATTTATTAAAAAAGAAAAACTGAAATATCACATGGTCCTAAGTATTCAGACCCTTTGCTGTGACACTCATATATATAACTCAGGTGCTGTCCATTTCTTCTGATCATCCTTGAGATGGTTCTACACCTTCATTTGAGTCCAGCTGTGTTTGATTATACTGATTGGACTTGATTAGGAAAGCCACACACCTGTCTATATAAGACCTTACAGCTCACAGTGCATGTCGGAGCAAATGAGAATCATGCGGTCAAAGGAACTGCCTGAAGAACTCAGAGACAGAATTTTGGCAAGGCACAGCTCTGGCCAAGGTTACAAAAAAATTTCTGCTGCACTTAAGGTTCCTAAGAGCACAGTGGCCTCCATAATCCTTAAATAGAAGACGTTTGGGATGACCAGAACCCTTCCTAGAGCTGGCCGTCCGGCCAAACTGAGCTATCGGGGGAGAAGAGCCTTGGTGAGAGAGGTAAAGAAGAACCCAAAGATCACTGTGGCTGAGCTCCAGAGATGCAGTCGGGAGATGGGAGAAAGTTGTAGAAAGTCAACCATCACTGCAGTCCACCACCAGTCGGGGCTTTATGGCAGAGTGGCCCGACGGAAGCCTCTCCTCAGTGCAAGACACATGAAAGCCCGCATGGAGTTTGCTAAAAAAACTAATGGCTGCAATATAACAAAGAGTAAAAAATTTAAGGGGGTCTGAATACTTTCCGTCCCCACTAAATGTTGCCAACATTATGGAAATTGTACAATCAGATCGTACTATGTGTGGCCAGCTTCATTCACATGACATTGGTGACAGCCTGTACTACAGCACACACTAAAATTTTCCCATACATCATTTATTTTATTTTTTTTTACATTTGCTTGCAAAACCACCGGCAAAGACGCTAACTTACACAGCGGTAAGGACAGAGGTGGGCAATCTGTGCGCTATCGTTCCTGCTTCCATGTGCAAATCTTTATCTCCCGTATCCAAAGTTTCACGACGAATGTGAGCGCTCGTTAAAAACTTCATGGAGGGACGATCCACTTTCTCGTATTACTGTGACAGCGGCATTAACTAGCTGAGCAGCACAAAACGTGCGACAGACGGCAAAGCCGCGTTCCTACCTGGAAGGACCTGTCAGTCTGCCGCCATGCGACGCTCCCGCTAACAAAACCAGCAGCCGCCGCGTCCAACTCTTCATTTGTGAATCAGAATATGATCTAAGGACCCGCCACACATTACCGGAACACGGCCTCTCTTCTTCCCGTCATCTGTCACCGGGAAACCCGTCTCAGCTGCTTATGTATGCCATGTATTGTGTCAGTAATAAACAAAGAGTGGCGCGTCAGCAGTTTGCAGAAAACTAACAAGAGTTTGTTATTGTGTATTAAAACGGCACACAATTGTTTGTTAAATTTAGATATAAAATGCAATTTTTTTTTTTTTTTTCTTTGACGGTGTATGCTGGACTGCAAAGAGCGAAACATGAAACAAAAAAAGATGATATTATAGTTGAACTCAGAATAAAAAGATCACGATTCTCTCATGATTGTCGCAATGTAAAATCTTTCACATTACACAAAAAAAATTGGGCTGACTTTACTGGTTATCCCAAAAAAAATGCATGTAAAAGACTGCTGCGCAAATACAGTGTGACATAAAATATTGCATTGTATATATGTATATATATATATATATATGTATATATATATATATATATGTATATATATATATATATGTATATATATATATATATATATATATATATATATATATATATATATATATGTATATATATATATATGTATATATATATATATATATATATATATGTATATATATATATATATATATATATATATATACACATATGTATGTATATGTATATATATATATATATATATATATATATAGAAGGGTAGCTGGTAGGAACCCCATGTGAACTTGTAAGAATAAGAATAATGAAGGTATTACTTTATTGGCAGTAAGAAGAGGGGAAGCAAATTTGCTTCCGTTGGAAAATTCCGATCGTGTGTACACAAATCCGACGGACAAAGTGCCACGCATGCTCAGAATAAATAAAGAGATGAAAGCTATTGGCCACTGCCCCGTTTATAGTCCCGACATACGTGTTTTACGTCACCGCGTTTAGAACGATCGGATTTTCCGACAACTTTGTATAACCATGTGTGTGCAAGACAAGTTTGAGACATCATCCCTCGGAAAAAAATCCATGGATTTTGTTGTCGGAATGTCCGATCAATGTCCAATCAATGTCCGACCGTGTGTACGGGGCATTATTCTTACAGGTTACGATTATGTGGTTATGTCACGTTATAAGCTTCCCAGGGACACCTATTCCCCCCTGGGGTTCCTACCAGCTGCCCTTCTGGGTACCCGCCTCAGCTCCCGGGATTGATGATATACACCCCTGGCAGGTTCTGACCCTTGGTGCACCCATCTACGCAGGTCCTTTGTAAGTAACTTATTATGGTCTAAGTTACCATCGTTATTCTAAGATTAAATTCTACTTTTCCTTGCCTGCCCTCTGGTTAGCCCCTGAAATTCTCCTATATATTTTTTATAGATAGGTACACTGCATCTGCTCCTGAAGATTGGAAATATCCATGAAACGCGTTGAGCCTTTAGATGCCATTCACACTAATAACCTTTTTATACATCTAACATAACATGCCGTTTGGACCCCACCAACTGTTACTATGCTATTGTTAAGACACGCAACAATGAGTCTGAGTCTGTTAATTATTCACCACTGCGATTACATTATGTTGCTATGTTGCTATGCTACTGTGTATTATTTTGTGGAATGTGTGTTCATATGTCTTATTATATCATTCTGTATGCATTTTGGTAGTATGCAGGCTATATGGTCACCAGTATGGTCTATTCACCAGACATTATTATTATAATTATTATGTTGCAGTCACATGCAACAAACAGTCTGATGTTTTTTATTATGGTACCATTATGACTACACTATACTGCTATGCCATCATGCTGTTTTATTAATATGTATTTTATTGTGAAATAAAGTTTCCCTGATTTACTATATTCTACCGTATACAATTTGTTACTATGCAGATGATGTGGTCGCAGATATGGTGTCAGATATCAGATATTCTCATTAGTATTATGTTGTGTTACCTTCCCAGCTGCATGCCTCATATAAAGTCCCAAACCGGTTTTCCCTTTTTTTTATCTACATATCGGGGATGGAGGTACATTCCTTATTTAATGTCCTCATATAAAGTCCCACCTAGTTAGTTCGTTTTTCTTTTTCTCTTAACAGAGAGATTAGTTCATCGCTGCTCTGCTTCTCCTTTTACTGTCCAGTCACAGGCTGAGGGTCCAGAATGACTTGGGCTCAGGGAAAGTGTGTTGAGTGATGCTGGACATCAGACTGAGCCCGTCTACTAGTAGAAAAAAAAAAAAAGTACTGCAGGGTGCACTTCTTGTGCTAACAGGAAGTGCGCTAATAGGAGGAGAGAGCAGAGTGGAAGAGAGAAATGAGCTAATCCCTGTGCTGCTTCTCCTTTCACTGTCCAGTCACAAGTTGGGGGCTCGTCCGGGATGACCTGGGCTTAGGGAAAGGGGGTTTGAATGATGCTCGACATCAGACTGAGGCCATCTAGTAGGAGAAATCCTGTCCAGTCTTTGAATTGAAGGTGGATATTGCAGCAATAGCTGGTTCTGTTTCTTTAATAGTTTCTAATTTTATTGTTTTTTTTTTTTAATTTTAATAATTAAAATGTTGTCTGTAAGCTCCTCTTTAATGAAAGTAGAGTTTTCTTTTAATGACCCGCACACAACTTTATCTCAGTATTACAGTCTGTGGGAAAACTGTTTATTTTATTCTCTTATGTGTTTTCTTTTTTTTTTTTCCTTCCCGTAGAACAAAAATATGAGAGTTTTCTGGGTTTATAATAAATTCCAGCAAGAATACATTCTACCTCCTCTACAAAGAGAGGGATTTAGACTTTTCTCTACAAAAAGGCAAACTATCCACAGATTGATTTGATGTAATCGGTTTTATGAAACTCATATGACTTTATCCATATGAGGGGAAAAAAAAAATATGTTTAAATCCTTTGAAATGAGGGCACTCATGTACATCTCGGTGTGTATGCAATATTTTTACTTAGTGGAAAGATATTAAATCCTGAAATATGCATATGTAATGCAAATATAAGATGGATTTACATGGGATTCTACGAATACTGCAATAAAATAAGACTTAGACTGTTCCAGAAAACCTCTGTATAAGACTGCAGTGGTCGTGTAACAGCTGTTTTTTGCACTCGTGAAAAGGGTGGAGGATGGGCTATGCCCATGCCAACGCCAACGGCGCCAAGTCACATGGGATAACATGGAGCTGAGGACTGAATAGCACTACTCAAAAGGGACCATCTGTCCTATCACAGAAGAGCCCCGACCAGGGGCGGGCTGACCATTGAGCCACTCGGGCACTGCCCGAGGGCCCTGGGCCACTAGGGGGCCCCATCAGGGTTGCCAGCCTCAGTTAAACCAGGGACAGTATGTATAAATCTGTGTTTTTTTTTTTACATCTGTCTCTGAAATGTCCCTTACCAGACATTATAGCTGCCCCACCTCTCCAGTACCTTCTCAGCTAATAGAAACATGTCTGTGTATACTGTCTGTACATGTATGTGTATACTGTGTGATTGTATACTGTGTGTGTATACTGTGTGGCCCCATAATCTCTGATTGCCTGGGGGCCCCATAATCTCCTATTGCCCGGGGGCCCCATAATCTCCTATTGCTCAGGGGGCCCCATGAGTTGTCAGTCTGGCCCTGGCCCCGATGCAACTATTTTTCTTTGAAAAGGGCCACTCACCAACCTTACCAAAACTGCGTGAATTCGTTCCCAACAGGTTACATAATACAGCAAAAGTATCATTTTATAAAAAAGCTCCACTGTGTTCATAAGCGTTCATAAACGTGCGCACAGGGTATGCTGGGTGTGCCTGGGCACACCCTAATCACCCCCTGTGGTGCTGCTTCCCTCTGCTTCCCGGCTCTCCCCCCCCCCCCCGCAGTGCTGCCAGCTTCCCCCCTCTCCTTTCCCGCCAGCTGCTGCCAGGGTTGTTTCAGCACGAAGCGTTTCATATCAAACAAATGAAACGAAAACTACATTTTTTTTTTCGGCAGTGCACATGTCTACCGGCCACACTCACAGTTCCAATACCGTAAAGAAGTAGGCTCCAGCCAAAGCCTACAGCATCTGTTGAGAGGGAGCAGAATGCGGCCTTGCCGCCTTGTGCCCAATCAGGAAGGTATCCAGAGTGATACGACCAGGGGCGGACTGATAACTCATGGGGCCCCCGGGCAATAGGAGATTATGGGGCCCCCAGGCAATCAGAGATTATGGGGCCACACAGTATACACACACACAGTATACACATACATGTACACACAGTATACACAGACAGATATAAAAAAAAACACAGATTTATACATACTGTCCCTGGTTTTTCTGAGGCTGGCAACCCTGATGGGGCCCCCTAGTGGCCCAGGGCCCTTGGGCAGTGCCCGAGTGGCTCAATGGTCAGTCCGCCCCTGGATACGACCCTATTGCTTTCCCCCCTGATTAGGAACCTTACCCTAGCGCTAGTACTGTCCCTAACAGGCGGGTTACCTTTCCCTACTCTACCCACTCGTAAAGAGTGTGCCAAATCCAGGGCTCAGGGTCTTAAATAGACTCTGCCACACCTAAGATGGCCACCAGAGTCACCTGGGCAGCCAGCATTCCATCAGAACGCTGCCCCAGTGACTCAGAAAACCACAGAGGAACCCTGTCCCCCATGACTTCCTCTCCCTCTGCTTTGCCGCTGTGTTTGAGCACCACCTGCAGTGGAGAAAGTAGACTGCACCTGCCTACACGTCAGTCACCTACACGTCAGTCTACTTCCCTTCTTCTTTTGCTGTCATTTTTTTTTTTAGTGATCCACACATCCAATTAGGACTGGTTCTCTGGTTCTGCTGTCACCAGGAATGGAGGAAGCACACACACTCACAAACGTGAAGTTTCCGGCAAAGAGAACGTTACTGGAGCCATTCGGCTTGTCTGCCAATTGCCAAATTATATATGATAATTTCCTCCGATGACAGAAGTCATGCATCAGGTGAGATTCGTCCATTCCATGTAATATGTACCTGATCTCTGTTTTCCCCTAAGAACCTGGACCCATTAGCAACTTTGTAGCAGCTACAAACCTTTCTGCTTGTTTTATACGGCAATTTGTAGCTGGAATGAGAGCTTCTGCTCCAGCTGACCACAATAGTTATCTGGTCAGCTATCTATCACCGGTCCATGGCCATCCGCAGCTGCATTGGATAAAATGAGGATCTACTGGACATAAAAACTCCGAAGCTGAGGCTGTGAAAAGTCAATTGCTACAAATTGTTAAGATTCTGTAGCTACTACAAATCACTGCTGCAAAATTGCCAGTGTGCCATGGGCTTAAAGTGATACTAAAGTCTTGTTTTTTTTTTTTTCTGTTTAAAAATAACAAACCTGTTATTCTTACCTGCTCTGTGTAATGGTTTTGCACAGAGCAGCCCCGATCCTCCTCTTCTCGGGGTCCGTCTTCGGCACTCCCGGCCCCTCCCTCCCGTTAAGTGCCCCCCACAGCAAGCAGCTTTTTATGGGGGGCAGCTGAGCCGAGCCGCAGATCCCTGTGTCCATTCAGACACGGAGCCCACCGACCCGTCCCCACCACCTCTCTCTCCTCATTGGCTCATTGACTTTGATTGACAGCAGGGAGGAGCCAATGGTGCTTTTCTGCTGTCTCAGCCAATGAGGAGGTAAAGTTACAGGCCGCTGAGTTCAGTGGCGGCACATAATGCAGGGCGCAGGGACCGCCCCCCCATCCATGCATCCCCTAATCTACATGCAGGGTGCCAGACGCATGGATTCCAATGGTTTTTTTTTTTTAAGCACACGATTAGAGCCAGAGGCTCTAATCTCTAATAGGCTTCAAAAAAGGGTGCACTCGGGGCGCAGAGCACTGTGCCCTGAGCACACCCACTTGTGTGACAATAGCAAATGAATATTCGCTATTGTCTTCCTGCTTCTCCTTCTGGTCTATCAGGAAGCGCGTCCTGAGACCCGTCATCCAATTGGCTGAAAGGAGAGGCAAACCTATTACCCACCTAGGAGGAGGGAGGAGACACAGGGGAAGCACCAGGAGGAGGAGACGCCACCCGCCGCCCTGAGGAAGTACTGCCTGCGACCTAGACTAAAATCATTTTAGTCAACTAAAATTGAATGTGTTTAGTTAAATTGTAATGGATCATTTAAGCATTTCTCTAGAATTTCCAAACTCATCATTATATACTCCTGGGGTAAAAAAATCGAAAATTGTATTATTTATGGTATTAACGTTTGAACAAACTTACAGATACAAATTTAGCCACTCTGGACAGTCCGAGGAGGCCTGTAATGCTGTAGAGTGTTCTGGACAGTGGTCTGAGGAGGCCTGTAATGCTGTAGATGTTCCAGTTGGAAGTCTGAGGAGTCCTGTAATGCTGTAGATGTTCCGGTTGGAGGTCTGAGGAGTCCTGTAATGCTGTAGATGTTCCAGTTGGAAGTCCGAGGAGGCCTGTAATGCTGTAGAGTGCTCTGGATGGTGGTCTGAGGAGGCCTGTAATGCTATAGAGTGCTCTGGCTGGTGGTCTGAGGAGGCCTATAATTCTGTATAGTGCTCTAGGCGGTGGTCTGAGGAGGCCTATAATGCTGTAGAGTGCTGTGGACGGTGGTTCGAGGAGGCCTGTAATGCTGTAGAGTGCTCTGGATGTTGGTCTGAGGAGGCCTGTAATGATGTAGAGTGCTCTGGATGGTGGTCAGAAGAGGCCTGTAATGCTGTAGAGTGCTCTGGATGGTGGTCTGAGGAGGCCTATAATGCTGTAGAGTGCTCTGGATGGTGGTCTGAGGAGGCCTGTAATGCTGTAGAGTGCTCTGGATGGTGGTCTGAGGAGGCCTATAATGCTGTAGAGTGCTCTGGATGGTGGTCTGAGGAGGCCTGTAATGCTGTAGAGTGCTCTGGATGGTGGTCTGAGGAGGCCTGTAATGCTGTAGAGTGCTCTGGATGGTGGTCTGAGGAGGCCTGTAATGCTGTAGAGTGCTCTGGATGTTGGTCTGAGGAGGCCTGTAATGATGTAGAGTGCTCTGGATGGTGGTCTGAGGAGGCCTGTAATGCTGTAGAGTGCTCTGGATTTTGGTCTGAGGAGGCCTGTAATGCTGTAGAGTGCTCTGGATGGTGGTCTGAGGAGGCCTGTAATGCTGTAGAGTGCTCTGGATGGTGGTCTGAGGAGGCCTGTAATGTTGTAGAGTGCTCTGGATGGTGGTCTGAGGAGGCCTGTAATGCTGTAGAGTGCTCTGGATGGTGGTCTGAGGAGGCCTGTAATGTTGTAGAGTGCTCTGGATGGTGGTCTGAGGAGGCCTGTAATGTTGTAGAGTTCTCTGGATGGTGGTCTGAGAAGGCCTTTAAAGAGGAATTCCCATTTTTTAAAAAAAATTAAAAGTCAGCAGCTACAAATACTGCAGCTGCTGACTATTAATAATTGGACACTTACCTGTCCCATGGTCCAGCGATGCGGGGGTTAAAGCCCCGCTCGTCTTCCCCTCCGTTCGGCAGCGCCGGCATTGCAACCGTGGGTGCCGGGCTGTGGTTTCACAGCCGGGCACCCACTGCACATGCGCGAGCGGCACCGCGCGCCGTGATTGGCCGCTCAGTCACCTGGGACCTGTAATGTGTCCCAGATGATTGACAGGAGGGAGGGAGCAGAGCTGAGCCCTTCCTGTGCCGAGGGGAAGTGATGTCACCAGCCCAGGCACTGAAAGAGGCAGACTACGAGGGACCCGCTAGCAACAGGCATTTAGAGGTGAGTTAAAAAAAAAAATTCAAAATGTTTTTTTTATTTTTTTTTTAGGCACATTCATGCATTTTTTTTTGGGTGGAACACCACTTTAACCACTTCAGCCCCGGAAGAATTTACCCCCTTCCTGACCAGAGCACTTTTTGCGATTCGGCACTGCATCGCTTTAACTGACAATTGCGCGGTCGTGCGACGTGGCTCTCAAACAAAATTGACGTCTTTTTTTCCCCACAAATAGAGCTTTCTTTTGGTGGTATTTGATCACCTCTGTGGTTTTTATTTTTTGCGCTATAAATAAAATAAGAGCAACAATTTTGAAAAAAACGCATTATTTTTTACTTTTTGCTATAATAAATATCCCCCAAAAACATATAAAAAAAATATTTTTTTCCTCAGTTTAGGCCGATATGTATTCTTCTACATATTTTTGGTAAAAAAAAAAATCGCAATAAGCGTTTATTGATTGGTTTGCGCAAAAGTTATAGCGTCTACAAATAGGGGATAGTTTTATGGCATTTTTATTAATAATTTTTTTTTACTAGTTTTGGTTATGATCAGCGATTTTTATTGTGACTGTGACGTTATGGCGGACATGTCGGACATTTTTGACACATTTTTGGGACCATTGTCATTTATACAGCAATCAGTGCTATAAACATGCATTGATTCCTGTGTAAATGACACTGGCAGTGAAGGGGTTAACCACTAGGGGGCGGGGAGGGGATAAATCAGTACTAGAGAGGTGTTTCTAACTGTAGGGGGGTTGGGCTGTGTGTGTGACGTCACTGATCTCTGCTCCCGATGACAAGGAACAGAGATCAGAGACACTGTCACTAGGCAGAACGGGGAGATGCTGTTTACATCAGCATCTCCCTGTTCCTGCTCTCCGTGAGACGATCGCGGGTATCCCCGCGGCGATCGAGTCCACGGGACTCACAACCCGACTCACGGAGCTCCCGCCCGGCGCGCACACAATGACACGGCGGGAAATTCAAATGGACGTATCTGTACGCCCATTTACGCAGCCGCGCCATTCTGCCGACGTACATCGGCGTGCGCTGGTCGGGAAGCGGTTAGGTCTGCATAGTGCTCTGGACGGTGGTCCGAGGAGGCCTGTAATGCTGTAGAGTGCTCTGTATGGTGGTCAGAGGAGGCCTGTAATGCTGTAGAGTGCTCTGGATGGTGGTCTGAGGAGGCCTGTAATGCTGTAGAGTGCTCTGGATGGTGGTCAGAGGAGGCCAGTAATGCTGTAGAGTGCTCTGGACGGTGGTCAGAGGAGGCCTGTAATGCTGTAGAGTGCTCTGGACGGTGGTCGGAGGAGGCCTGTAATGCTGTAGAGTGCTCTGGATGGTGGTCTGAGGAGGCCTGTAATGCTGTAGAGTGCTCTGGACGGTGGTCAGAGGAGGCCTGTAATGCTGTAGAGTGCTCTGGATGGTGGTCTGAGGAGGCCAGTAATGCTGCAGAGTGCTCTGGATGGTGGTCAGAAGAGGCCTGTAATGCTGTAGAGTGCTCTGGACGGTGGTCGGAGGAGGCCTGTAATGCTGTAGAGTGCTCTGGATGGTGGTCTGAGGAGGCCTGTAATGCTGTAGAGTGCTCTGGACGGTGGTCAGAGGAGGCCTGTAATGCTGTAGAGTGCTCTGGATGGTGGTCTGAGGAGGCCTGTAATGCTGTAGAGTGCTCTGGATGGTGGTCTGAGGAGGCCTGTAATGCTGTAGAGTGCTCTGGATGGTGGTCTGAGGAGGCCTGTAATGCTGTAGAGTGCTCTGGATGGTGGTCAGAGGAGGCCTGTAATGCTGTAGAGTGCTCTGGATGGTGGTCGGAGGAGGCCTGTAATGTTGCAGAGTACTCTGGATGGTGGTCTGAGGAGGCCTGTAATGTTGCAGAGTGCTCTGGATGGTGGTCTGAGGAGGCCTGTAATTCTGCAGAGTACTCTGGATGGTGGTCGGAGGAGGCCTGTAATGTTGTAGAGTGCTCTGGATGGTGGTCTGAGGAGGCCTGTAATGCTGCAGAGTGCTCTGGACGGTGGTCTGAGGAGGCCTGTAATGCTGTAGAGTGCTCTGGACGGTGGTCTGAGGAGGCCTGTAATGTTGTAGAGTGCTCTGGATGGTGGTCTGAGGAGGCCTGTAATGCTGCAGAGTACTCTGGATGGTGGTTTCAGGTCTGAGGGATGGCTTGTAATAATGCACACACAGTGCTCTGAACAGACGGCGGTCTGAGGGGAGGCCTCAGGCCTGCTGTTCTTACATAGTTACATAGTTACATAGTTAGTCAGGTTGAAAAAAGACACAAGTCCATCCAGTCCAACCATAAAAAAAAAAAAAAAAAAAAAAAAAACGTACAATTCAATATACCCAATACTATACCCACAGTACTATACCCACAGTTGATCCAGAGGAAGGCAAAAAACCCCAGCAAAGCATGCTCCAATTTGCTACAGCAGGGGAAAAAATTCCTTCCTGATCCCAGAGAGGCAATCGGATTTTCCCTGGATCAACTTTACCATTCTTGTAATGTACACTAGTACTACACACTCACAGTCTGCTCTCTGCTCTGGACATGGGCGGTCATCTCGTGAGTCGGGACTCGGGAGTGGGACTCTCGTCGGGACTCGGGCGTGCTGTAATACGCAGTTCTGCTCTGGTCTCAGGCATTCGTCATGGACGGTGCACACAGTATATTCAACTCGCTTGCTTTCGTCCCGTTTTGTTTATTTAACGAAAACTGATTTGATTTCTGTCATAGTTTTCGTCAGTGGATGAAACTGTGCTGTACTTTTCATTTAGTTTTCGTCACTGTCAAAATGCCGCTGACGAAAACTTTTACGAAAACGTTTCAGTTGAAGAAATGAACACTGCCAGAAAGCTCCAGGGGTTTTATGCCTGAACACACAGGAGCTGCTAAGTGTCCATTGCACTGCTGCTATTCATCACCAGGGTTATGGGCCCTCACACTACTGTTATTTATTACTAGATTTGGGCCGAACACCCCCCCCCCCCCCCCCGTGCGGTTCGCAGCAGAACTCCCGAACAGGCAAAAAGTTCTAACGCGAATGGCAAACCCCATTGAAGTCTATGAGAGACAAACAGGAAAAATCAAAAGTGCCCATTCTGAAGCCTTATATGCAAGTAATTGGCCATAAAAGGGGTATGGGGGGTCCAGGTACTGCTTTGGGGGACATGTAGCAATGCAAATTAAAAAAACAAAAAAACAAAATAATCGTTTTTTTCAGGAGCAGTGATTTTATTAATGCTTAAAGTGCAACAATAAAAATTAAAAATTCTTTAAATATCGTGCCTGGGGGGGTCTCCTTAGTCTGCCTGTAAAGTGGCACATCTGTAGCATGTATAGAACCTGCTGCAGCAAAAATGACATTTCTAAATAAAAAAAAACAAACCACATTTAAAATGACTTGCGTTGGCTATTGGAAAAAAATAAAGAAAAAAATAGCACCTCCCCAGTCAATACCAGGCCCTTCAGGTTAAAATGTAAAAAAAAAGGTGTGGGGGTCCCCCAAAAATCCATACCAGACCCTTATCCGAACACACAGCCTGGCAGGTGTAGAAAGGGGGAGGGCGAGCGCCACCCTCTTGAACCATACCAGGGGGTGGGTGCTTTGGGGTGGGGGGCTCTGCCCTCCACCCAAAGCACCTTGTCCCCATGTTGATGGGGACAAGGGCTTCATCCCCACAACCGTGGCTGGTGGTTATGAGGGTCTGCGGGCAGGGGGCTTATCAGAATCTGGAAGCCAGGGCCCCCAGATCCCGCCACCTTCATGTGAATGGGTACCCCTACCCTTTTACCAAAAAAGTGTAAAAAAAAAAGCTATAAAACACACAGTGTTTTTGACAATTCCATTTATTAAAAAATACAAAATCGTGTCCCCCCAATGTAAATCTATCCTCAATCATGCCACACCCGAAAAATAAAATAATTAAAAACGCTCCCGCTGACATGAAGGCTGGCCTGCCTCCTGCAGGCTCTGCCATTTGACAGTTAAATAGGTAAGGGGCGGGGGGGCCACCTGGCTACATGACCTGGTGGCACCGCCCTATTTCTGACGTCACAGTGCTGCCCGATAACGTAGCCAGGTGGACCCACCCCCTTACTTACTGTTTATGAGCGCTGTCAAATGGCGGAGTCTGCAGTAGGCAGCCTTTATGTTGGCAGAAGCGTTTTTATTTTTTTTATTTTTTGGGTGCAGGCTGCGGCATTATTGGCGTTATTTACATCAGGGGGCACTGTTTTTTCATTTTGTATTTTTTAATAAAGGGATTGTCAAAAACGGTCTCTGTGTTTTTATTATTTTTTACACTTTTTTGGCGAATGGGTAGGGGTACACTCATTCACATGGGGGGGCTGGGATCTGGTGGTCTCCTTGTTAAAGGAGGCTTCCAGATTCCGATAAGCCCCCCCTGCCTGCAGACCCCCACAACCACCAGCCACGGTTGTGGGGATGAGGCCCTTTTTACCCATTGACAGCTGATGACTTATCGATTGTTAAGGATGCAGCGGCTGGCTTCCGGGCCATGCTCCTTAACAACCAGCTTATAAAGCACCCTGATTTGGGCAAAGCTTTGCCCAGTCCGGGCACAAAATGCACTGTGCAGCACGCACCAGGCGCACACCCGTCAAACACCATGAAAATTCAGGTGTTCCCCTAACGGGGCCAACACCCAATGTTAGGCCCGAACTCATGCTTGGGCCGAACCATTTACCCAACTCTATTTATTACCATAATCTCTGGCTCATATGATAGGTCTGTGGATGGACCAATCATATGAGCCAGAGATTCGGTAATATATATAGATGTGTATAGGTGGGGTGCGGCGTGGTGCGGAGACAATCATTTACACAGACAGAAGTAATAAAACTTGCATTGAAGAAATGTAGCAACAGATTACACCAAACCTGGTGGGAAGGTCACCCAGCCCTGCACATTTACAGTTCAGTAGCGTGAAAGGAGTAGATTCCAGCCAGAATGACAGCGTCCATTGAGAGGAGTTAAATGCGGCCTGGCCGTCTGGTTCCAATCGGGAGAATGTCCAGAAGAGATGAGACCCTACGCTTCCATTCGTCATCGGGAACCTTTCCCTAGCGCTGTTACTGTCCCTACTCTGTCCACTCGTCAAAGCGCAACCAAAACCCAGGAACCAGGGCCTTAAATAGGTTCTGGCTGACCCAAGATGGCTGCTTGAGTCACATGGGGCTGCATTTATTAGGATAGCTAACCCAGTGACCCAGGAAACCATAGAGGAACCTTGCTTCTCCTGACTTCCTTTCCAGCAACAGTGCCGCTGTGGAAGAGTGCCACCTGCCGTGGAGAAATTGACTGCACCTGCCTACGTGTGGACCTCTGGAATGGAAACTTTATTCCACCCAAAGCTCTACAAATGATACTGGGCTCCAGGACCGAGAACAGAACATGGTTTGACAGAACCCTAATTCCGACCCAACCCTACTGAACACCTTTGGGATAAATGGGAACACTGATTGTGAGTAAGGTCTTCTCATCCAACATTAGTACCTGACCTCGCAATGCCCATTTGACTGAACTGGCCCACACTCCTACAGACATAGTCCAAAAATACAGTGGAAAGCCGCTGTTATAGCCGCATGGTGGGGCAATCACTCATAACAAGCACAGAAAGCATGCAGACCCAACTCGGTGCACAGGGATGGTGGGAACCCCTCGTTATGGGCACAGCAGGTGCATAGACCCACCATGTGCAGGGATGGCGGGAGCCCCGCAAAATGGGCGTAGCAGGTTTACAGACTCGGGAAATCAGAACAGGAATGGTGGGAACCCCCTCATAATGGGTACAACAGGTGTGCGTGTAAGTGTGGGGGGGGGGGGGGCAGTGTGGTGCGGCAACAATAACACACTCAGTCCCAGTGCAATGAAAGAACTTGTATTGAAATAATGCTGAGACAGTTCACAGCAAACCCGGTGGGAAGGTAACCCAGCTGGGAACACTCACAGTTCCAACAGCGGGTAGGGAGCAGGGATCAGCCGAACTGACATTGGTTGTAGAGGGGAATAGAATGTGGCCTCGCCGTCTTGTGCCCAAGCAGGCAGATGTCCAGAGAAGTTGTGAACCCTCCCTAGGCTTTTCCCTTTTCTAGTTTATTTGCGGTGTTGGTCTAATAAAGGATATAAGGCTTTTTTTTCTTCAGCGGGTACATGGGGGAACATGGGGGGACACAATTCTGGAACCTCCAGCACTAAATGTATGTAATGGTAAGGGGGGCTGTGGTGTGCTGGGTGATCTATTAATGCTAGCTGCTGGGGTAACTGTTGTTGCTGTGGATATCTATTGTTGTGGGTGGGTCTCTTGTTGCTGGTGGGGTATCTATTGTTTCTGAGGGGTTCTTATATTGCTGGGGGGGGTGGATCGATTTTTGCTGGGAGGGATCCACTGTTGTGGGTGGGTCTCTTGTTGCTGGTGGGGATATATTGTAGCTGGGGGTTTTTTATATTGCAGGGGGGTGAATTGTTGCTGGGAGGGATCTACTGTTGAGGGAGGGGTCTCTTGTTGCTGGCTGCTGGAGGGTCTATTGATGCTGGCGGCCGGGGGATCTATTGCTGCTTGGGGGGGGGGGTATTTGGTTGCTGGGAGATTTACTGTTGCTGGGGGGACCTATTGTTACTGGAGAGGTCTATTGTTGCTGGCCGCAGGGGACCTATTTCACTGCTTTCTTGTTATCATTAACAAATTCCATCAAAATGAGTTAGCACCACAAAATGATACTTGGTTCTGTATTCTCTGGAAGGGGTTGGTCATGGGGGGTGGATAGGGTTGGAAGCAAGGAACAGTAGTCAGTTGTGGGTAGGTGGCGGACACTAGACATGCGCAATTCGTTTAGTTCCAAATTCGGTTTTTTAACGAAATTTAAACAAATTTGTTAATTTGGAAAAAACAAATTAGTTAGTTTGGAATATTAACAAAAACCCGTTTAACAAATTTTTCCGAATATTCGAATATTTGATCATTCGTAGATTCGAAAATTTGTAAATTCGACTATTCCAAAATTAGTAAATTCAGTAATTTAAAAATTCAAAAATTTGGAAATATAAAAATTCATAAATTCCAAAATTAAAAAATTCAAAAAATTCAAAAATTCAGAAATTTGGAAATTTTAAAATTCTAAAATTCTAAAATCTGAAAATCTGAAAACCCGAAAATTCTGATATAATAACTAACTAATAATAACTTAACCATCACTAACTATTAAAGTATAGGTATTGGAATTTCCTTTCAAATTTGGCTGTTAGTGAACGTAACGAGTACAAATTTATCCGAAGTTACGAATTATCCGAAAATAACGAATGCCGCATCTAAACGAATGGTACGGAACAAATTAATATTAATAAATAACAATAATTATAATAAAAACATTTTATTATTGCATATTAATTTGTTCCGTTCCATTTGTTTAGATGCGGCATTCGTTATTTTCGGATAATTCCTAACTAACGTTACGTTCACTAACAGCCAAATTTGAAAGGAAATTCCAATACCTATCATTTAATAGTTATTATTAGTTAGTTATTCTTTCGACGTTTCGGATTTTCTTTCCTATTTTCTTATATTTTAAAGGAAATTCCAATACCTATAATTTAATAGTTATTATGAGTTAGTTATTCTTTTGATGTTTCGGATTTTCTTTCCTATTTTCTTATTTTTGGAATTTTTGAATTTACGAATTTACAAAGTTACGAATTTTCGAATTTACGAATTGCGATCATAACGAATGACCCGAAAAATGAAAAAAAAAAAACGAATGAAACGAAAACAAACGCATTTTTCGGCAGTGAACATGTCTAGCGGACACAAGGGTGTCTCAGAAGGGGGCAGTGCCTGCACCGAGAAAAAAACCCCCTTGTTTGACATATTATCCAACCATCAAATCTCTGCTTTGTTTGACTTATATTCACAGTACCGAATAAAGTTCTATATTTACATTTTTTTGTGAACACAGTTTTAAAAAGAAAAAGAGTGAACATTTTCCATCTTTCCTGGAATATTTTAGATCCTTCGCGAGCGCCTATCATCAGAATGCACCGCTGGCCCTTGAATTTCCCAGTCCGAGGCTGGCCATCGACTTCAAACAAAGCAATATCGCGCCTTTGATATGAACTTAGCATTTCAACGCCTTCTTATCTTAAATGAATCTCAGCCCGTTCCTCAAAGCGCCCTAGAAAATAAAATTGGGCAAAAGACGCCCCGTCGGTGAGAGATGTGAGGCGGAATCTTCTCACTTAGAACTCGAATGTCAGAAGAAGGCTGCAGGGTCGAAGGGATTCGCCTCTCCGTCTGCTCTTTAAACCCGTCAGAATTCACAAAGTAAAATGACTATCATGATTTTTTTTTTCTTCTTCTGTATCTTCCTAGCACCTATCTCCGCCTGAGATTCACAGTCATTCTCATCTTCACTCAGACGGAGCTCCGGGTTCTGATGATTAGGGCCGAAACTTAAAAAAAAAATGGAACGCTTTGAGAGACGCAACATATGAGGCACAGATATTAAACATGCGGCGTATGCACACTTTTAAGTTCACCTGGATGCCGAAGCCTCGATGATAGATTTATTTTCCAGCCATCAGGAGCCGAGGAGACACACTGGGCATTCTAAACACATGAGAGGTGAAAGTTTTTCAACTCGGAACTGAGCTTCAAACACCGCCGTAAACAATTTGCATTTCTGACTCCAAAAACTTTCCAAACTTTAGGTCGATGTTTATTGAAGTGCAAGTTGACACATGCTGTTGAAATTCAGAACTGTCATGGAAATCGTGGAAAGGGGTCTATATCCCCAGAAAAAAAAAAGAGTTTAGGAAATGCAGGATTGTCCCTGAAGATGCTTGGAGACTCAGGTGTCTTGGGGAACTTGGGTACGCTGGAGTCACAGGATGACACAGGATGCTCTGGGGTCAGTGGAAGTCACAGGTTGTGGTCACTGAGTATTGTAATGCAAGATGCAGCCATTATGTGACACCGGAAGCTTAGGAATCACTGGAAACACTGGAGTGCGGGGAACACTGGAGACACAGTAGTCACTGGAGACACAGGAGTGCAGGGAACACTGGAGACACTGGGGACACAGTAGTCACTGGAGACACAGAAGTGCAGAGAACACTGGAGACACTGGGGACACAGTAGTCACTGGAGACACAAAATTGCAGAGAATACTGGAGACTCTGGAGTCACTAGGGACACATAAGTCTGTGGAGACACAGGAGCGTAGGGAAAACTGGAGACACTGGGGACACAGAAGTCACTGGAAACACTGGAGTGTGGGGAACACTGGAGACACTGGGGGCACAGAAGTCACTGGAGACACAGGAGTGTAGAGAACACTGGAGACTCTGGAGTCACTAGGGACACAGAAGTCTGTGGAGACACAGGAGCGTAGGGAAAACTGGAGACACTGAGGACACAAAAGTCATTGGAGACACAGGAGTGCAGGGGACACTGGAGACACTAGGGTCAATGATGTCTCAAGCATCACTGGAGGCACATGAGTTAAGGGGCTAATGAAGATGCATTTTTAATGTTATTCACACGCCTGCTAGGTAATGTGTCAGTGTAACGCTTCCAGGTATTTATTCATGGTCACCACCTCTCTTCTGGGCCGAGATGTCTGCTCAGAGATAACATAGTCATGGCACCTGTGCAATTTTCAGCTGTGTTCACAAATGCATGACATACTGTAGATCAGGGGTCTCAAACTGGTGGCCCTCCAGCTGTTGCCAAACTACAAGTCCCATGAGGCATTGCAGGGCTGACAGTTACAAGCAGGACCTCCACAGGCAGACATGATGGGACTTGTAGCTTCGCAACAGCTGGAGGGCCGTCAGTTTGAGACCCCTGCTGTAGATCATGGGTGCTCATCCTGTGGCCCTCCAGCTGTTGCAGAACTACATTTCCCATCGTGCCTCCACCTTTGGCAGTCATGCTTGTAACTGTTAGCCTTGCAATGTATCATGGGACGTGTAGTTCTGGAGCAGCTGGAGGGCCACAGGTTGAGCCCCCATGCTGTAAATCAACCCTTACTACAGCCTTTCATCTGGCTACTGAGTTATAATGTTGCAGTCTGATCACTGGGGAGGGGAGGCTAAGGACATGCTTCCTCCTGCCTGTATCAGATTGAGAACATCATCATAGCCAGTGGCAGCTGGTGCTCAAAATTTTTTTGGGGGGGCGCAAACAAACTGAAAAATACTGAACCTCCTCCATCAATTGCAGCCTCACTGTGCCCATCAAATGCAGCCATTGTGCCCACCAAATGCAGCCACTGTGCCCATCAAATGCAGCCATTGTGCCCATCAATTGCAGCCATTGTGCCCATCAAACGCAGCCACTTGTGCCCGTCATATGCAGCCACTTGTGCCCATCAAACACAGCCACTTGTGCCCATCATATGCAGCCACTTGTGTCCATCATATGCAGCCACTTGTGCCCATCATATGCAGCCACTGTGCCCATCAAATGCAGCCATTGTGCCCATCAAATGCAGCCACTTGTGCCCATCATATGCAGCCACTTATGCCAATCAAATGCAGCCACTTATGCCAATCAAATGCAGCCACTTGTGCCTATCATATGCAGCCACTTGTGCTCATCAAATGTAGCCACTTGTGCCAATCAAATGCAGCCACTTGTGCCCGTCATATGCAGGCATTTGTGCCCATCAAATGCAGCCACTTGTGCCCATCAAATGCAGTCACTTGTGCCCATCATATGCAGCCACTTGTGCACATCAAATGCAGCCACTTGTGCCAATCAAATGAAGCCACTTGTGCCCATCAAATGAAGCCACTTGTGCCCAGTATATGCAGCCACTTGTGCCCATCAAATGCAGCCACTTGTGCCCATCAAATGCAGCCATTTGTGCCCATCATATGCAGCCACTTGTGTCCATCAAATGCAGCCAATTGTGCCCGTCAAATGCAGCCACTTGTGCCCGTCAAATGCAGCCACTTGTGCCCATCATATGCAGCCACTTGTGCCCAGTATATGCAGCCACTTGTGCCCATCAAATGCAGCCAGGCTTGGCTGTCACTTCACCCCCCCCCGCGCGGCCGGTCCGGCGGCACTTACCGCTAGTTTGGTGGGGCTCTGCTCCTCTCCTGGAGTGACGGGGCTCTCCTCCTCGGCGGGAAGTGGCGATGGCGGCTCCTGTGTCCGCTCGGCTTGTCGTCAGGCTTCCTCCGCCGTGTCTCCTCTTCCGCCAAAGTGTTAGGCATCCAATAGGATCGCCTAATGCTTTGACCAATCGGGAGACAGGTCTCACTGACCTGCCTTCTGATTGGCAGGGAGGAATGTTAGTGTGAAAATAGTGAAAATTAATTCGCTATGCCACACAACAGGGTGGGATCGGGATGCAATGCTCTGCGCCCCGAGCCCACCCTATTTTGAAGCCTATTAGAGCCTCTGGCTCTAATCACATGCTTCAAAATATACACCCCCACCTATCCCTGCCATAGTATTTCATGTGTCCGGCGTCCTGAAAGGGGCCGGGCACATGAATAGGGAGGGCGGCGGAGGTGTCGGGGGGGCGGCGCCAATGCGCCCACTATGCATGGGCCACCGCTGATCATAGCCTAGGCAAAGTCATTAACTGGAGCTCAAGGATGGCTTTTTAATGACAAAAGATGGAGCTTTTATGAAGAATTATGCTGTGGCTGTACATTTTGACAACTTTTAGGGATTATTTCACGCAGATTCTAAAATAACAAAGGTTTTCTTGAAGTGGAAGTGCCCATATTAAAAGAGCTTGCCCAGTTTTTGTCTGTTTGGTGATACAAGCCAATGTAGAACCTTTGAATTGTTGTCCACTCAAGGTTATCCTTTGGTTTTTCTTGGCAGTAGCAAAAATGTTCTCTATAGCTGGCTACACCTACGCAATAACTCTCCATAGACATAAGTAGAGCCAGGCTCCTACAGTAAACATAGATGCCAAATGTCTAGGATTTGCTAGGACAGTCCCGCATGTTGGCAGCCCCACGTCTCCATCAGCTCCCACCAAGCTGGCCAAGAGCATCTCTCCTCTGCTTTCTGGAATAGGGGACGCGCACACTCTGTAAATGGGGAAAATCAATCATATTGTACTCACAATCTCCTGGCCTGAGGCCCACAATTATTAATAAAGGATTGTACACACGAGTAACATTTTAGCAGTTTTACTGTAACATGACATATTACCATCTCTGAAGCACAGCTTCTCCATCCTCACATTCCAGTTAAGCAGTGCAGAACACATAAGCGTAAATAACTTGAACACAGAAAGTCCAGCCATCTTCCCAATTCTCCCACCATGAGTCCCCTTACAGTGGGTTCCCGCCCAGAGTCTCCCCCTGGGCCTAGGCCCAAAAGGCCCTCTCCGCTTCAGGCTACAAACATACATTGCGTTAAGTCAGGGGTAACCTATTCCCATTCTCCTTCTGTCCAGGGCTCCACCCACAAAAGGTTTAAAAGGGGGACAGACTCCACGCACAACTACTTCCAGTGGAGGGGTTACTATAAAAGGGGTACTAACATCTGCTTATGCAGGGGTTTTGATGGGCAATCCTGCTAAGCAGGCAGAGTCTAGTCAGGACTGCTTGATCACTGGGCAGTGCCAGGGTGGATTGTGGGTGGGGTTAATTCTGTCCAGAGGATTGGCACTAACATGTTGGTAAGTATGTAGTAGTGATGATAGTGTAGAGCCATTGGGAGGTACTGAATATTTTTTTTGCTTTTGGATTGGGTGGTGAAGGATGAGATCCCTTGGCAGTTTTTTTACTGCTTTTTGGGGTTTCATTTGAGATTCCCCCACATTGTTACCATGGAAGGAAGTGAGGAGGACACTGTCTAATGGAACCCCAATATACAGAGCATCCGAAAAAATTTTACAAACAATACCCCATAATGACATTGTGAAAGAAGTTTAAAATCTTTGCAAATTTATTAAAAATGAAAAAAATCCCATGTACATAAGTATTCACAGCCTTGGCTCAATACTTTGGTGAAGAACCTTTTGCACCAATTATAGCCTGAAGTCTTTTTGAGTATGATGCTACAAGCTTGGCACGCCTATTTCTGGGCAGTTTCTCCCATTCTTCTTTGCAGGGCCTCCATCAGGTTGGATGGGGAGCGTCGGTGCACAGCCATTTTCAGATCTCTCCAAAGATGTTCAATTGAGCTCAAGTCTGGGCTCTGGTTGGGCCACTCAAGGACATTCACAGAGTTGTCTCGTAGCCACTCCTTTGTGTGTTTTTGGTTGTTGTCCTGTTGGAAGATGAACCTTCGCCCCAGTCGGAGATCCAGAGCGCTCTGGAGCAGGTTTTCACCAAGGATGTCTCTGTACATTGCTGCATTCATCTTTCCCTCGAACCTGACTAGTCTCCCAGTTCCTGCAGCTGAAAAACATCACTACAACATGATGCTGCCTCCACCATGCTTCACTGTAGGGATGGTATTGGCCAAGTGATGAGCGGTGCCTGGTTTCCTCCAGACGTGACGCTTGCCATTCAGGCCAAAGAGTTAAATCTTTGTTTCATCAGACCAGAGAATTTTGTTTCTCATGGTCTGAGAGTCCTTCAGGTGCCTTTTGGCAAATTCCAGACAGGCTGGCATGTTCCTTTTATTGAGGAGTGGCTTCTGACCACTCTACCATATAGGCCTGATTAGTGGAGTGCTGCAGAGATGTTGTTCTTCTGGAAGGTTCTCCTCTCTCCACAGAGAAATGTTGGAGCTCTGTCAGAGTGACCATCGGGTTCTTGGTCATCTTCCTGACTAAGGCTCTTCTCCCCCCATGGCTCAGTTTGGCCGGGTGACCCCCTCTAGGAAGAGTCCTGGTGGTTCCAAACTTCTTCCATTTATGGATAATGGAGGTCGCTGTGTTCATTGGAACCTTCAATGCTGCAGAAATGTTTCTGTACCCTTCCCCAGATCTGTGCCTCCATACAATCCTGTCTCGGAGGTCTACAGACAATTCCTTGGACTTCATGGCTTGGTTTGTGCTCTGACATGCACTGTTATGTGTGGGACCTTCTATAGACAGGTGTGTGCCTTTCCAAATCATGTCCAATCAACTGAATTTACCACAGGTGGTCTCCAATCAAGTTGTGGAAACATCTCAAGGATGATCAGTGGAAACAGGAGCTCAGTGTTGAGTGTCATGGCAAAGGCTGTGAATACTTATGTACATGGGATTTTTTTTTTGTTTTTTATTTTTAATACATTTGCAAAGATTTCAAGCAAACTTCTTACACGTTTTCATTATGGGGGATTGTTTGTAGAATTTTGAGGAAGATAATGAATTTAATCCATTTTGGAATAAAGCTGTAACATAACAACATGTGGGAAAAGTGAAGAGCTGTGAATAGGCACTGTAGCAGTAAAATCCATCAGGGGTTCTAATCCTTCACCATTCCAACCAAAACCGGAGAAAAAAAAAAAAAAAAAAGTTTGTCTGGACATACACTTTAACCACTTACGGACCGCCGCACGCTGATATATGTCCTAACTTTGAAGAGGAATATCCTTGTTATGGCAGCAGCTAGCTGCCATAGCCCTGGTATCCTCTTCTTCGGCCGACGGTCCGCTTTCAGATAAAAGTGGCCTCTGCAGCAGATTTGCCACAAGATCACTTTTATCGGCGGCGGGAGAGGGCTACCCCCCTTCCGCCGTGCTGCATACCGGAGCCGTCGGCAGCGGTGGAGGCGATCGGATCTTCTCCCTTGCTGGGTATGGAGATGATTGAGGGGAGGATGGTCCCCACCCATCTCCATACCACTGCAGGGCGGAAGAGACGTCAAAACGTCACTCCTGCCCATAGCTCTTAAAGGGAATTTTTTTTTTTTTAATTGATAACATTTTATTTTTTATTTTTTTGCATTTTAGTGTAAATATGAGATGTGAGGCCTTTTTGACCCCCAGATTTTATATTTAAGAGGTCCTGCCATGCTTTTTTTCTATTACAAGGGATGTTTACATTCCTTGTAATAGGAATAAAAGTGACACAATTTTTTTTTAAAAGAACAGTGTAAAAATAAAAAAAATAAAAGATAAAATAAATAAGAAAAAAACATTTTTTAAACGCGCCCTGCCCCTCCGAGCTTTCGTGCAGAAACGAACGCATACGTGAGCAGCGCCCGCATATGAAAACTATGTTCAAACCACACATGTGAGGTATCGCCGCGATCGGTAGAGCGAGAGCAATAATTCTAGCCCTAGACCTCTTCTGTAACTCAAAACATGCAACCCGTAGAATTTTTTAAAAGTCGCCTATGGAGATTTTTAAGGGTAAGCGCTTGTCGCCATTCCACGAGCGGGCGCAATTTTTTTTTTTTAATTTCTGTATTTTTTACGTATTATATATTACATTCCACATAAAGCTAAAGCATTTAACATATTCTTCATGTCATCTCTTACATCTTGTCACATCCCCATATCTTCAAATTATAACAACATTATACAGCGGGCGCACATTTGAAGCATGACATGTTGGGTATCAATTTACTCGGTGTAACATTATCTTTCACAATATAAAAAAAAAAATTGGGCTAACTTTACTGTTGTCTTATTTTTTCATTCAAAAAGGTGTATTTTTTCCAAAAAAAGTGCGCTTCTAAGACCTCTGCGCAAATACGGTGTGATAGAAAGTATTGCAACTTAATATGTCTATGATAAAAATGATTTTATTCTCTAGGGTGTTAGAAAAAAAATGTATAATGTTTGGGGGGTTCTAAGTTTTCTAGCAAAAAAAAATTGTTTTTAACTTGTAAGCAACAAATCTCAAAAAGAGGCTCGGTCCTTAAGTGGTTAAAAAAAAGCTTTGTCTAGAGATACATAAATCTTTAAAATTTAGAAGACCACAGATAAGGTAACGTCTGTAAAAGATGTAACATTTTATGTATTTTCATTATCTGAGAATTCGGTCCCTTCACACACGTGGCTGTCAGCTGACAAGTAACAAGAACCCATTTTCAGCCAGGACGGGTATCAGGTGACATCATACCGCCGTGACAATCTAGCCTCGCTATAAATTACTGGGCTTTAATTAACTGGCCGATGTACTTTAGCATTTTTTTTTTTTTTTGCCCAGATCTGCACTTTCTTTTTTTAATCTCCCTTCCATCACCCGACATAATTAATAACGGTCCGCGTCACCTGATTCAGTGCGATACTTTGGCACGCTGAGGCAAGGTCCAATCAGTGCGCAGAGATTTATCATCGCATCCCGTCCAGCTGGCCACTTCCATTAAAACATATTAAAGCCTGCTTGATGTCAGTCTTCAGAATCGTAAAAGATTGATTTAACACTTTAAGACGGGGTCGTTGGCAGCGGCGGTACGGGCTGTGCTCCGCGCGTTGAGATGGTTTATAGAAGGAGCAGAGGTGGAGGATTACAATACTCAGCTATAGATGCCAAATGGTGTACAGCAATGTGTAATATTGAATTGTAGTTTTAGTTACTTAAAGGAGAACTACAGATCTTTCACCTTTTTTTTTTTTTTTTAATATACAGTATATACATACATTGGCGAAAATAATTATTTGATCCCCTACAGATTTTGTAAGTTTGCCCACTTACAAAGAAATGAAGGGTCTATCATTTTTATCATAGGCGTATTAAAAAAATGATAGAGACAGAATATCAACAAAAATTCCAGAAAAAAAACATGATACTAGTGTAGCACTCTCTACCATAGGTAGGTGCTAGAGTGAGGATTTTGTAAGGGGAAATTCCAGTGCAGGTAAATTTAGGCAGGCCTAGCTTTAGGCTAGGCCTGCTTGTTTTGATCTGGGGGGCAGGGAGTGGTTAGTGCAGCAGTGGGTGTGACCACCTGTGCTTTAGTCCTGAGGCGCCTCCCCTGCTTCCAGGGAGAATGTTCTGGAAGAGGGGCAGGGCCTAGAACTGGAGTGGCAGGCAGCTCATGTGAGGAGCCCTGACCAATCCCCAACTGGAATTGGCAGGGAGCAGGCCTCCCATATAAGCTGAGGTAACAGGCCACTGGGGGGTTGTTGTCGGCCCGGAGACATGGAGAATGGAGTACTAGGCAGCAGTAGGGGCCCCATCCCCATCTGGGGGGGGTGCGAGGCCTAGCGGAGGAGCCCGGGAGAGCTGGGAAGGAACTTCATCTTTACATGGTCATAGATGAAGGAGCTTCATCCTTACACAGTCATGGATGAGGTGTTCTGGAAGAGAGGGGTTGGAGAAGCTGCCGGAACGTATGTCCATTTAAAGTTCTCCATCATGGACTCAGGGTACAAGAAGGTCGGTGAGTGGACCACAGTGGAGTTCTGGATGAGGCATGCCAGGGGAGCTGGGTGTGTGTGGGAGGCCAGAGGAGAGACTGTGGGGAGTGTGTCAAATCGATGTGGCCTGAGGACACAGAGTTTGCAGGCCGGACTAGCTGGGAACAGTAGTCCGCCGATCAGCACATGTTACCAAATTACTAGGCCTCCGGGGAGAGCTAATGCAGACCTCTGGCCTAGTAACATTACAACAAATTCTAGCCAGCAACTGAGACTGTTCAGAGCGGTCTCCTTTGTCAAAAGGAGGATGATGTGACAGGAAGAATAATGATCTACAGCAGAAGTTTTGTGCAGGAGGGTGGAAGTCCTGGGAGTGACAATCTGCAGGAGATATGCAGAGGAGGAGAAATAGTCTGCATGGTGTTATGCAGGGGAAGTGACTGTGGATATTATGTGTACATCAGTACTTCAAGGCTCAGACATCTGTCCACAAAATCTCTCTTCCATTCAAACCTCGCCACCATGAGCAAGACCAAAGAGCTGTCAAAGGACTTCAGAGACAAGATTGTAGACCTGCACAAGGCTGGAATGGGCTACAAGAGACCATCAGCAAGAAGCTTGGTGAGAAGGAGACAATTGTTGAAGCGATTATTGACAAATGGAAGAAATACAAAATAACCATCAATCTGCCTCGGTCTGGAGCTCCATGCAAGGTTTTGCCTCATGGGTTAATGATGATCATGAGAAAAGTGAGGGATCAACCCAGAACTACACTGGAGAAGCTTGTGAATGATCTCAAGGCAGTTGGGACCACAAAAAAACAAAAAAACAAACAATGGTAACACAATACGCTGCCATTGATTGAAATCCTGCAGCACCCGCAAGGTCCCCCTCCTCAAGGAGGCACATGTAGAGGTCCGTCTGAAGTTTGCCAATGAATATCTAAATGATTCAGAGAAGGATTGGGAGAATATGGAATGGTCAGATGAGACAAAATTGAGCTCTTTGGCATTAACTCGACTCGCCGTGTTTGGAGGAAGAAAAATGCTGACTATGACCCTAAAAACACCATCCCTACAGTCAAGCATGGAGGTGAAAACATTATTCTTTGGGGCTGTTTCTCTGCTAAAGGTACAGGCCGACTTTGCTACACTGAAGGGCCAATGGATAGGGCCATATATTGTAAAATCTTGGAGGAGAACCTTCTTCCCTCAGCCAGAACACTGATGATGGGTCATGGATGAGTCTTCCAGCAGGACAATGACCCAAAACATACCGCCAAGGCAACAAAGAAGTGGCTCAAGAAGAAGCACATTAAGGTCATGGAGTGGCCTAGCCAGTCTCCAGACCTTAATCCCATAGAAAATTTATAGTGGGAGCTGAAACTTCAAGCCAAGAATCCTTAAGGATTCAGAGAAGATCTGTAAAGAAGAGTGGACCAAAATCCCTCCTGAGATGTGTGCAAACCTGGTCACCAACTACAAGAAACGTCTGACCTCTGTGTTTGCTAACAAGTATTTCTTCTCCAAGTACTAAGTCATGTTTTGCTTGGGGATCAAATAATTATTTTACTCACTGAACTGCAACTGTAAAATTTGTATCATGTGTGTTTGTCTGGATTTTTGGTTGATATTCTGTCTCTATCATTTAAAATACACCTATGATAAAAATTATAGACCCTTCATTTCTTTGTAAGTTCGCATACTTACAAAATCTGCAGGGGATCAAATTGTTATTCCCCCCACTGTATGTGTATGATGATCAATCTTATCTCATCAATGTGCTCCTTTATATAGTGCTACCCTCGAAGGAGCTGTTCGGTAATTTGGGTTCTCTGTTCTGCGCCTCGACTCCATGAACTCCACGAGCACCCTCAGCTCACCCCTGACACACCTAGTTAAGTGAAAGTTACTGCAAGCACTTATAAGAACACAAGTATAGATACCTTAAACTCGGCTGTAAATTAGCACCAGGAAATAGACACAAGACCGTTTAGTGGTAAATGAGCTCAATGTATTGGTACGGGTAAGAGAAAATGGTTTGAGTATAAATGAGCACACAGACGGTAGGATAAGACAAAGTCTGCTAAACAGTATCATCACTATGCCAAGGTAACCTAGAATATAGTTCTGTACCACTAGACTGAAATTAACTCATAATTCAGTAAAGTCAGCAATAAACAATGCATATAAATATTACCTGCAATGTGAATAACAATACTATAACTAGTCTAGAGTGCACTGTAGGAGATGGTCTAGTATTTGATGTAACTTTCCCTGAGAAGTACCTCTAGCATAGGCAATAAGCACATTTCTCTGTGTAGCAGTTGTAAAGCGACAGTCTTTAGTCCAAACTCTTCAGCTGGCTAGCGTTGGGGCCCGATTGTACGGTTGGTGCACATGTGAATAGTTCCAGTCAAGCTTGAAGGCAGCAAGGCTACTAAATGGCTGAATGGGCAGTTCCTAAAGGGCTCAGTCTCTTTTTCTAACAGCAGGTAGTAAATACCCACAGCAGCAGCACACCAGTCCCAGCGATATGGCAGCTCACCATTCCAGTCCACTCTGCTCTGCACCCAGGTGGCTCTGCACTCAGCACTCTGGATCTCGCTCAAACCGATTTGTAGGAGTGGTGATGAACTGATTAACTCATAATTCAGCATTAAACAGTGCATATAAATATTACCTGCAATGTGAATAATAATAATACTATAACTAGTCTAGAGTGTACTGTAGGAGATGGTCTAGTATTTGATGTAATTTTCCCTGAGAGGTACCTCTAGCATAGGCAATAAGCACATTTCTCTGTGTAGCCATTGTAAAGAGACAGTCTTTAGTCCAAACTCATCAACTGGCTAACGTTGGGGCCCGATTGTACTGTTGGTGCACATGTGAATAGTTCCAGTCAAGCCTGAAGGCAGCAAGGCTACTAAATGGCTGAATGGGCAGTTCCTAAAGGGCTCAGTCTCTTTCTGTAGAGCAGATAGTAAATACCCACAGCAGCAGCACACCAGTCCCAGCGATATTGCATCTCACCTCCCGGTCCACTCTCTGCTCTGCACCCAGGTGGCTCTGCACTCAGCACCCTGAATCTCGCTCAAGCTGATTTGCAGGAGTGGTGATGAACACTGGACAGCGGTGTGCACTTTCTGATCTTCCTAACAGGAAGCTGTGTCCTGTGCAGCTGCTCTTTCCCCTCCTCCTGGCACCATCCATCTTGGAAATGCAGTTCAAAAGCTCTTGATTGCAGTAGAGTCTGTCTCCTCTAGACTACAGTTCCCACAGTGCAGAGCTGCCTTATGCAGTCTGTTAACCACTTCCGGACCGCGGCGCGCCGATAAACGACCTTACTTTGAAGGAGGTTATCGTTGCTATGGCAGCAGCTAGCTGTTATCCTCTTGTTCGGCCGGCGGTCCGCTTCAAGATAAAAGTGGTCTCTGTGGCGCATTCGCTGCGAGATCACTTTTATCGGAGGTGGGAAGGGGTCTCCCCCCTCCCGCCGTGCTCCGGTGCCCTCCGCCGCTTACCGGTGACGTCGGCAGAGGCGGAGACAATCGGATGTTGTGCCTTCCTTGGCATGGAGACGAGTGAGGGGAAGATGGCCCCCACCCGTCTCCATGACGTTGCAGGGCGGAAGCGACATCAAAACGTCACTTCCGGCCATAGCTCTTAAAGGGCCATTTTTTTTAAAAGAACATTTTTAAATGACAATTTTTTTTTTAATTGCATTTTAGTGTAAATATGAAATCGGAGGTCTGTTTGACCCCAGATCTCATATTTAAGAGGTCCTGTCATGATTTTTTTCTATTACAAGGGATGTTTACATTCCTTGTAATAGGAATAAAAGTGACACAATTAAAAAAAAAAAAAAAAACAGTGTAAAAATAAAAAATAAAAGGTAAATTAAATAAGAAGAAAATAAACAATTTTTAAACGTGCCCCATCCCGCTGAGCTCGCGTGCGTGAGTAGTGCCCGCATATGAAAACGGTGTTCAAACCACTCATGTGAGGTATCGTCGCGATCGGTAGAGCGAGAGCAATAATTCTAGCCCTGGACCTCCTCTGTAACTTAAAACATGCAACCTGTAAAATTTTTTAAACGTCGCCTATGGAGATTTTTAAGGGTTAAAGTTTGTCGACATTCCACGAGCGGGCGCAATTTTGAAGCGTAATATATTGGGTAGCTGTGCAAATACGGTGTGACAGAAAGTATTGCAACGACCGTCATTTTATTCTCTAGGGTGTTAGAAAAAAAAATGTATAATGTTTGGGGGTTCTAAGTAATTTTCTAGCAAACAAAACAGTTTTTAACAGCACATCTAAAAAAGAGGCTCGGACCTTAAGTCGTTAAACTTTTCCTGCTCAGCAGCTCCCTCCTCTTGCTGATATAGCTGTTAACCTGCCGCCGCAGGGCAGCAGCTGCAGCCAGTGTTTCTCTCGCCCTCATTCTTAGCAAAGCACCTGGCTACACATATATATGTGGAAGACATATTTTCCCATTATCTATGTAGTCTGTGCCCACCTACATAGAAATGCTGCACAGTGACTGTTCTTGGCTGGTTCTCTCCATCATTGCCAGTTTCTGGGTGGCCTTTATAGATAACAGACTTTCTATAATGCTAACTGGTCAGTTCCTAACTGGTGGACCTAACAACAGACTTATTTTTTCATATGACGTGCAGCATGGCCCTCTTGTTATGTAGATACCAACCCAATATCTGCCTGGTCTGCCCCTTGTGTGCCAGCAGACTTGTAGAGAGGCTATTACCACCAGAAGGGATATTTCATTTGCTGGTGTCGTCTAGTGGTCTTGGTCACCCAATAACGTCTTCCAGTAGCAAGATTTTCTTGCTAAAGCACACTGGATAGGCAGGGGTCCCTTTTCACCATTTTTTGTTTCCGCTAATCCTTTTTATTCCACGTCATGAAAAAAGACAAATTCCAACAGGGATGGTTTTAAACCCTCACAATGGGCACAGTAGATGTGCAAACCAGCATACCTAACGTATGGGGGAAGGCCCTCATAATGGGCACAAGAGTTGCGCAAGACACAGGAACCCATTGCTGGATTGGTGGAAACCCCTCATTACAGGAACACCAGTGCAGAGATAGTGGGAACCCTCACAATGGGCACAACAGGTTTACAGATCCAGTAACTTGACGCAGTCATGGTTGAAACCCCACGCAATGGGCTCAGCGGGTGTAAAGAACAGGGAGCCCAGTGCAGAGATGGTGTGAACCCCTCACAATGGGCATAGCAGGTGTACAGACCAACAAATTCAGTGCAGGGTTTGTAGGAACACCTCCTAATGGGCACAACGGGTGTGAAGATCCGGGACCTCAGTGCATGGATGGTAGAAACTCCTCAAAATAGGCACAGCAAGTGTGAAGACTTGGGAACACAGTGTAGAGATCTCATCAGCTGAGTCCCCCAAGGGAAAAAGGAAACAGCTAGATCATCAAATTATTTGACATCTTTCAAAAGATCAAATATCACCTGACCATCACACCCCCACGCGTGGTCAAAAGTATGTGGACCGCCTTCCAAATATTGGAGTTCAGGTGTTTCCAGTAAAGGGTAATGTTAGGCTACTTTCCCACTGGGGCATTGGGGGCATCAGCGTTAAAGCGCCACTATTTCTACGTCGTTTTTGCGGCGCTTTTCGGCCGTTAGCAGGGCGCTAAAGGGTTAAAAGCGTCCACATAGCGCCGCTGCAGCCTCAGTGTGAAAGTAACCGTAATGCTACAACATACATAGACATTTTAACTTTATTTTTTTTTTTAAATCTGCATTTTTTGTTGTAAAATTACTTACATTACTTAGAACCCAAACAATTGCATTGCTATCTCAAGGGGGGGGCTAGCATTGGGCAAGTGACAGTTACACTTCATGGAGATATCAGGGGTCTGTAAGACCCCTAATGCGTTCCTCTGATTACCTGGATTTTTTTACATGGGATTTTTACAGCTCTGAACCTGGAAAGGATCAAAGCTGAGCACTTCCTGGTTCACACACAGTAGAGGCAATCAAGGAACCTGGGTTCTCTAAGCAACAGTTTTGTTGAAGGCCCTTTTCTGTTCCAGCATCACTGTGGCCCTATGTACAAAGCCAGCTCCATAAAGACTTGATTGCCAGTTTGGTTTTAAGGAACAACTTGAGTGTCCTGCACAGATTCCTGAACCTCAACTCTACTAAACGCCTTTTGGATGAATTGGAACGCTGAATGTAAGCCAGGTCTTCTTATCCAACATCAGTACTTGACCTCACAAATGGGCACAAATTCTTCATTTTATAGAGCTGCTTTTCGAAACCCTGTAAATAAAAAAAGTGAAATACAAGCGAATCGCAGCACACAGAAAAAAGTGCTCCAGGGCATAGTATGGTCCAACCTTCCAAGAGGAAAAGCCTCAATCCCTGAAACCCCCCTGGGTCTCAACAGGCTCCTGACGGAGGCAAGGTACTCTGGCCTATTTGTGTGAAAAAAAAAAATATAATTTGGGTACAGTGCTGCATGGCCGAGGAATTGCCAGTTAAAGTGGCGCAGTGCTGAATAGCAAAAAAAATGCCCTGGTCATGAAGGGGGTAAGTGGTTAATGCAGAGAAGGTAAAAAAAAATAAAAAAATTTGCCTTTAGAACCACTTTAATGCCCATGGTTTGGGAGTAGGATCTCCAAAAAGCTTAAATTGCTGTGATAGTCAGATGACCACTGGCCCTCTGACACTTCGCTCCCACATATAAAAATCATTATTATTTTGCTAGAAAACTACGCAGAACCCCCGAACATTATACATGCTTTCTTTTTTTAGCACAGACCCTAGGGAATAAAATGGTGGTCATTGCAACTTTTTACCTCACATGGTATTTGCGCAGTAATTTTTCAAACACTTAAAAAAAAAAAAAAAAACAGTTTCATGCATTAAAAAAAAAAGAAAGTTAGCCCAATTTTTTTGCATAATGTGAAAGATGATGTTACGACGAGTAAATAGATACCTAACATGTCACGCTTTGAAATTGCGCACACTCGCGGAAAATAGCGCCAAACTTTGCTACTTAAAAATCCCCAGGTGACACTTTAAAATTTTTTACAGGTTACCTCTTTAGAGTTACAGAGGAGTTCTAGCGCTAGAATTATTGCTCTCACTTTAATGTTCACAGTGATACCTCACAGGTGTGGTTTGAACGTCGTTTACATATGTGGGCGCGACCTACGTATGCGTTCGCCTCTGCACGCAAGCACACGGGGTAGGGGGGGGGGCGCTTTATAAAAAAAACATTTTATTGTTTATTTTACTTTTATTTTTCTATTTTGACACTTTTTTCAATTTTTTTTTCTTTGATCACTTTTATTCCTATTACAAGGAATGTAAACATCCCTTAGAATAGGAATAGTGTGTGACAGGTCCTCTTTACAGTCCTTTACGGTCCTCTTTGCAGTCGATAAGTCCCCACATCTCACCACCTCTAGGCTGGGAATCCTGAAAAAAAAAAAACGATCCTGGCTTCCCAGCCGAGGCAGCGGCATTTTTTCAAATGCAGAGGCCAGGCGGGACGTCATAATAACATCGTAACAGGATAAATGTGACGGCGCTAAAATAAAATAAATGGAAACAACAAAAAAGTCCCAGCAGTAAAGGCGAGTGAACTAAACCACAAAATAACATGTGAAAATCGGTCAACAGTCCATATATTAAACATCAATGTAGGCTCTTTGTGAAATACACCTCTCAAAAACAGTGCACCTCCACCACATAGAATACGTGCTTACCAAATGGCAAGCGTAGGTAAGCCTGCGACTAATTACCCAGCCATGGCCTCTGTGCGGGGAGATGCTGGAAATCCACAGGGAGGGCAACTTGACTAGGACACCAAAAACGACCAGGGAGACTCGCGCATCAACCACCAGGACGGTGGATCAGACGTTACCCAGAAAAGCAAGAAGACACTCCATAGTGTAAAAATGTAACAAAGATTTATTTCAAACGAATAAAATTCCACTTACAAGAAAGTGGAAATAACGATCATAGGAACACAGCCGGCCAGTTTGCGAACATCTGTCCACCAGATAGGCATGATGACGTCAGCCCGTTAACCTCCCTACGCGCGTTTCGTCATATACTGATGTCGTCTCGGGGTCATAACATCGTACCCGGCCTCCAAACGATCATAGAGACACCAAGGGCGGGGGGCATCTAGCCCGCTGGATTCTCTATGGTAAACTTCCGACGTGGACCGATTCCTCCTCCGATCGTAGGGGCGAGCTGAGACAAGCACCGGAGGGTGGCGGGAGGGAACGTCCCCTCCAACTGCCTTTAAGAATGATCAAGCGGCTGAACCGCTATGATTGCTCTTACGGTGAAGGGAATCGCCAGCTCTTAAAGAAGATATCTGAATGATGCCTGTAGCTGCACCCATCATTCAAATATCTCTACTCAAAGTTGACGACGTCATATGACGTCGTCGGGCGGGAAGTGGTTAAACAAATGATACGAGAAATCTGTGAGATAGAACTTGGGGCTGTATTTGGTTTGGATGCGGGAAGGAGAGCAGAACGGAGCACAGAGGGAAACTCAGGTTCAGGGTAATCAGGATTCCCAGAAACAGGTGACTATAAGGACATGGAGATGGTAGGCGGTATTGTGCAAACGGGAGGCCAGAACGGTCGACATATTGTTCATTATGTTCCCGCTAATGATTCTTTTGAAATAAAAGTCGAATGTTCACTGTTGATAATTAAAAATTAAAATTGTCTTGTATATTGGTTGGGGAATTGGGGCACTGACAAAGTGTCTCGCTTGCTTTGAATGTCAGGGAAACGCCGGAGTAATACACTGCCGTGTAGTATTTAATAAAGAACGCCGAGCGACTTGCCTGGAATAACAGCTGTAATCCCCCTGACTTGTCTTATCACCGAGCGCGTCCTTTTGTGTCCTCTGTGGGCACATCGGTTCCCGGGTCCATTCTCACAATAGGTAGAATATTTTATTAAATCTGGAGGTAGCAGAAAAGAGGAGAATGCCGGACTGGGAGTAAAAATGTGGTCATTACTGCTTATTGCTCACTTCTATCATTTAGTATGTACTTTCCTTATGCAATCAGACTTTCCCTTCACAACAGCCATGAGATTATATGATCACCCACCATAATCTGTCGAGGCATGGACACCACTAGACTTCTGGAGCACACGGTGGTATCGACTGCCAAGCCGTCAGTGGCAGAGCCTTTAAATCCTGTAAGTTGGGGGATGCCATGGATTGGACTTGTTTTTCCAGCAAATCCCACAGATGCTTGATTGAATTGAGATCTGGAGAATTGGGAGGCCAAGTCAACACTTAATACTTGTTGTTTGCCTCAAACCCTTCTTGAATTCATCAGACCAGGCCACCTTTTTTCCATTGCTCTGTGGTCCAGTCCTGATGCTCCTGTGCCCATTCTAGGCCCTTTTAGCTGTGCATACAAGTCAGCATGAGCACCCTATGCAGCCCCATACACAACTGCGATGCCCTGTGTGTTCTGGCAACTTTTTATCAGAACCAGCATTCACTTTTTCATCAATTTGCGCTCCAGTAGCTCTTCTATTGAATCGGACTACACCTGCAAGTCTTCCCTCCCCCCACCTGCATCAATGAGTCTTCTCTCCCCACCTCCATCAATGAGCCATCCCTCCCTACCTCCATCAATGAGCCTTGCCTCCAACCTCCATCAATGAACCACCCACCCAACTCCATCAATGAACCCCCCCCCCCACCTCCATCAATGAGGCTTCTCTCCCCACTCCCCAACTCCATCAATGAACCTCCCCCCACCTCCATCAATGAGCCTTCTCTCCCCACTCCCCAACTCCATCAATGAACCTTCCCTCCCCAACTCCATCAATGAGCCTTCCCTCACCACCTCCATCAATGAACCTTCCCTCCCCAACTCGATAAATGAGCTTTCCCTCCCCACCTCCATCAATGAGCCTTCTCCCCCCACCTCCATCAATGAACCTTCCCTCCCTACCTCCATCATTGAGCCTTCCCTCCCCACCTCCATCAATGAGCCTTCCCTCCCCACCTCCATCAATGAGCCTTCCTTCCCCACCTCCATCAATGAGCCTTCCCTCCCTACCTCCATCAATGAGCCTTCCCACCTGCACCAATGAGCCTTCCCTCCTCACCTCCTTTAATAAGCCTTCCCTCCCCACCCCATCAATGAGTCTAACCTCCCTACCTCCATCAATGAGCCTTCCCTCCCCACCTCCATCAATGAGCCTTCCCTCCCCACCTCCATCAATGAGGCTTTGCCCCACATCCATCAATGAGCCTTTCCCCCACCTCCATCAAAGAGCCTTTCCTCCCCACCTCCTTCAAAGAGCCTTCCCCCCACCTTTATCAATGAGCCTTCCCTTCCCACTGCCATCAATGAGCCTTCCCTCCCCACCTCAATTAATGAGCCTTCCCTCCTGACTGCCATCAATGAGCCTTCCCTCTCCACCTTCATCAATGAGTCCCACCTGCCACCTCCATCAATGAACCTTCCCCCCAACTTCATCAATGAGCCTTCCCCCCCCTCCATCAATGGGCATTCTCTCCCCAACTCCATCAATGAACCTTACCTCCCCAACTCCATCAATGAACCTTCCCTTCCTACCTCCACCAATGAACCTTTCCTCCCCATCTCCATCAATGAGCTTTCCCTTTCCACCTCTATCAATGAGCCTTACCTCTATCAATGAGCCTTTCCTCCCCACCTCCATCAATGAGCCTTTCCTCCCCACCTCCATCAGTGAACCTTCCCTCCCCACCTCCATCAATGAGCCTTCTCTCCCCACCTCCATCAATGAACCTTCCCTCCCCACCTCCATCAATGAGCCTTCCTTCCCTACCTCCATCAATGAACCTTCCCTCCTCACCTCCATCAATAAGCCTTCCCTCCCCACCCCCATTAATGAGCCTCCCCTCCCTACCTCCATCAATGAGCCTTCCCTTCCCACCTACATCAATGAGCCTTCCCTCCTCACCTCCATCAATGAGCCTTCGCCCCACCTCCATCAATGAGTCTTCTCCCCACCTCCTTCAATGAGCCTTCCCCCCACCTCTATCAATGAGCCTTCCCCCCACCTCCATCAATGAGCCTTCCCTTCCCACCGCCATCAATGAGCCTTCCCTCCACACCTCCATCAATGAGCCTTCCCTCCCAACTACCATCAATGAGCCTTCCCTCTCAATGATGGATTACTGATCCATTACTGCTTCCTTCTCCACTATCTGAGAGGAGAGACACTTCCCCTTATACTGTATACAGCTTACTGTTTTAGCACTGCTTCCTCCTCCACTGACAAGGCACATATCATCACCTTATATACAGCTTACTGATCCAACACTACTTACTCCACCATTCTTTTACAAGACACACATTGTCACCTTATATATAACAATTACTGATCCAGAACTACTTCCTCCGCTACTGACAAGGCACACACTGTCACCTTATACAGTCAGGTCCATAAATATTGGTACTCTATACACCACCACAATGGATTTGAAATGAAACAAACACGATGTGCTTTTAACTGCAGACTTTCAGCTTTAATTTGAGGGTATTTACATTTGTAGTTTGTATATGTGCCTCCCACTTTTTAAGGGACCAAAAGTAATAGGACAATTGGCTGCTCAGCTGTTCCATTATCCCATTTACAAGGAGCAGATAAAAGGTCCAGAGTTCATTTCAAATGTGCTATTTGCATTTGGAATCTGTTGCTGTCGACTCTCAATATGAGATCCAAAGAGCTGTCACTATCAGCGAAGCAAGCCATCATTAGGCTGAAAAAAACCAAAACAAACCCATCAGAGAGATAGCAAAAACATTAGGTGTGGCCAAATCAACTGTTTGAAACATCCTTAAAAAGAAAGAATGCACCGGTGAGCTCAGCAACACCAAAAGACCCGGAAGACCACGGAAAACAACTGTGGTGGATGACCGAAGAATTCTTTCCCTGGTGAAGAAAACACCCTTCACAACAGTTGGCCAGATCAACAACACTCTCCAGTAGGTAGGTGTATGTGTGTCAAAGTCAACAATGAAGAGAAGAGTGAATACAGAGGGTTCACCACAAGATGTAAACCATTGGTGAGCCTCAAAAACAGGAAGGCCACATTAGAGTTTGCCAAACAACATCTAAAAAAGCCTTCACAGTTCTGGAACAACATCCTATGGACAGATGAGACCAAGATCAACTTGTACCAGAGTGATGGGAAGAGAAGAGTATGGAGAAGGAAAGGAACTGCTCATGATCCAAAGCATACCACCTCATCAGTGAAGCATGGTGGTGGTAGCGTCATGGCGTGGGCATGTATGGCTGCCAATGGAACTGGTTCTCTTGTATTTATTGATGATGTGACTGCTGACAAAAGCAGTAGGATGAATTCTGAAGTGTTTCGGACAATATTATCGGCTCATATTCAGCAAAATGCTTCAGAACTCATTGGACGGCGATTCACAGTGCAGATGGACAATGACCCGAAGCATACTGCGAAAGCAACCAAAGAGTTTTTTTAAGGGAAAGAAGTGGAATGTTATGCAATGACCAAGTCAATCACCTGACCTGAATCCGATTGAGCATGCATTTCACTTGCTGAAGACAAAACTGAAGGGAAAATGCCCCAAGAACAAGCAGGAACTGAAGACAGTTGCAGTAGAGGCCTGGCAGAGCATCACCAGGGATGAAACCCAGCGTCTGGTGATGTCTATGCGTTCCAGACTTCAGACTGTAATTGACTGCATAGGATTTGCAACCAAGTATTAAAAAGTGAAAGTTTGATGGATGATTGTTAATCTGTCCCATTACTTTTGGTCCCTTAAAAAGTGGGAGGCACATATACAAACTGTTGTAATTCCTACACCGTTCACCTGATTTGGATGTAACAACCCTCAAATTAAAGCTGAAAGTCTGCAGTTAAAGCACATCTTGTTTGTTTCATTTCAAATCCATTGTGGTGGTGTATAGAGCCAAAAAGATTAGAATTGTGTCGATGTCCCAATATTTATGGACCTGACTGTATATGGACTGAAAATGACTTTTGAAAAACCATTAGGATATCAAAGCATATATAATACTTTATTGATTGGATATAAATATACTTTAGTCAGAAAAAAAAAAAAAACACACACACCAGTTGATCTGCGATCTATGATGTGATTGCTGTAAGCGGACATGCTATGGCTGGTTGACAAATGTTCAAAAATAAACTTTCAATTAATTTCGATCAAATTAAGTCTGGAAAGTTTTGCTGTGAGCAGGATATTATTTGCTTAGAACAGCGAATTAGTTGAGAAGTTATTAATACATTTTGTCTTGCGTTTGCCGCAAAGAATTCAGATTTCAGCTGCAGCCTCTTCCAGGCACCGTGGCGATTATGTGCATGCTAATTATTTAGTGTACTCAGAACAATATGAACTATTAAGGCTAATTAGTAAGAGCGGGCTGGAACCAGGCTAGACACTGGCAATTCCCACTCTTTGCTCGTTTGCGTTCTGATTCTTCATTACTTGATCTGGAACATGTACAACATCTCGCCTCACCTCGGGGCTGTCAAATCCCCTCTGTCCTTCCTCATCTCCGCTCAGGAGCAGATTGTATAGAATAGAATTTTACCTGCTTCCTACCAGACCCTCTATAAAACACACACATCGTTTGTTTAAAGTGAGCCTGTCACTAAAAATTCAGGACGCCCCCATAAAATCCTGGACAAACCCTCTGCACACTGCTCAACACCATTTCCAGCAAATTTTGCATGAAAGACCCAGCCTCGTTTTGAGATTTTGGTGTTTACAAATTTAAACGTTTTTTTTTTGCTAGAAAATTACTTAGACCCCCCCCAAACATTATATATTGCTTTTTTTTTTGTAACACCCTAGAGAATAAAATGGCGGTCATTGCAATACTTTTTTTCACACCGTATCTGCGCAGCGGTCTTACAAGCGCACAATTTTTGGAAAAAATTCACTTTTTTGAATCAAAAAATAAGACAACAGTAAAGTTAGCCCAATTTGTTTTTTTATATTGTGAAAGAAAATGTTACCCAACATGTCACGCTTCAAAATTGCGCTCGCTCGTGGAATGGCGTCAAACTTTTACCCTTAAAAATCTCCATAGGCGACGTTTAAAAAAATCCTACAGGTTGCACGTTTTGAGTTACAAAGGAGGTCTGGGGCTATAATTATTTCTCTCGCTCTAACGATCGCGGCGATACCTCACATGTGTGGTTTGACCACCGCTTTCATATGCAGGCGCTACTCACGTATGCGTTCGCTTCTGCGCGCAAGCTCGTCAGGACGAGGCGCCTTAAAAAAAATTTTTTTCCTATTTATTTTACTTGATTTTATTTATTTTTTCACTGTTTTTTTTTTTTTTTTTTTTTTTTAAATTTGGGTCACTTTTATTCCTCTTACAAGGAATGTAAACATCCCTTGTAATAGAAAAAAGCATGAAGGTCCTCTTAAATATGAGATCTGGGGGTCAAAAAGTCCTCAGATCTCATATTTGGACTAAAATGCAATACAAAAAAAAAAAAAAAATGTCATTTGAAGAAAATGACATTGAAAAAATGGCCCTTTAAGATGTATGGGCGGAAGTGACGTTTTGACCTGCTATGGTATGGAGATGGGTGGGCGCCATCTTAGCCTCACTCGTCTCCATATTTAGCCACCACAAGGTCCCGGTCGATTCCGCCGCTGCCGACGGCTCCGGTAAGCGGCGGAGGGCATGGGAGAGCGGTGGGTGGGGGGGTCCCCTCTCCCGCCGCCAATAACGGTGATCTCGCAGAGACCGCCATTATCGTAAACATGACCGGCTCCTAAAGAGATGGATAACTCGGTTGTGGCAGCAGCTGCTGCCTTTACCGAGATATCCATCTTCAAAGTGCCGACGTGTATGTACAGGAGCCGGTCGGTAAGTGGTTAAAAGGGAATTTTATTTCACATACCATATGCTGCAGTACATATTTAAGCTGGCCAACTGCATCAACTTGTTCCCTCGCTGGCCAATCCCTTCTCTGCTCTGCAAAATGCAAATGCTCCAGTGGATATACAGTAAAACCTTGTATTGCCTCCACAACCTCCGCAACATCTCCCCTTTCTAACCAATGATACAACAAAGCTCTTAATTCACTCGCTGATCATCTCTCACCTCGACTACTGCAACTCCCTCCTCATTGGCTTACCTCTACATAGTCTATCACCTCTTCAATCCATCATGAATGCTGCTGCCAGACGCATCCACCTTACCAATTACTCTGTGTCTGCTTCCCCTCTCTGTCAATCCCTCCATTGGCTTCTGCTCACCCAACAAATTAAATTAAAAATACTAACAACTACCTACAAAGCCATCCACAACACTGCCCCCAGCTACATCACTAGCCTAGTCTCTAAATACCACCCTACTCGTTCTCTTCGTTCCTCTCAAGACCTCCTGCTCTCTAGCTCCCTCGTCACCTCCTCCCACGCTCCCCTCCAGGACTTTTCCAGAGCCTCTCCAACCCTATGGAATGCCCTACCCCAATCTATCTACTATATCTGTGACGGACCTGGCCGGGACAGAGGCTGTTGGAGAGGACTGGGTGCGGGCCTGTTGTCTTTTGATTATGGGCCCTAGCATTTGGGGGAATGGTGCTCTCTGTGAGCTGTATGCCTGGGGACCCTGGGGTTGGTGTTACTTTGGATTCAGCTCCATGTCCCCCCAAAACACACAGACTCTGGGAACCCTTTATATGCCATATTAGAAAGATAAGACTGAATTATACTGTTGGGACACATCCTGTGAGAAGATGCTGGTGTCATCAACTCCAACTACCTGTGTTTATGTTAATTGAATGAGCTGATCACATTGTCCTCTATACAATGTAGGAGACGGGACGACTCCTATTGGAGCTGCTGCTATTGTGAGAAAATGTCCTGTGATAAATAACTCAGTCTGGGAAAAAGGTCATGTCTCAATCACCTAGGCTGTATAAAGGATTAGTTAATTAGCTCATGTTAATTAGGTTAATTAGGTTACGTTTGTATTGTTAGAGTAATATTTTCTCCTGTATATAAGACTGTATTCTGGTTCTGAATAAAGTGAGTTCATGGTAGCAACAAGCAAGTGTCGCCTTGTTTTGTGCTCAGAGAGGTTGGAATATCTGATATCTGTATACAGACTGGGAGGAAGTGGTATATGACGGAAGCACTCAAGCGGAGTGTGGGACGTTCCGTGACAATATCTAGTGAAGGAACTGTTAAGTTTTGTGTTAGGAACTGTTAAAGACTGTTGCCATAGGAGACAGCATTCCTGCACATGCAGATGTGGCATCTTGCTGGATGCCTTTCCCTGCATGGCTGTCCTCCTATTGAAGTCTCAGGTTCTGCCAATAAATCGTGCAACTATCTAAGGGGGTCCTGGCCCTAGCACTCTCTCCCAAAGTCCTATTAAGAGAAATAAAAATCTCTTTTGTATTCAAAAAGGGTCTGCCGCCCAATGACTTTAACTACCTTGCACCCACTATGTCTCACAACCCACCATCTACAGAAGGATGTCAGCTATCTCTGACCCTGGAGGTTCTCATTAGACCGAAGGAGGCCTGGGACCTTGCTACACTTTTAATCCAAAGCACTTGTATATCAAAGCAAATTTCCCCATAAGAAATAATGGAAACTCAAACGATTCGTTCCACAACCATTTATTCAGAAGCCCTTCAGTTTATAGTCCATAGTAAAAGATTATAGCAATGTGATTGGCTGTGTAACCATAAAATGTCCATCCACAGATGGAAGCCTCCACAAGGGGATTAGAAGCAAAATCCATCAGAAGGCGACAAAGAGAAGAGAAGTGTAGCAATATGGTTAGTCTTCCCGGTCACGATTTCAGACTGACAGCGGTGAGAGCCGGCGGTGCGGGGGATGGTCTATGTGGACAGCTTTACCTCGGATGCCTACATACATAGATATGCCTGTTTTAATCATCAACCCACGTGAGTTGCTAAACGTTGTACCTTCAATAAGGAACCTGGGGTAAAGCTGTTCACATAGACTATCGCCGTCACCGCCGGCTCTCACCGTTGTCAGTCTGCAATCGTGACCAGGGAAGACTACCCTGCAGTAGAGCGATCTGAAAGCGAGGCTTGAACCGCTCGTGGAAGGAACGACTTTGATGGAGGTGCGGAGGACGGTCTATGTGGACAGCTTTATCCCTGGAGGTCTACATACTTAGATGTGCCTGTTTTAATCATCAACCATGTGAGTTGCTAAATGTTGTACCTTCATTAAATGTAACCGTATTGCTACACTTAGAGGAGCCTCTCTTCTCTTTTATACTCAGTTGTGACATGACGCTACTTGTATATCAAGACATCGCTTGTATATCGAGTCAACATTTATTAAAAAATTTAGCTTGTCTTGCAAAACGCTCTCAAACCAAGTTACTCTCAAACCAAGGTTTTACTGTGTTTCCAATATGGGGCAATTAGACACAAGTTGTAGGGGAGCTACAGGTACAGGTGAGGTCACTGACCTGGACTATACAATAAAAAAAAAAGAAATACCTCTGCTCCAATGCAGGTAGCTTACACATACACTATACTACCAAAAGTATTGGGACACCTGCCTTTAAACTTTAACCATTTAGACCCCCTTCCCGCCCAGGCCAATTTTCCGCTGTCGCAATTTGAATGACAATTGCGTAGTCATGCAACGCTGTACCCAAATAAAATTTTTGTGATTTTTTTCACACAAATAGAGCTTTCTATTGGTGGTATTTAACCACTACTGAGGTTTTTATTTTTTGCTAAACAAACAAAAAAAAATTTGAAAAAAAAAAACAGTTTTCATAATCTGTTATCAAATTTTGCAAACACGTAAGTTTTCACCTTCATTGATGGGCACTGATAGACAGGAAGAGATGCCTGCAACCTAAACAGGGCAAGTGCGGGGCTGGCGACCGACCGGGGGGGTGGGGTGGGGGTGCACCTGTGACCGGACTGAGGAGTAACGGTGGGTGTAACGGTGGGTGGACTGTCTGCACTGCACCCGGAGTCCGCCCAGTTGCGTGACTTTAGCAAAATAATATTTCCTGTTTCTTCTCCCGGCCACTCAGGAAGCGTGTCCTAAGACTCGATTGGCCGGGAGTCCTAAGAGCCGATTGGCCACGAGTCCTAAGTCCTGATTGGCTGGGAGGAGAAGCGACCGTCGGGACTTGGGAGGAGACGCAGGGGGGGGGGGAGCTGCGACCTGGATGGGATAAATGCGGGGCTGGCGAGCGACGGGCGAGTGATGCAGCGATCAAGCGACGGGGGGGGGGGGGGAGTGGCGAGCTGGCTGGCTGGAGAGGCCACAGAATGCCCCACCTCCCCAAGGAAATTGAGCACTAGCCGCCACTGCTTTAACTTCAGCAGTGGCTCAATGGTTCCAGGGACCGGTGCTGGTAGCTTTTGACACAGAGCTGACTACAGTGCCATGACCTCATCACAACAAAAGGTCCATCCCATCAATATTTCATTCAACCTTTTTGACTGTGGAAAACAAGTAAAGTAATGAGGCTAATGAGGGGACTTTCTTGGCACCAGAGCAAATCCTGGATATTTCAAGGAAGCTTCTGTTATCCTCAGGAGCCTTTTAAAGCCTGTGGTTCCTCTCCCCATTAAAACAACCAAAACACCCTTTAAGCCGTCATGCACATTAGTTTCAAAAACAAGGACCTCCAGGTCTGCAAAGTGAATCATCTTGAATGGATCCAAAGGCAAACAGTGTTTCTCTATCTATATGCCCCCTGCTAGTTTTGTGGCATTTTTATTATTAATTTTTTTTTTACTAGTAATGGCAGCGATCTGCGATTTTTATCGGGACTGCGACATCATGGCGGACACGTCGGAAATTTTGACACATTTTTGGAACCATTGTCATTTATACAGCGATCAGTACTAAAAAAATGCATTGATTACTGTAAAAATGTCACTGACAGTGAAGGGGTTAACCACTAGGGGGCGATCAAGGGGTCAATGTGTTCCCTAATGTGTGTTCTAACTGAAGGGGGGAGGGGATTGTGTAGGGGAAGAGACAGATCGCTGTTCATACTCTGTATGAACAGACAATCTGTCACCTTTCCCCTCAGAGAACCGAAAACTGTGTGTTTACACACATACATTCCCGGTTCTCCGTGTGCCCCGATTGATCGCGGGAGCCCGACGGTGATCGCGACCGCCGGGCACTCGCATTGACTCCATGGGCGAGCAGGGGGCGCGCGCCCTAGTGCCCAAACAAGGAAGCGACGTAAGATAACGTAGATTCATGCAGCCGAGCCATGTTGCCGCAGTACAACTGCGGCGGCTGGTCGGCAAGCGGTTAAATAGGATTGGTCCCAGCACAGAACCCTGGGGGTCCCCACTTTCCACCCCTGACCATTCCGAGTACTCCCCATTTATCATCACCCTCTGAACTCGCCTTTGTAGCCAGTTTTCAATCCATGTACTCACCCTATGGTCCATGCCAACGGACCTTATTTTGTACAGTAAACGTTTATGGGGAACTGTGTCAAATGCTTTTGCAAAATCCAGATACACCTCTCCGGGCCTTCCTTTATCTAGATGGCAACTCACCTCCTCATAGAAGGTTAATAGATTGGTTTGGCAAGAACAATTCTTCATGAATCCATGCTGATTACTGCTAATGATATCATTCTTATTACTAAAATCTTGTATATAGTCCCTTATCATCCCCTCCAAGAGTTTACATACTATTGATGTTAGGCTAACTGGCCTGTAATTCCCAGGGATGTATTTTGTCCCTTTTTAAATATTGGTGCTACATTGCTTTTCTCCAGTCAGCTGGTACCATTCAAGTCAGTAGACTGTCAGTAAAAATTCGGAACAATGTTTTGGCAATCACTTGACTGAGTTCCCTAAGTACCCTCGGGTGCAAGCCATCTGGTCCTGGTGATTTATTAATGTTAAGTTTTTCAAGTCTATTCCTAATTCTGTCCTCTGTTACCAATGGAGGTGCTTCCTGTGTTGTGTCATGAGGATAAACACTGCAGTTTTGGTTATTGAAGCCCCCCAATTCCCTCGTGAAGACTGAGGAGAAGAATAAATTCAATACCTTCGCCATCTCCCCATCCTTTGTAACCAGATGTCCTTCCTCATTCTTTATGGGGCCAATATATAAGAATTTCTTGGAATTTTTTTTTGCTCTCCTCCACTATGTGTCTTTCGTGTTCTATCTTAGCTGCTCTAATTGCACCCTTACATTTCTTGTTGCATTCTTTGTAAAGTTTAAATGCTGATGATGATCCCTCAGCCTTGTATTTTTTGAAGACCTTCTCCTTTGCTTTTATATGCATTTTTACATTGGAGTTAAGCCACCCAGGACTTTTGTTTGCTCTTTTAAATGTATTTCCCAATGGGAAATAAAGTTAGTTATTAGTTAGTTAGTTATTATTTAGAATTTTTAAATTTTCGTTCTTTCAAATTATCGGACTTTCTTGCTCATTTTCGGATTTTTTAATTTACGAATGTACAAATTTGTGAATTTACAAATGTACAAATTTGCAAATTTACGAATTTTTGAATTTGCGAATTGTGGTCATAGCGAATGACCTCAAAAACGAAAAAACAAAACAAAAAACTAATGAAACAAAAATGAACACATTTTTCAGCAGTGCACATGTCTAGTGTGATGGACTTGTGTGTGCAGACCAGGTTCTGTGGGCTAGGGGACCAGGTGCTGTAGGCTTTGCAGATCAGGTGCTGTGGGTTAATGAATAAGGTATGGTGGCAGGGCCGGGACAAGGTATGGCTGCCCTGGGCGCAGCATGTGTTGTAGGGATGGGGTGCCACAATTACCTTTTACTATAAGGCTACAGTAGTAGTGACATTACTTCTGTCAGCCCAGCACTGGAAGCAGCAATGGGAGAGGAGAGAGCAGGGAGGAGGTGTGGGCTGTGCTCTTTCTCCCCCTCCTCCTCATAAGCCTGCACATAATGAAGGGGGGGGCACAATTTGGCATCTTTGTCTGGGTAATCTTGTCCTGACCCTATGTGTTTACAGACCAGGTGCAGTAGACTTGTGGACTAGGTGCAGTAGACTTGCAGACCAGGTGTTGTGGGCTAGCATAGCAAGTGCTGTGGGTTGTAGATCAGTTGCTATGGGCTGTGGACCAGGTGCTTTGGGTTGCTGACCAGATGATGTGGGCTAGCCGATCAGGTGATGTAGTCTGCTGGCCAAGTGTTGTAGGCTTTGTAGATCAGGTGCTGTGGGTTAATAAACAAGGCGTAGTAGACTTGTGTATGCAGACCAGGTGCTGTGGACTTGCAGACCAGGTTCTGTAAGCTTTGCAGATCAGGTCCTGTAGGCTAGCATACCAGGTCTGGTGCAATTGAGTATGCATCCCAAGTGCAGTAGACTTGTGGACCAGGTGTTATGGGGCTAGCAGGCCAGGTGCTGTGGGCTACCTAAGTGCTGTGAGTTGCGGACCAGATGCTGAGGGCTAGTGGACCAGGACCAGGTGCCATGGCATATCAGGCCAGGTGATGTGGGCTGTGGACCAGGTGCTGTGGTATAGCAGGCCAGGTGATGTGGGCTGTGGACCAGGTGTTGTGGGCTAGCAGGCCAAGTGATGTGTGCTGTGGACCAGGTGTTTTGGGTTGTGAACCAGATGCTGTGGGCTATTTAAGTGATGTGAGTTGTGGAGCAGATGCTGTGGGCTAGTGGACCAGGTGCTGTGTGCTAGCAAGCCAGGTTATATGGGCTGTGGACCAGGTGCTGTATGCTACGAGGCCAGGTGATGTGGGCTGTGGACCAGATGCTGTGGGCTAGCAGACCAAATGCTGTGGGTTGCGGTCAGGATGCTGTGAACTAGCGGGCCAAGTGCTGTGGGCTATTTAAGTGCTGTGAGTTGCAGACCAGATGCTGTGGGCTAGTGGACCAGGTGCTGTATGCTAGCAGGCCAGGTGATGTGGGCTATGGACCAGGTGCTGTTGGCTCGCAGGCTAGGTGATTTGGGCTGTGGGCCAGATGCTTTGTGCTGGGAACCAGGTGCTGTGGACTAGCAGACCAGGTGCTGTGGGCCGTGGACTACCTATATGCTGTGAGTTGTGGACCAGATGCTGTGGGCTGGTGGGCCAGGTGCTGTGTGCTAGCAAGCCAGGTTATATGGGCTGTGGACCATGTGCTGTGGGCTAGCAAAGCCAGGTGCTTTGGATTGTGAACCAGGTGTTGTGGACTAGCAGACCAGGTGCTGTGGGCTACCTAATGCTGTGAGTTAGTGGGCCAAGTGCTGTGTGCTGGCAAGCCAGGTGCTTAGGGTTGTTAATGAACAAGGTGTGGTGGACTTATGTAAACAGATCAGGTCCTGTGGGCAAGCCAACCAGGTGTGGTAGACTTGTGTATGCAGACCACGTGCAGTAGACTTGAAGACCAGGTATTGTGGGGTAGCGTCCTAGTTACTATGGGCTAGTGGGCCAGGTTCTCTGAGCTAGCAGGCCAGGTAGTGTGCGCTTTGGGTTGTGAACCAGATGCTGTGGACTAGCAGACCAGGTGCTTTGGATTCTGGACCATATAGTGCGAGCTGTGGGCCAGGTGCTTTGGGTCGTGAACCAGGTGCTGTGGTTTGAAGATCAGGTGGTGTGTGGGCTATGCAGGAAGATCTAGCACACTACGCAAAACTCATGCAATGCAACGTAGGAAAATAAGGTCATGCAGTGTTATCTGTTATCTGTCCAGCAGTTTCAATCCACCCACCGTTACCCCCCCAGTCAGTCGGGTCACAGGCACCACCCCTGGTCGGTCGGTCACCAGCCCCGCACTTACCCCATCTAGGTCACAGGCAGCGCTTCCTCCAGGCTGCGGGCGGCATCTCCTCCTCCTGGTGCTTCATGGCGGCTTCCCCTCCTTGGCGGAAAGTAGGATCCCTTCTCCTCTCGGCCAATCGGGTGACGGGTTTTAGGACCTACTTCCCTATTGGCCGGGAGGGGAATCAGGAAGACAATAGCGAATATTAATTTGCTATAGTCACACAACTGGGCATGCTCTGGGCACATTTCTCTGCATCCCGAGGCCACCCTTTTTTGAAACCTATTAGAGCCTCAGGCATTGGAATCCATGCATCCAGCGCATCTGGACTGATCTTTTCACACTACCAGAGGACTGGAATCCAAACAGGAAAAAAGTGTTGCTAGTTTGCTCGAGGTCTGAATTTTGTCTTTTGTTGTTGAGTCTAAAATTTAAGGAAACTAAAACTTTCAATTCTGCTCACCCCTATAATTGGACCACTGAGGGCAATACAAGTCATTTTTGCCGTAGCCTCTCACGGTAAGGAGTTTTGCGGCACGGCGGAGGTAAGCTTTAATTCCGTCTGGCGGTACATACTTCACGTTTTGCAAAATGATCTTTATTTTTGCAGAAATAGCAGTTCGCAGCAGGACAGTCGCACGCGGAAGAAATACAACCCTAACAGGCTTTTACATCGACATCTGCCGTAAGTGAGTTCTCTCTTGGAAAACATATTTTTCCCTCCACAGCACGATCCGATACAAATGTTACCACTATGCATTCATAACATATTATTAGGCTCCGAATATAGTCTGCATCCTGACAGTTTTATTGAAATGAATACACTGCAGCGTTACCGCGGATGAGCTGAACAGTTCAATAAGTCACTGCAACAACGTCAGCCGGGGAAGAGGAATCTGCGGAAATCGCCCTTTAAGGGAAGAAAATTCTGCATGCGTTATCGGAGGGAGCTTTGTACTCGCTCGTTTGCCGCTGTTTATTGTTATTTGTACAGAATGTGTTATTTCACAGACTTCTATAACCGCCTTCGTCTAAGTAAGTTTGCTGTCTCTTCTAGAATTCTTTCATCCTGGCAGCAGCAGTGGCGGCTGGTCGTTTTATTTTTTTTTGGGGGGGGGGCAAACGCCCCCCCCCCACGCGGCGCGGCACTAACCACCCCAGCAAAACCCCACCACCACCCCCGCGGTGAGCCACTCACACCCATAGTAAAACCCCCCACATGGTGCGCCACTAACACCCATAGCAACCCCCCCCCACGCGGCGTGGCACTAACCCCCCAGCAAAACCCCACCACCACCCCCGCGGTGAGCCACTCACACCCATAGCAAACCCCCCCCACGCGGTGCGCCACTAACACCCATAGCAACCCCCCCACGTGGCGCGGCACTAACACCCCCAGCAGGGGCGGACTGACCATTCGGGCTCTCGGGCACTGCCCGAGGGCCCCTATGCAACTAAGGGGCCCCATCAGGGTTCCCAGCCTCAATAAAACCAGGGACAGTATGTAAAAATCTGTGTTTCTTTAAAAATACCAAGATTATAGCTGCCCCGCCTCTCCAGTACCTTTTCAGTGTGTGTATGTGTATACTGTGTGTGTATACTGTGTGTGTATTCTGTGTGTGTATACTGTGTGTGTATATTGTGTGTCTGTGTGTGTATACTGTATGTGTGTGTGTGTATACTGTGTGTGTATATTGTGTGTCTGTGTGTGTATACTGTATGTGTGTGTATACTGTGTGGCCCCATAATCTATTGCCTGGGGGCCCCATAATCTCCTATTGCCCAGGGGCCCCATGAGTTGTCAGTCCGCCCCTGACCCCCAGCAAACCCCACCACCACAACCGCGGTGCGCTACTAACACCCATAGCAAACCCCCCCCCGCGCGTCGCGCCACTAATACCCATAGCAAACCCCCCACGCGGCGTGGCACTAACACCCCCAGCAAAATCCCCACCACCTCCCTGTGGCGCCCCACTAACACCCATAGCAACCCCCCCCCATGCAGCGCAGCACTAACACCCCCCCAGCAAAACCCCCCACCACCCCCACAGTGCGCCACTAACACCCATAGCAAACCCCACCACGCGGCGCGCCACTAACACCCATAGCAAACCACCCCCACACGGCACGGCACTAACACCCCCAGCAAAACCCCCCCATCACCCCCCCGCGGCCCGCCACTAACACCCATAGCAAAAACCCCCACGCGGAGCGCCACTAACCCCCCCCCACCCGCTATCTGGTTAGTCCTTACCCTGGATGCAGCCATCTTCCTGCCCCTGTCCTTAAGCATGGTGGGCTCGGGGGAAAGCTGCTCCAGTGTCCTATCCTGGAGCAGCTTCCACTGTGCGTCTCCTCTCTGCTCCTCCGGGCGCTAGGCTTCCAACAGGATCAGCTGACATTTTGGCCAATCAGGAAACAGGTTTCATACCTACTTGCCGATTGTCCAGGAGGAGGATCAGTGTTGCAACAGCGAATATTCATTTGCGTTATTAGCGTTACATTCATTTGCTGTTGCAACACACCTGGGTGGGGTCGGAGCTCATCCTCTGCGACCCAAGCCCACCCGATTTGAAGCTTATTAGAGCCTCTGGCTCTAATCAGGTGCTTTAAAAAAAAAATACCCTGCCGCTGTAACTCACGCGCCTGGTGCTCTGAAAGGGGCAGTATACATGAATAAGGGGTGGCCACGGCGGCCGTGGATAGATTTTGGAAGAATAAAACACTGGATGCTTGTAAAAACGTGTGTAGCACTACCACCGCCGGAGCTGCTGATAAATGGTTCCCCCTATTCCTACACAGCCAGGCAACGCACATTTCCAACTTCCAGACACAAGAAATCAGTCCATGGGCTTGTTTGTGTTGTTTATTGGGGAAAACAACTTGGATAGGGTAGAGGGGTTATGAGATGCCCAACTTGACTTGAAGAACATCAGATGAGGACTTCCTTCCTATATACAGTGCCTTGAAAAAGTATTCACACCCCTTGACATTTTCCACATTTTGTCATGTTACAACCAAAAAGGTAAATGTATTTTATTGCTTTTTTATGTGATAGACCAACACAAAGTGGCTCATAATTTTAAAGTAGAAGGAAAATGATTTTCAATTTTTTTTTTACAAATAAATATGGGAAAAGTGTGTGTGTGTGTGGGGGGGGGGGGGGTATTTGTATTCAGCCCCCTTTACCCTGATACCTATATTCAGTAGTTTCGACAATTTAATCATTGTCCTGATGTCCACTTCTATGTCAACTTCCTGGGCAATGTAATTGTCGGGAACCACAGCACAAGGAGTACTCTGCCGGGACTATTTGATGATTTTCCGGGCTCAGGCAGAGTAATCCTTGTGCTGTGGCTCCCAGCAGATCGGTATAGAAGTGGATGTCGGGACTCTGATTAAATAGTCAGAACTACTGAATATAGATAAGAACTTGTGCCTGATATCATTAATTAGTCATGTTCCTCCCCCAGCCACCAGCTGAGCAGATTGAGCCCAGTCTGGTCTGGATCATCACAAGCGGTAAGCACTTGATCTGAGGGGGTTAAACAGTCCTTTTGCTTCCCCTGCCCCCCAGCTGAGCAGAAGTTTTTTTCATAATTGCTGCAGACAAGGGGGGGCTCTCTGGGTACCCTGATGTAAGGGGGGGCTCTCTGGAGACCCTGATGTAAGGGGGGACACTCTGGAGACCCTGTTGTAAGGGGGGGCTCTGTGGGGACCCTGATGTAAGGGAAGCCTCTCTGGGGACCCTGATGTAAGGGGAAGCCTCTCTGGGGACCCTGATGTAAGGGGAAGCCTCTCTGGGGACCCTGATGTAAGAGGAGGCTCTCTGGGAACCCTAATGTAAGGGGGCTCTCTGGGGACCCTGATGTAAGGAAGGGGTTCTCTGGGGACCCTGATGTAAGAAGGGAGGCTCTCTGTGGACCCTGATGTAAGGGGGGATCCTTAACCACTTGAGCCCCGGACCATTATGCTGCCTAAGGACCAGAGGTCTTTTTCCAATTTGGCACTGCGTCGCTTTAACTGCTAATTGCGCGGTCATGCAATGCTGTACCCAAACGAAATTTGCGTCCTTTTCTTCCCACAAATAGAGCTTTCTTTTGATGGTATTTGATCACCTCTGCGGTTTTTATTTTTTGCGCTATAAACGGAAAAAGACCGAAAATTTTGAAAAAAAATGATATTTTCTACTTTTTGTTATAAAAAAAATCCAATAAACTAAATTTTAGTCATACATTTAGGCCAAAATGTATTCGGCCACATGTCTTTGGTAAAAAAAAATGTCAATAAGCGTATATTTATTGGTTTGCGCAAAAGTTATAGCGTCTACAAACTAGGGTACATTTTCTGGAATTTACACAGCTTTTAGTTTATGACTGCCTATGTCATTTCTTGAGGTGCTAAAATGGCAGGGCAGTACAAAACCCCCCCAAATGACCCCATTTTGGAAAGTAGACACCCCAAGGAAATTGCTGAGAGGCATGTTGAACCCATTGAATATTTATTTTTTTTGTCCCAAGTGATTGAAAAATGACAAAAAAAAAAAAAAAAAAAAATATTTACAAAAAGTCGTCACTAAATGATATATTGCTCACACAGGCCATGGGCCTATGTGGAATTGCACCCCAAAATACATTCTGCTGCTTCTCCTGAGTATGGGGATACCACATGTGTGGGACTTTTTGGGAGCCTAGCCGCGTACGGGGCCCCGAAAACCAATCACCGCCTTCAGGATTTCTAAGGGTGTAAATTTTTGCTTTCACTCTTCACTGCCTATCACAGTTTCGGAGGCCATGGAATGCCAAGATGGCACAAAACCCCCCAAAATGACCCCATTTTGGAAAGTAGACACCCCAAGCTATTTGCTGAGAGGCATATTGAGTCCATGGAATATTTTATATTTTGACACAAGTTGCGGGAAAGTGACACTTTTTTTTTTTTTTTTTTTTTTTTTTCATAAAGTTGTCACTAAATGATATATTGCTCACACAGGCCATGGGCATATGTGGAATTGCACCCCAAAATACATTTAGCTGCTTCTCCTGAGTATGGGGATACCACATGTGTGGGACTTTTTGGGAGCCTAGCCGCGTACTGGACCCCGAAAACCAATCACTGCCTTCAGGATTTCTAAGGGTAAAAATTTTTGATTTCACTCTTTACTGCCTATCACAGTTTCGGAGGCCATGGAATGCCCAGGTGGCACAAAACCCCCCCAAATGACCCCATTTTGGAAAGTAGACACCCCAAGCTATTTGCTGAGAGGCATGGTGAGTATTTTGCAGCTCTCATTTGTTTTTGAAAATGAAGAAAGACAAGAAAAAACATTTTTTTTTTTTCTTTTTTCAATTTTCAAAACTTTGTGACAAAAAGTGAGGTCTGCAAAATACTCACTATACCTCTCAGCAAATAGCTTGGGGTGTCTACTTTCCAAAATGGGGTCATTTGGGGGGGTTTTGTGCCACCTGGGCATTCCATGGCCTCCGAAACTGTGATAGGCAGTGAAGAGTGAAATCAAAAATTCACGCCCTTAGAAAGCCTGAAGGCGGTGCTTGGTTTTCGGGGTCCCGTACGCGGCTAGGCTCCCAAAAAGTCTCACACATGTGGTATCCCCGTACTCAGGAGAAGCAGCAGAATGTATTTTGGGGTGTAATTTCACATATTTCCATGGCATGTTTGAGCAATATATCATTTAGTGACAACTTTGTGCAAAAAAAAAAAAAAAAAATTTGTCTCTTTCCCGCAACTTGTGTCGCAATATAAAATATTCCATGGACTCGACATGCCTCTCAGCAAATAGCTTGGGGTGTCTACTTTCCAAAATGGGGTCATTTGGGGGGGTTTTGAACTGTCCTGGCATTTTATGCACAACATTTAGAAGCTTATGTCACACATCACCCACTCTTCTAACCACTTGAAGACAAAGCCCTTTCTGACACTTATTGTTTACATGAAAAAGTTTTTTTTTTTGCAAAAAAATTACTTTGAACCCCCAAACATTATATATTTTTTTAAAGCAAATGCCCTACAGATTAAAATGGTGGGTGTTTCATTTTTTTTTTTCACACAGTAATTGCGCAGCGATTTTTCAAACGCATTTTTTGGGGAAAAAACACACTTTTTTTAATTTTAATGCACTAAAACACACTATATTGCCCAAATGTTTGATGAAATAAAAAAGATGATCTTAGGCCGAGTACATGGATACCAAACATGACATGCTTTAAAATTGCGCACAAACGTGCAGTGGCAACAAAATAAATACATGTTTAAAAGCCTTCAAAAGCCTTTACAGGTTACCACTTTAGATTTACAGAGGAGGTCTACTGGAAAAATTACTGCACTCGATCTGGCCTTCGCGGTGATACCTCACATGCATGGTGCAATTGCTGTTTACGTTTGACGACAGACCGCCGCTTGCGTTTGCCTTAGCGCGAGAGCAGGGGGCGACAGGGGTGTTTTTTTTTTTTTTTTTTTTCTTTATTATTTTTTTGCTTTTTTAATCTTACTTTTAAACTGTTCCTTTCATATTTTTTTTTTTAATCATTTTTATTGTTATCTCGGGGAATGTAAATATCCCCTATGATAGCAATAGGTAGTGACAGGTACTCTTTTTTGAAAAAATTGTGGTCTATTAGACCCTAGATCTCTCCTCTGCCCTCAAAGCATCTGACCACACCAAGATCGGTGTGATAAAATGCTTCCCCAATTTCCCAATGGCGCTATTTACATCCGGCGAAATCTAAGTCATGAAATACTCGTAGCTTCCGGTTTCTTAGGCCATAGAGATGTTTGGAGCCACTCTGGTCTCTGATCAGCTCTATGGTCAGCTGGCTGAATCACCGGCTGCATTCTCAGGTTCCCTGTTGAGACAGGAGAGCCAGAGAAAAACACGGAAGACGGTGGGGGGGGGGGGGGCATTCCCTCCCACGGCTTGTAAAAGCAGTCTAGAGGCTAATTAGCCGCTAGGATTGCTTTTACATGAAAGCCGACCGCTGGCTGAAAAGAATGATACCAAGATGATACCTAAACCTGCAGGCATCATTCTGGTATAACCACTCAAAGTCGTGAATGGCGTACCTGAAGACAAAAAAATGGTTAACAATGGTTAACAATAAAGCACAGTAAAGTGTAAATAATTACACACCTGAAAAACAAACATGATAAAACATAATAACAATAACAATAACAATAACAATCAATAACAATAACAATAACAATAACAATAAAACATTGCAGAATAGAATACAGTAAAAAAGAGCAGAACAATAGAGAGAGAGAAAAAAGAGAGAGAGAACAATAAAACAACAACTATTTTTTTTTATTTCATATTTTTTTTTTTTGTTTACACTTTTTTTGTAACTAACTTTTATAACGGTAACCGGTTCCAGGTTCCGGTCTCTCAAAATGCGATGGCATCTTGGGAGACCCTGTGAAAGTGCGCCTAGCCTGTGCAATGCTGTACCCTACGCTAATACTCAACTAGTGCATGGTAGCGTTCAAAACATTCACCAATGCAAAGACCAGGATTGTCAGGACAGGAGGGACAATAATAGCGGGTGTCACGCCTATATCCGCGCTTGCTGCAGACACGACATCTTTTTTGGGGGGTTCGTTGGGTAGGGGTACTTGGGAGGACATAAAAATGCCTCTCATGCAGCCGACTGCATTTGGTTGGGGATGTGAATGGGGGAAGTATGGGCGCTGCAGAAGCGGTGGGTTCCCAATTAGGATTGGCGAATGCAGCAGGAAGGGCACTATGGGCACGACGGGCCTGTGTTTGTCTTTTTGGTGGCAGCGGGACACTACTTGTGCTTGCCACCTCACCAGCTTCAACTGCACTTATGGGACTCGCCACGTCACCAAGTGTTACTGCAGTGCTGGTTTGACTACGACCGGGGTGTACTAGGCCGCTGGCGCTTGCCAGTTCACCAAAACGCTACCAAAAAACTGTTAGCGATCGCAGGGATCAGGCCTGACTCTGCGAACGCTGCAGTTATGCGTTTAGTGTTTTGTAAGTGACAGTGATCGATCGATACCGCACTTGGGTGGGCTGGGCCGGGCCGGGCGGAGGGGCAAAACGCAGGTGCTAGCAGGTATCTGGGCTGATCCCGCTAACACTGCGTTTTTGGGAACCCTAAACTGCTGGGGACGCTAGTATAGATCTGATCGGATCAGATATTGATCCGTTCAGATACTATACCACTAAGGGAGGTGTACGGTGTGTGCGTGGGTGTTAGCGGTACTGGCGCTAATCTGACGCTGCCTGGGGCTGGTGCTTGCCAGTTCACCAAAATACTACCAAAAAAACTGTTAGCGATCGCAGGGATCAGGCCTGACTCTGCGAACGCTGCAGTTATGCGTTTAGTGTTTTGTAAGTGTCAGTAATCGATCGATACTGCACTTGGGTGGGCTGGGCTGGGCCGGGCGGAGGGGCAAAACGCAGGTGCTAGCAGGTATCTGGGCTGATTCCGCTAACACTGCGTTTTTGGGAACCCTAAACTGCTGGGGACGCTAGTATAGATCTGATCGGATCAGATATTGATGCGATCAGATACTATACCACTAAGGGAGGCGTATGCTGCGTGCGTGGGTGTTAGCGGTACTGGTGCTAACCTGACGCCTGGGGCTGGTGCTTGCCAGTTCACCAAAATGCTACCAAAAAAACTGTTAGCGATCGCAGGGATCAGGCCTGACTCTGCGAACGCTGCAGTTATGCGTTTAGTGTTTTGTAAGTGACAGTGATCGATCGATACTGCACTTGGGTGGGCTGGGCCGGGCCGGGCGGAGGGGCAAAACGCAGGTGCTAGCGGGTATCTGGGCTGATCCCGCTAACACTGCGTTTTTGGGAACCCTAAACTGCTGGGGACGCTAGTATAGATCTGATCGGATCAGATATTGATCCGATCAGATACTATACCACTAAGGGAGGTGTACGGTGCGTGCGTGGGTGTTCGCGGTACTGGCGCTAATCTGACGCTGCCTGGGGCGACGCATATCACCGCCGGGCGATCGGGGGGCTAAACCTTTATTCGGTAATAAACGGCGGGTGCCCTGACACTATAAAAAAATAAACAAACTAACCAGCGTCAACCGTAACGGTTATACGGTGATCAGTGGTGAAAGGGTTAACTAGGGGGCAATCAAGGGGTTAAAACATTTATTAGGTAGTATATGGGGGTCCCTGACGCTATAAAACGCTGACGGCGAACCTCAATATTTACCTCACTAACTAGCGTCACCAGCGACACTAATACAGCGATCAGAAAAATGATCGCTTAGCGACACTGGTGACAGGGGGTGATCAAGGGGTTAAAACTTTATTAGGGGGGGTTAGGGGGGTACCCTAGACCTAAAGGGGGGTAATACTAACTGTCCCAACACTAACTGTCACAAACTGACACTATGCAGTAATCAGAAAAAACAAAACAAAAAAAAAACAAAAAACTGCTGGTGTCAGTTTGTGACAGGGGGGGGGGGTGATTGGGGGGGGATCGGGGGGCGATCGGGGGGGGGATCGGGGTGATTTGTGTGCCTGGCATGTTCTACTGTGTGTGTAGTGTTTGGTGCACTCACATACTTGTCGTCTCTCCTCGGGCCGGAACGGAAAATACCGACCCGAGGGGAGATGACATCACTTCCTTTGCTGCTGTTTAGCATACAGCAGCAAAGGAATGATTCGATTGGCCGGCGGCGATCGCGAGGGGGGGGCCACGAACGGATGGTCTCCCCCTCATCACCGATCGCCGCTGGACAAACGACGACCGCCTCGGGCACCGGGGGGGGGTCCGATCGGACCCCCCACCCGCGGAAGGCAAATCACGTACCCTGTACGTGATTTTGCCTGTCCGTGCCACTTTGCCGACGTACATCGGCGTGAGGCGGTCGTCAAGTGGTTAATATATATATATATATATATATATATATATATATATATATATATATATATATATATATATATATATATATATACATATATATATATATATATATATATACATACATACATACATACATACATACATACATACATACACACACACACACACACACACACACACACACACACGTATATTATATATATGTGTATGCCCGCGTATGACTTTCTTTACTTTGCTGCTATGGGCTCTAGCCCCAGATCTTTTGTAGACCTAGCAACACCCCTGCCTGTGTGTAATTTAATCTCAGTATTAAGCTGCAGACAAGGGGGTGCTCTCTGGGGACCCTGATGTAAGGGGGGACTCTCTGGAGACCCTGATGTAAGGGGGAGGGGCTCTCTGGAGACCCTGATGTAAGGGGAGGCTCTCTGGAGACCCTGATGTAGGGGGGTTCTCTCTGCGGACCCTGATGTAAGGGGAGGATCTCTGGGGACCCTGATGTAAGGGGAGGTGCTCTTGGGACCCTGATGTAAGGAGGGACTCTCTGGAGACCCTGTTGTAAGGGGGGGGGGGCTCTCTGGAGACCCTGATGTAAGGGGAGGCTCTCTGGAGACCCTGATGTAAGGGGAGGCTCTCTCTTGGGACCCTGATGTAAGGGGGGGCTCTCTGGGGACCCTGATGTAAGGGGGGGCTCTCTGGGGACCCTGATGTAAGGGGGGGCTCTCTGGGGACCCTGATGTAAGGAAGGAGCTCTCTGGGGACCCTGATGTAAGAGGAAGGTTCTTTGGGGACCCTGATGTGAGGGGGGATCCACATTTAGATATGTAACGATATTGTATATATATATATATATATACACACACACACACACACACGTATATTATATATATGTGTATGCCCACCCAAGCATATGACTTTCTTTACATTGCTGCTATGTACTCTAGGCCCAGATCTTTTGTAGACCTATCAACACCCCTGCCTGTGTGTAATTTAATCTCAGTATTAAGCTGCAGACAAGGGGGTGCTCTCTGGGGACCCTGATGTAAGGGGGGGGGGGGCTCTCTGGAGACCCTGATGTAAGGGGAGGCTCTCTGGAGACCCTGATGTAAGAGGAGGCTCTCTGGGGACCCTGATGTAAGGGAAGCCTCTCTGGGGACCATGATGTAAGGGGGAGGCTCTCTGGGGGCCCTGATATATGGGGAGGCTGTCTGGGGACCCTGATATAAGGGGAGGCTGTCTGGGGACCCTAATGTAAGAGGGAGGCTCTCTGGGGACCCTGATTTAAGGAATGGGCTCTCTGGGGACCCTGATGTAAGGGGGTATCCGCACTCAGATATGTAATGATATTGTAAATTATATATATATATACACACACATTCATACATGCACACATACACATGTATATTATGTACATGTGTATGCCCGCCCAAGCGTATGACTTTCTTTACTTTGCTGCTTTGGGCTCTAGCCCCAGATCTTTTGTAGACCTAGCAATGCCTCTGCCTGTGTGTAATTTAATCTCAGTATAAATACAGCTGTTCTGTGAAGCCCTCAGAGGTTTGTTAGAGAACCTTAGTGAACAAACAGCATAATGAAGGCCAAGGAACACACCAGACAGGTCAGGGATAAAGTTGTGGAGAAGTATAAAGCAGGGTTAGGTATAAAAAAATATCCCAAGCTTTGAACATCTCATGGAGCTCTGTTCAATCCATCATCTGAAAATGGAAAGAGTATGGCACAACTGCAAACCTACCAAGACATGGCCGTCCACCTAAACTGACCGGCCGGGCAAGGAGAGCATTCATCAGAGAAGCAGCCAAGAGGTCCATGGTAACTCTGGAGGAGCTGCAGAGATCCACAGCTCAGGTGGGAGAATCTGTCCACAGGACATTTATTAGTCGTGTTCTCCACAAATCTGACCTTTATGAGAGAGTGGCAGATCTCACATACAGTTGCAATAAAAAGCATGTGAACCCTTTTGGAATGATATGGATTTCTGCAAAAATTGGTCATAAAATGTGATCTGATCTTCATCTATGTCACAACAATAGACAATCACAGTCTGCTTAAACTAATAACACACAAATAATTTAATGTTACCATGTTTTTTATTGAACACACCATGTAAACATTCACAGTGCAGGTGGAAAAAGTATGTGAACCCCTAGACTAATGAGGTCTCCAAGAGCTTATTGGAGTGAGGTGTCAGCCAACTGGAGTTCAATCAATGAGATGAGATTGGAGGTGTTGGTTACAGCTGCCCTTCCCTATAAAAAACACACACCAGTTCTGGGTTTGCTTTTCACAAGAAGCATTGCCTGATGTAAATGATGCCTCGCACAAAAGAGCTCTTAGAAGACCTACGATTAAGAATTGTTGACTTGCATAAAGCTGGAAAGAGTTATAAAAGTATCTCCAAAAGCCTTGCTGTTCATCGGTCCACGGTAAGAAAAATTGTCTATAAATGGAGAAAGTTCAGCACTGCTGCTACTCTCCTTAGGAGTGGGCGTCCTGTAAAGATGACTGCAAGAGCACAGCGCAGACTGCTCAATGAGGTGTAGAAGAATCCTAGAGTGTCAGCTAAAGACTTACAAAAGTCTCTGGCATATGCTAACATCCCTGTTAGCGAATCTACGATATGTAAAACACTAAACAAGCATGGATTTCATGGGAGGATACCACAGAGGAAGCCACTGCTGTCCAAAAAAAACATTGCTGCACGTTTACAGTTTGCACAAGAGCACCTGGATGTTCCACAGCACTACTGGCAAAATATTCTGTGGACAGATGAAACCAAAGTTGAGTTGTTTGTAAGAAATACACAACACTATGTGTGGAGAAAAAGAGGCACAGCACACCAACATCAAAACCTCATCCCAACTGTGAAGTATGGTGGTGGGGGCATCATGGTTTGGGGCTGCTTTGCTGCGTCAGGGCCTGGACGGATTGCTATCATCGAAGGAAAAATGAATTCCCAAGTTTATCAAGACATTTTGCAGGAGAACTTAAGGCCATCTGTCCACCAGCTGAAGCTCAACAGAAGATGGGTTTTGCAACAGGACAACGACCCAAAGCATAGGAGTAAATCAACAACAGAATGGCTTAAACAGAAGAAAATACGCCTTCTGGAGTGGCCCAGTCAGAGTCCTGACCTCAACCCGATTGAGATGCTGTGGCATGACCTCAAGAAAGCGATTCACACCAGACATCCCAAGAATATTGCTGAACTGAAACAGTTCTGTAAAGAGGAATGGTCAAGAATTACTCCTGACCGTTGTGCACGTCTGATCTGCAACTACAGGGTACGTTTGGTTGAAGTTATTGCTGCCAAAGGAGCTTCAACCAGTTAATAAATCCAAGGGTTCGCATACTTTTTCCACCTGCACTGTGAATGTTTACATGGTGTGTTCAATAAAAACATGGTGACATTTAATTCTTTGTGTGTTATTAGTTTAAGCAGACTGTGATTGTCTATTGTTGTGACTTAGATGAAGATCAGATCGCATTTTATGACGAAATTGTGCAGAAATCCATATCGTTCCAAAAGGGTTCACATACTTTTTATTGCAACTGTATGTGAGAAAATCGCCCAGCTCTAATAGGAACCTCACTCTAGTGCACCTTCACCATTCAGTCCAAAACACGCTTACCAGAACAATCTGACTCCCAAATTATAAGAAGTCAAAGTGCCCTTGTATAACAAGAAATACACTTCTCAACCAGTCGATGGCATCTTCCCACATTGGCCCCAATCTCTCCACTGATACAGACTACACCATATCAATAAAAGTAAAGCCTAGGAAACCATATAGTGTAAGCCCATAAAACTCCAATAGTTTATTAAAATAAAAGGACATACTCACAAAGGTAAAAGCATTAATGCATAAACCCTCAACAATCTGTCCCAAGGCAAAGGCGGGCTGTTGGATAGCAACATTTCTCTCACTTACCTATGATTTAATATCTTACTTCTGGTATCATGTTGCTATCCAACACGGGCCATTTCTAGGTTTTGAAGTGCATGATGACGTCACACAGTCAGCTCCGCCCTACACGTTTCGTCACAGCTCACATCATCAGGGGGCTTGTTTCTTCTGGGACACAACTTACCGGAAGAAGATGCCTAAGATGCGCTTTCTCATTGGCCAGCATAGTCACATGGTCCCAGTCACCAATGAGCGCTTACCATTGTGAGGATCATGATTGATACTCACTCTGGGGCTCTGTATTGTGCTGTATGGTGTACAGACCTCTATGGGCAGCACGGCAGTGGGGGTCCAGAGTTAGTCCACCTGCGTAATGTGTGTTTAAATGGCCACTTGCAGTCTCCACTTGAGGCTCATGTGACAGGGTGACCATGCAGGAGCACAATGGGGAGACAGGGTCAGAATGGTGTCACTTTAAAGCAGGAAGTGCCTGAACATAGTCCGATGGGATCCCCAGAGATTATTAAATTGCATGTTTAAAGCTGTTTATAGTTGGCCTTCCCTGGTTCTTCCTCCCCCCCTCCTTTAATGTGTTAATGACAATTCCAAATAAAACCTTTCCATTTTTAATATATACCTTATTTTAGAGTCAGTGATGTCATCACTGGGTCTCTGTGCTTCTCTGTGCAATGGAGGCAGATCAAGACTGGTAGGAGGGGCCAGAAGGGTGCTGTACATAGCTTTCTGAAAGATCAAAGCACCCTTCCTTGGTACTCCTCTCCAGAGCCCTCAGTCCTGATGCAAGCAGTGGGAGGAGCAGGGGCGTCGGGAGGGGGGGGCTGGGGGGGGCTGAAGCCCCGAATCTGACCCCGAAAAGCCCTGAGCCTTAGGCATGCAGCTCTCCATTGTTAGCCCTGAGCGGCGAGCGCCGGGACCGATCTGATCCTGAGCGCCACCGAGTGTGGCCGAGTCATGCCAAGTGCCATAGCAGGTCCCGCGTCACATATACCACCGTTTCCGGCCTTGGACTTCGGGCTGAAGCCCCTGGTCTTTTTTCCACCTAGCCACGCCCCTGGGGAGGAGTTATGCAAATATCAAAATGCCTTGGAGGGGTGGGTGTCAGTCTGGTGCAGTGGGATGGGATGCAGAGCCCTCCATGATTGAAAGAACTGAAATCCAATGAATGAAAGGGGGTGGGGCCAGGGACAGGAAGGCTAGGCTTTTGCATACCTTGGTCTATTGGACTTGCTGCAGATTCTAATGCACATTGTGAGGAGCTCACAGTGTGCGGGGAAATCAGAGGAAGCCGTGTCAGTCCAGGAGAAGAGCCGATACAACTGGGCAAGACTGAAGGGGAGGCTTAAAGAATCTTGGGAATGAGGCGAGAAATCGTCTTGCCGTATTAAATCTTATATGGGATTCCGGGGATGGGGTTTTACGTCTTTATATCATTGTATAGATGATATTCCTGTTGTATTAGCAGATTGTTGTGTTTTGTTGGCTGGATGAGCGTAATTCTGGATAATTTATGGCGGAGGCGCGTAGCTCAGCGGTGCGCACGCAATAGACGCTCCGTGTCACAGGAGGATCTCGGCGGGGGGGCCACTAAATGTTTATTATGTTTTCTTTTCATGTATTATTGATCGGGTGCAGATTCCGAGCGGTGTGTGATGTCACCACATCACTGATAAGCAGGAAGGGATTGTGTGTACGCTGGGGGGAGGGGAGGGGGGGGGTGGATCTCATATACACCACAATGACTTTATGGTCTGTCTTAAAGAGGAACTCTGGAAACCACTCCATGTTGAGAGGAGCTGTAATGCTCATAATTGGAGGTGGGGGGTTGGGAGTGTGTTGGGGGGGGTAACCTTACATTAAAGCCCAACTCCGGCCAAAACATTTTTGTAGTTTAAAGTGTAAGCAGGAGTAGGCATCCTGGGGGCCCTCCAGCTGTTGTGGAACTACATTTCCCATGAGGCATTGCAAGGCTGGCAGTTACAATTACGCCCAGAGGCATGATGGGACTTGTAGTTCTGCAACAGCTGGAGGGCTCCAGGTTGCCTATCCCCTGGTGTAAGGGGTGAAAATTGGTTGGATTTCTAAAGCTAATCCCTGGGCATGAAAATGTTCATATATATATATATATATTCCTCAATGGCTGAAGAGGATATAAACAGATATAAATATAAATACATTATATTACTATGTATTTTATTTTTATACAATATTTAATTGTATTATTTTATAATATTTGTATTATTTTATAATATTATTATTATAGGTGTTTAAATACAAAACTCTGGGCACAAAAATGTTCATTTAAATAAATTCCTCAATGGCTGCAGAGGATATAATAAATAGATATAAACATAAATACATGTATTATATTACTATGTATTTTATTTTTATTATTTTTACAATATTTAACTGTATTATTTTATAATATTTGTATTATTGTATAATATTATTATTATAGGTGTTTAAATCCAAACTCTGGGCACAAAAATTTTCACTTAAATAAATTCCTCAATGGCTGCAGAGGATATAAATAAATAGATATAAACATAAATACATGTATTATATTACTATATATTTTATTTTTATTATTTATACAATATATACAGTGCAGCTTTGTCAGTGCAGCCTTGCCCCCAGTGCAGCCTTGCCCCCAGTATCCACGCCTACCGCCGCCGCCGACATACACATCCATGTAGTTTTAAATATGGCGCCGCGGAGTTCGGAGGGACTTGGCCCTGGCGGAACTGTACGAACGCCGCCGAGATACACATAGTCGAGTGTACTCGGCTCTTTCCAGCGCCGCTCACAGTCCCGCCCAGTCCCGCCCTATGATGGACATAACACAGGTCCAATGGCGGGACTGGGTGTGACTGTGAGCAGCGCTGGAAAGAGCCGAGTACACTCGACTATGTGTATCTCGGCTTTGTGATTTCGGCGGCGCTCGTTCAGCTCCGCCGAGTCCCTTCGAACTCCGCGGCGCCATATTTAAAACTACTCGCTATGTGAATGTCGGCGGCCGCCGATAGCTCACAATTAGCGGGGATCGGCGTATAACACGCACCCACGACTTTCCCCTGATTTTAAGGGGAAAAAAGTGCGTGTTATACGCCGATAAATACGGTAGTTATAATGATAAATACATGTATTATATATTACTATATTATTTTATTTTATTAATTATACAATACTTAATTGTATTATTATTATTATTATTATTATTATTATTAGTTTCTAAAGCTAAACTCTGGGCACAAAAAATGTTGCTTGCCGACCGGCTCACGCCGATATACGTTGGTAGAAGGGCACGTACAGATAGATAGATTAACATACCTGTAAGAAGCGGTTTGCGGGCCGCGACCTCCGTGAGTGTGATCGCGGGTCCCGCGGACCCAATTTCCACGGGGATACCCGCGATCATCACACGGAGAGGAAGAACGGAGAAATGCTGATGTAAACAAGCATTTCCCCATTCTTCCTAGTGACAGAACACTGATCACAGCTCCCTGTGATCGGGAGCGGTGATCAGTGTCGTGTCACACATAGCCCAGCCCCCCCACAGTTAGACTCACTCCCTAGGACACACTTAACCCCTTCACTGCCCCCTAGTGGTTAGTGCCCCCTAGTGCTTTTTTTACCACTACTATTCCTTTATATTGACTTTTAAAATTTACAAATACAGCAATTTAGAAATCAGATCAGAGGTTTAGCGCCGGAAACACTTTTTTAAAAGATAAAAAGTGCATTTTATATACAGCCATATAGATCAGACCAAAATGAGGGACAAATGAGGAGGAAAGAGGGACAGAGGGACTTTGTTCCAAATCAGGGATAGTCCCTCCAAATCAAGGATAGTCCCTCCAAATCAAGGATAGTCCCTCCAAATCCGGGACAGTCCCGCGAAATCCAGGACAGTCCCGCAAAATCCGGGACAGTCCCGCAAAATCCGGGACAGTTGGGTGCTATGATCCAATACAGGTGGTCAGATCGTTGGGCTGCACCAAGGAATCAGAAACAAACGAGTAAGTGAAAAAAAGTATGTTTATTTAGGCCCCTTTCACACTGGGGCGCCCGCAACGTCGGCGGTAAAGGTTTTCGGGGGTTTTTTAGGGGTTTTCGGGCCGCTAGCGGGGCGCTTTTAATACAATCTTAGAAGAAAACCTGTTAGAGTCTGCAAAAGACTTGGGACTGGGGCGAAGGTTCACCTTCCAGCAGGACAACAACCCTAAACATCCAGCCAGAGCTACAATGGAATGGTTTAGATCAAAGCATATTCATGTGTTAGAATGGCCCAGTCACAGTCCAGACCTAAATCCCATTGAGAATCTGTGGCAAGACTTGAAAATTGCTGTTCACAGACGCTCTCCATCCAATCTGACAGAGCTTGAGATATTTTGCAAAGAAGAATGGGCAGAAATGTCCCTCTCTAGATGTGCAAAGCTGGTAGAGACATCCCCAAAAAGACTTTCAGCTGTAATTACAGAGAAAGGGGGTTCTACAAAGTATTGACTCCGGGGGGCGCCATACAAATGCCCCCCCCCCACACTTTTCACATATTTATTTGTAAAAAATGTTGAAAACCATTTATCATTTTCCTTCCACTTCACAATTATGTGCCACTTTGTGTTGGTCCATCACATAAAATCCCAATAAAATATATTTAAGTTTTTGGTTGTAACAGAACAAAATGTGGAAAATGTCAAGGGGTATGAATACTTTTTCAAGGCACGGCAGAAGATCTGATATCTCCGGCATTATTTTGGAGCACAAACCTATCAGGTGGTACAGGAGTCGCTTTGATTGCCTCGGGTTAACTATAGAGAGACCTGTGAATGCGCGGTTCCAAATATTTGCAATTCTCCCCCGAAGCAAAAAATGTGAAGTGAGACAGATCAGAAAAATAAAAACCTTTTATAGGTCGAATATTATTCTATTTCCATCCCAGTGAATTCCCGGCTGTCATTGCAAATTCTGCCAATAAATGTCATTTACGATGTTCATTTTTCAGTTTTTCGTCTTTCTGCTCCATGTTTTCGTGATAATATTTTATATATAAGTGGAACCTCGGTTAACAAGCGTTTTGAAAGACGAGCAACTTTTATTTATTTTTTTTTTAAATCCTGACTCGGTTTGCCAGTGTTGTCTCACAAAACGAGCAGAATTCAAGCTAATGGGGTGTGCAGTACCTCATTTGGCCAGAGGTGCCGGGGGGGGGCACCGGTGACACTCGGAAACGATTTGGAAATACTCGGAAGCACTAGGAAATACTCTGTTCCCGAGCCTCTCCGAGGCTTTCTGAGTTCAGCCGAGCCGCCCCTGAGTATTTCCGAGGCTCTCTGGCGCCCCCCCCCCACCTCTGGCCACATGCGGTATTGCATGCAATAGAAGTCAATGCGGAACGAATTATCTCTGTTTCCATGGACTTCTATGGGGAAACTCACTTTGATATGCGAGTGCTTTGGATTACATTCTCCTGGAAAGGATTATACTCGTAATCCAAGGTTCCACTGTATATAGAGAGGTGATGTATTTCAGACAGTATAAACCGATTTGTTCACCTCTAATCAACATCTGTCCTGGACGAGGTCAGACTAACCCTTTCCTGATTAGAGGTCAGTATGCTTTGGGCCAGTGGTTCTCAACCTCGGTCCTCAAGTACCCCCAACAGGCCATGTTTGGGAATTTCTCTTAGATTAAATGGCTGTCCAAAATACAAAGCCATTGACTGATTGATTTAAAGCACCTGTGCAAGATGAAGGAAAACCTGCAAACATGGTCTGTTGGGGGCGCACTCGAGGACAGAGAACCACTGCTTTGGGCAAACTTGATAATACTAATTCTGTAATTTTTTTTACATTATTTGTTTAACTGGTTCCGGACCAGCCCCCTGCAGTTATACCCTGGGCGAGCCGTCATAGCTGTACACAGGGCTGGTGCTACCGCTAGGCAAACTAGGCAGCCGCCTAGGGCGCACTGCTGCCTACGGCGCCCAGCCATTGGTATTCCTACTTTCTTCTCTCTGCAGCAAGCAACTAAGGCTCAGCTATGGTAGGCTGCATTGATGGGTGCTAGTAGGCTGCATTGGTGGGCGCTGGTGAGGCTGCATATGATGGGCGCTGGTGAGGCTGCATTTGATGGGCGCTGGTGAAGCTGCATTGATGGGTGCTAGTAGGCTGCATTGGTGGGCGTTGGTGAGGCTGCATTTGATGGGCGTTGGTGAGGCTGCATTGATGGGTGCTAGTAGGCTGCATTGGTGGGCGCTGGTGAGGCTGCATTGATGGGTGCTAGTAGGCTGCATTGGTGGGCGCTGGTGAGGCTGCATTGATGGGTGCTAGTAGGCTGCATTGGTGGGCGCTGGTGAGGCTGCATTGATGGGTGCTAGTAGGCTGCATTGGTAGGCGCTGGTGAGGCTGCATTTCATGAGCGCTGGTGAGGCTGCATTGATAGGTGCTAGTAGGCTGCTTTGGTGGGCGCTGGTGAGGCTGCATTTGATGGACACTTCATTAAAAATGTGGGCGGGGCAAAGATGGTGCAGCCAGGGTGGCAAAATGAGGTTTCGCCTAGGGTGTCAAGAATCCTTGCACCAGCCCCGGCTGTACATCAGGCGCTTTAAGGGCACTAGGGTCGCGATGTCCACCCGGGCACCCCGCGATCGCTCCCGAGAGGAGGTCGGTCAATGTAAATAGACAGATCTCCGTTGTGTCAGGGGTGAGGAGACTGATCAGTTGTTCCTAACGGTTAGGAACAATGATCCGTCTCCTCCCCCAGCCAGTCCCACCCCCCCCCCACATATATACTATGTGTTTTCATAAATGTATACTGTATATGTCTGGAATTTATATGAACTATTACAATTTTGCTATTTTTCTATAAGCGCCGCTAAAGTCCATTTTTCCTCATTATCTATTCTTTCCATCCCTCCCCCTACAGTTAGAAACACTCCCTACGACACACATTTAACCCCTTGATCGCCCCCTAGTGTTAACTCCTTCCCTGCCAGTGACATTTATACAGTAATCAGTGTTTTTTTGTTTTGTTTTGTTTTTTAGCACTGATCGCCCTATAAATGTCAGTGGTCCCAAAAAAGTGTCAAAAGTGTCCGATCTGTCCGCCGCAATGTCGCAGTCCCGATAAAAAAAAACGCAGATTGCCGCAATTACTAGTTAAAAAAGCATGCGTAGTCTTGATCTTACCATTTTTTTTCATACGAAAACCGTACTGATGAATGAAAAATCAGATGCTGAGTTCACATCCCACAAAAAAATTTATAGGCTGCACATCCTGCTTTTGTCTGATGAAAAAGTGAAATCGGCTGTCGAAAGCACCGTACCGACGATCCGAAAATCGGCAGACGGCTCATCGTACAAATTTTTCCATCCCATTTTCGGATTGTGTGTACGGGCCTTAAGTGGCAGTTTATGGTAGTGTGCCAGTTAGTGGCAGTGCCAGTGTAAGTGGCAGTTAGTGTCAGTAAGTAGCAGTGGCGGTATGGCAGTTAGTGTCAGTGGCAGTGTAAGTGTCAGTTGATAGCAGTGTGCCAGTTAGTGACAGTGGCAATGGCAGTGTAAGTGGCAGTTAGTGGCAGTTGATGGCAGTGTGCCAGCTAGTGGCAGTGGCAGTTGATAGCAGTGTGCCAGTTGATGGCAGTGTGTCAGTTAGTGACAGTGGCAATGGCAGTGTAAGTAGCAGTTAGTGGCAGTTGATGGCAGTGTGCCAGTTAATGGCATTGTGCCAATTAGTGGCAGTGGCAATGACAGTGTAAGTGGCAGTTAATGGCAGTGTGTCAGTTAGTGGCAGTGGCAATGGCAGTGTAAGTGGCAGTTAGTGCCAGTAAGTGGCAGTGTAAGTGGTAGTTAGTGTCAGTGGCAGTTAGTGGCAGTGTAAGTGGCAGTTGATAGCAATGTGCCAGTTAGTGGCAGTGGCAATGACACACTGCCATCAGTTAATGGCAGTGTGTCAGTTAGTGACAGTGTAAGCGGCAGTTAGTGGCAGTGTGATAGTTAGTGGCAGTAAGTGGCAGTGGCAGTGTAAGTGGCAGTTTGTGGCAGTAGCAGTTGATAGCAGTGTGCCAGTTAGTGTCAGTTAGTATGTTTTTGGTAGGAAAAAAAAGATTTAATATTGAGTGTTAGTGTACAGTAGAGATAAGACCAAAAAACCTAAAACAGCGCTATTGTTTCTTGGCCCTACTACGGGTACAATAAAGAAATAGCGCACACATATGTGGTATCACTGCGATCATCAGGTGTAGGATAATTTATGTTGGTGGTGGATTATGGCAATGGTATAAACATATAAGACTAAAGTTTAAAATATATATAAAATAAAAATAAGAAGAACCCCCCCCAGGGATACATTTGTAGAGTTTTAATAACGCTGAAAGTTGTAGACTGGGTTCCGGGTTTGGTGGATTGTTTTGACCCCGGCCATGAAGGGGTTAAGCTAATTGCTTTAAAAAAAAAAAAAAAAAAAAGATTGTAATTCCCCTTTAATGAAGTGTAAGCATTAATCGTCCATTATCCCTCCATCGATCCTCCGCTTACATAAAACACGAGAAGTTGGTTCTCATCCACACTTTTGAAGCTCACACTTGTGCCGATCGGCGCGGCCCGTCACCGAGACTCGTGCAGACAGTAATGCAATCATCATATGAGAAGGGGAAAGCCGGACTGTTTAATAGGATATTGATTTTCCAATCAGAACACTTACACACTGTGTACTCCCGAGTCCTCCAATCCACCAGAATAGTCTCATTTCATTCCACTCGCCGTACAATACACCTCCCCCACACTTCCAGGGAACCGCCGCCCTCATTTTCTTCTTCTACGCCCAACTGAACTTTCATTTTAAACGAACGAAATTCATTCCAGGTGCGCCAAAACAAAAAGGTGTGCAATGTTTTATCGTTCTCTTTTTTTTTTTTTTTTTAAAGCAACCACAGCTTGAGTATTCGAACCTGTCAGCTGCCAGCATGCAGCAGTGAAAGCAGTGGTCTCTCCGGAGAGGTCTGACATATGCCCCCGCACGCCCCCTGCTGAGTCAGACCTACAGCTCTGCTATCATCCGCGTGGGCACAAGCTCTGCTGATTGGAGAGATCTAGCTCTGACTCCGTGAGGGGCATGTCGGACCTCTGCAGAGAGACCACTGCTTTTACACAGAGAGTGCAGGCGCAAATGCTTGCAAGTACAACACACACACACATAAGAACAAGCCTGGTGCATTCCTCCGAAACCCTTTCATAAATGAGCCACTTCCCGCAAATCGCCCTAGGTGTACGTCGGCTCCTTTAAATGCCAAAGCAGGCACGTGCGCGCGTCCCCGCTGCACGGCATGGGACGCGATGCGCATGGACGGCGGCGGCCAGGAAAGAGAGCCAGAATGGGGATCTGTCAATGTAAACAGGCAGATCCCCGCTCTGACGGGGAATCAGGAACAGCAATCTCTCCCATCCTCCAGTCAGTCCCCTCCCCCCATAGTTAGAAACACCTCTTCTCTGCCAGTGACTTTTACACCAGTGACGGCCAGTGCATTAATGGCGCACGGGCACCGCTGTCTCTCTCTCTCTCCAGCTACCCCCCTATATGTATCATGGATAGATTCATGCGCTGCTGCCATCCCCTATTCAGGCGTCCAGCCCCTTTTCGGATGCCGGGCGCCTGAATTACAGCGGTGGGGGGTGGTTTTTTAAGCACCCGATTAGAGTCATCGGCTCTAATAGGCTTCAAAAAAGCTGGACGCGAAGCGCAGAGCATTGCGTTTGCAGTCCACCCAGATATGTTATAAAAGTGAATAAATATTCGCTTTTCTAACACTGAACCCCCTTTCAGCCAATCAGGAGTCTAATACCCGTCACCTGATTGGCTGAAGGCACAAGCGATCCCATTGGCTGCCTAGCAGAAGGCGAGAAGAGACGCACGGATGACACAGGAGCCGCCGCCTGACCCATGCTACCTGTCCCACAGCTCGCCGCCGTTACCCACAATCCTGACCCACCACCACGATGGGGTAAGTGCCGGGCAGACAGCGGGCGAGCGGGCGGGCGGGTGTCACAGTTGGCTGCATATGATGGGCACAGTGGCTGTATATGATGGGCACAGTTGGCTGTATATGATGGGCACAGTTGGTTTCATATGATGGGAACAGAGGTTGTATATGATGGGCACAGTTGGCTGCATATGATGTGCACAGTGGCTGAATATGATGGGCACAGTTGGCTGCATATAATGGGCACAGAGGCTGTATATGATGGGCACAGTGGCTGTATTTGCTGGGCATAGTTGGCTGCATATGATGGGCACAGTTGGCTGCATATGATGAGCACAGCGGCTGTATATGATGGGTACAGTGGTTGCATATGATGGGGCACATTGGCAGCATTTGCTGGGCACAGTGGCTGCATATTATGGGCACAGTTGGCTGCATATGATGGGCATAGTTGGCTGCATATGATGGGCACAGTGGCTGTATATGATGGGCACAGTTGGCTGCATATAATGGGCACAGAGGCTGTATATGATGGGCACAGTGGCTGCATTTGCTGGGCACAGTTGGCTGCATATGATGGGCACAGTGGCTGCATATGATGGGGCACAGTTGGCTGCGTATGATGAGCACAGCAGCTGTATGTGATGGGCACAGTGGCTGCATATGATGGGGCACAGTGGCTGCATTTGCTGGGCACAGTGGCTGCATTTGCTGGGCACAGTTGGCTGCATATGATGGGCACAGTTGGCTGCGTATGATGAGCACAGCAGCTGTATATGATGGGCACAGTGGCTGCATATGATGGGGCACAGTTGGCTGCATATGATGGGCACAGTTGGCTGCATATGATGGGCACAGTTGGCTGCGTATGATGAGCACAGCAGCTGTATATGATGGGCACAGTGGCTGCATATGATGGGGCACAGTTGGCTGCATATGATGGGCACAGTTGGTTGCATATGATGAGCACAGCAGCTGTATATGATGGGCACAGTGGCTGCATATGATGGGGCACAGTTGGCTGCATGTGATGGGCACAGTTGGTTGAATATGATTAGCACAGCAGCTGTATATGATGGGCACAGTTGGCTGCATGTGATGGGCACAGTTCTTGTATATGATGGGCACAGTTGGCTGCATATGATGGGCACAGTGGCTGCATATGATGGGCACAGTGGCTGCATATGATGTTTTTGTTTCAGAATTTTTCAGTTCCTTTGCCCCCCCCAAAAAAATTTTGAGCACCAGGCGCCACTGATTTACACGGTAATCAGTGCATTTTTATAGCACTGATCGCTGTATAAATGTCACCAGTCCCAAAAAAGTGTCAAAAGTCTCCGATCCGTCCGCCGCAAAAAAAAAAATTATCACAAAAATATATCCCCTATTTTGTAGACGCTATAACTTTTGCGAAAACCAATCATACGCTTATTGGGATTTTTTTAACCAAAAATATGTAGAAGAATATATATTGGCCTAAACCGGTGAAGAAATTTTTTTGGGCGATATTTATATTATAATAGCAAAAAATAAAAAAAATAATGTTTTTTTTTTTTTTTTTTTTTTTCAATTGTCGCTCTTTTTTTATTTATAGTGCAAAAAATAAAATCCGCAGAAGTGATCAAATACCACCAAAAGAAATCTCTATTTGTGGGGAAAAAAGGACATCAATTTTGTTTGGGTGCAACGTCGCACGACCGCGCAATTTGTTAGTTAAAACGTCGCAGTGCCGAATCGCAAAAAAAAAAATCCTCTGGTCATTGAGCAGCCAAATCTTCCGGGAGCTGAAGCGGTTAAAGGCAGCCAGCGTACGATCATCAGTGGATTTAGAGAGGACTCCCTCACTTTCACAATAAATATTTTGCAAACGTCTAAAATAGGACTTTGCGAGCCGCGCCAATCCGGCTGCTGTCGGCACTTCAACAATATTGGAAAGCGGCTGCCGATTTGTCTCGAGTCGGATTCGCGGCGCTGTCATTCTTCATGAAGACGTTTATCCGCTTTCCTACTCTTGGCTCCCCCGGTATAATTAACTTACATTAGGCAACAGGCGAGGAAAACTCCGAGACAAAAAAACATTTAATGCTGAAAGACAAAGCCATTAAAAAAAAAAAAAAAAACAGAGAGGATTATAAACAAAGAGAAAACAAAACATGTTTCGTCTCTGACAATATGGATAGGAACGGCGCAGCTGTCAGGGGATTTCAGCCGTCGATTGACTTTACTTTGCGCGGCTTCGTAGGAACGGGACGGGGATTTCTGAACCTGAGCATTTCATTCTTTTACAGATTTGTGCAAACGTCCCAATAACAACGTCTGACGCTCAGCAAGGAACGGAACGCGTCTCAGGATGTTTCATCAAGTCGCTTTCAAGGAAATGAATATTTTTAAATAGTTACAGCCGTGGTTCCAAAAAGTTTTGAGAATGTCACAAATATTCATTTTCACAAAGTCTGCTTTTTTGGTGTTTTTAGATCTTTTTGTCAGATGTTACTATGGGGAACTGAAATATAATGGCAACCTTTTCATAAGTGTCAAAGGCTTTTTCAATAGTCAAAGTTCATGCAATAATGCATTCAGGGGCGGACTGACAACTCATGGGGCCCCCGGGCAGTAGGAGATTATGGGGCCACACAGTATACATACACACATACAGTATACACACACAGACACACAATATACACACACAGTATACACACACAGTATACACACACACACAAATACAGTATACACACACAGACACATAATATACACACACAGTATACACACACACATATGGTATACACACAGACACACAATATACACACACACAGACACACAATATACACACACAGTATACACACACAGTATACACACACACACAAATACAGTATACACACACAGACACATAATATACACACACAGTATACACACACACATATGGTATACACACAGACACACAATATACACACACACAGACACACAATATACACACACAGTATACACACACAGACACACAATATACACACACACACAGTATAAACACACAGTATACACACACACACATACAGTATACACACACAGACACATAATATACACACACAGTATACACACACACACATATGGTATACACACACAGACACACAATATACACACACAGTATACACACACACACACACATACAGTATACATACACAGACACATAATATACACACACACACACACACACATACAATATACACACACAGACACACAATATACACACACAGTATACACACACACATACAGTATACACACACAGACACACAATATACACACACAGTATACACACACACACATACAGTATACACACACAGACACACAAAATACACACACAGTATACACACACATACAGTATACACACACAGACATACAGTATACACACACAGACACACAAAATACACACACAGTATACACACACACACACAGTATACACACAATATAAACACACAGTATACACACACATACACACAATATACACACACAGTATACACACACAGTATACACACACACACACAGTATACACACACACACACAGTATACACACACAGACACACAATATACACACACAGTATACACACACAGTATACACACACACACAGACATACAGTATACACACACAGTATACACATACACACACTGAAAAGGTACTGGAGAGACGGCAGCTATAATCCTGTTTTTTTTTTTTTTAAAAAACACAGATTTTTACATACTGTCCCTGGTTTTGTTGAGGCTGGCAACCCTGATGGGGCCCCTTAGTGGCATGGGGCCCTCGGGCAGTGCCCGAGTGCCCGAATGGTCAGTCCGCCCCTGAACGTATAAATATTTGTGGGGTTGACCCTTCTTTTTCGAGACCTCTGCAATTCTCCCCGCCACGCTGTCAATCAACTTCCGGACCACACCCTGACCGATGGCCGCCTCCCCATTCTTGTATAATCAATGCTTGGAGTTTGTCAGAATTTGTGGGGTTATTTTAATTACATAAACTTTATTGGATTTTATGCAACAATTATATACAAAACATTTTCAAATCCGCACACATATTTTATCCCTTTAGCTTCATTACTTCTTTACTGTAATGCCCCCGTACACACGGCCGGATTCTCCGACGGAATATGTGCGATCGGATTGTGTTGTCGGAAATTCCGATCGTGTGTGTGCGGGCTCCATCGGACTTTTTCCGTCGGACTTTTCGACACACAAAGAGCAGGCTATAAAATTTCCCGACAACAAAATCCGTTCGCTTAAATTCCGACCGTGTGTGGACAATTCCGACGCACAAAGTGCCACGCATGCTCAGAATAAATTAAGAGGCGAAAGCTATTGGTGGCCACTGCCCCGTTTATAGTCCCGACGTACGTGTTTTACGTCACCGCGTTCAGAACGATCGGATTTTCCGACAACTTTGTGCGACCGTGTGTATGCAAGACAAGTTTGAGCCAACATCCGTCGGAAAAAATCCGATGGATTTTGTTGTCGGAATGTCCGATCAATGTCCGACCGTGTGTACGGGGCATTAGAGCGGCAAGGATGTGGAATTCCCTTCCACAGGCGGTGGTCTCAGCGGGGAGCATCGATAGCTTCAAGAAACTATTAGATAATCACCTGAATGACCGCAACATACAGGGATATGTAATGTAATACTGACACATAATCACACACATAGGTTGGACTTTTTTTTCAACCTCACCTACTATGTAACTATATATGTGTATATATATATTTCCCCATAAGAAATAATGGAAACTCAAATGATTTGTTCCACAACCATTTATTCATAAGTCCTTCAGTTTATAGTCCATATAAAAATATTATAGCGATGTGACCATAAACTATTAGTCACCGGCTCTCTGCTCTGCCCCTCCAGCGCTCACTGTAGTGCCGGGGCTGTGGAGGGTCAGCTTGGGTGGCTCTACAGGATCACTGTTACTGACCAGCCAATAACCAGGTACAGAGCTTTTTTTCAGGGGGAACTCAGTTCCACCACCTCCGGCTCAGACCCTTTGGTGCCTGCTCACCACAATCACTTGTAAACACAGAAGTCTGGTTTCTGTGTTTACAAGTGACCGCTCTGCACTCTCTATGTAATGCAATCCTGGTATTTAATGCCCCTTTAAGACCCTCCTACTGTTTTTACGAAATTTGACTGACCACGCCCACTATTTGATGTGATTTGGAGGGTGTGTGTAGGGGGAGGGGTTTTGTGGGGCCGTGGTTAAGTTCCAGCACCTACCCTGTTTCCCCAAAAATAAGACCTAGCGTGATTGTCGGTGATGGCTGCAATATAAGCCCTACCCCCCAAACAAGCCCTACCCTGTTTCCCCGAAAATAAGCCCTACCCTGAAAATAAGACCTACAAGGACTTTAACTAGGGCTTATTTGGGGGGTAAGGCTTATATTGCAGTCATCACCGACAATCACACTAGGTCTTATTTTCGGGGAAACAGGGTATTGTTTTTACACCTGACCAGGTGTCATAAAATGATACCAAGCTCATGGCTGCAGCGTAACCACTTGAAGACCCGGCCTATTCTGACACTTTTTGTTTACAGGTAAGAATTTTTTTTTGCTAGAAAATTACTCAGCACCACCAAACAATTATATTTTCGTTTCAAGCAGAGGCCCTAGAGAATAAAATGGTGAATGTTGCAATTTTTTTTAATGTCACATGATACTTGCGCAGCGGTTTTTCAAACTACATTTCTTCAGTCATGTGTCTATGGGAATGTTTGACCATTCTTTGTGAGGTCAGGCACTGATGTTGGATGAAAAGGCCTCTCTTCAGGTCTCGGCTCTAATTCATCCCAAAGGTGTTCTATCGGGTTGAGGTCAGGACTCTGTGCAGGCCAATCAAGTTCCTCCACCCCAAACTCGCTCATCCATGTCTTTATGGACCTTGCTTTGTGCTCTGGTGCGCAGTCATGTTGGAACAGGAAGGGACCATCCCCAAACTGTTCCCACAAAGTTGGGAGCATGAAATTGTCCAAAATGTCTTGGTATGCTGATGCCTTAAGAGTTCCCTTCACTGGAACTAAGGGGCCAAGCCCAACCCCTGAAAAACAACCCCACACCATAATCCCCCCTCCATCAAATGATTTGGAGGGGTGGCCCAATACTTTTGGCAATATAGTGTGGATGAGCGAGTTTGGGATGGAGGAACTTGACTGGCCTGCTAGCCTGATCTCACCCCGATAGAACGCCTTTAGGATGAATTAGAGCGGAGACTGTGAGCCAGGCCTTCTCGTCCAACATCAGTGCCTGACCTCACAAATGCTCTTCTGGAAGAATGGTCAAACCTTCCCATAGACACACTCCTAAACCTTGTGGACGGCCTTCCCAGAAGAGTTGAAGCTGTTATAGCTGCAAAGGGCGGGGCCAACTCAATATTGAACCCTACGGATTATGCCCCGTACACACGGTCGGACATTGATCGGACATTCCGACAACAAAATCCTAGGATTTTTTCCGACGGATGTTGGCTCAAACTTGTCTTGCATACACACGGTCACACAAAGTTGTCGGAAAATCCGATCGTTCTGAACGCGGTGACGTAAAACACGTACGTCGGGACTATAAACGGGGCAGTGGCCAATAGCTTTCATCTCTTTATTTATTCTGAGCACGCGTGGCACGTTGTGCGTCGGATTTGTGTACACACGATCAGAAATTCCGACAACGGATTTTGTTGTCGGAAAATTTTATAGCCTGCTCTCAGACTTTGTGTGTCGGAAAATCTGATGGAAAATGTGTGATGGAGCCCACACACGGTCGGAATTTCTGACAACAAGGTCCTATCACACATTTTCCATCGGAAAATCCGACCGTGTGTACAGGGCATAAGACTGGGATGCCATTAAAGTTCATGTGCGTGTAAAGGCAGGTGTCCCAATACTTTTGGTAATATATTGTATAGGGTTGTCCCGATACGGATACTAGTATCGGTATCGGGACCGATACCGAGCATTTGCGTGAGTACTTGTACTCGCACAAATGCTCCCGATGCCTTAGCCCATACCTTGTACTGGGAGACAAGAACTCGGCGGGCGGAGTCAGCGGCGGTGTCAGCAGGCAGTGTCAGCGGCTGAGTCAGCGGGCGGAGTCAGCGGCGGAGTCAGCGGGCGGAGTCAGGGCGGAGTCAGGGGCGGAGTCAGCGGGCGGAGCAGAGTGCTGAGCGGAGAGCGAGTCCTCCGTGTAATCAAGCAGGCCAGGTAGTTCAGCGTGCAGGGCTCGGCGAACGGAGCAGTCACATTCAGTAATGGAAGTTTATGTGACGCTTCGTGTTGTCACTGGTCAGTGCTCACTGCTTAGAAATCCCGACGCCCATCTTGGTACACCCTGCCAGCAGCGGACATCTTGTTACACCCAGCCCATATAGTTCAGGCTGGGTGTAACAAGATGTCCGCTGCTGCTTTATTGAGGCCAAGTGCAAGGTGTACCAAGATGGGCGTCACAGAGGCAGCATAGAAAAGAGTAAATGCTCTCATGCTCATAAGTGCCACTGCCAGCCATCAATCAGTGCTCATCAGTGCCCATCCAGCCAGTGCCACTGCCAGCCATCAGTCAATACCAGCCATCAGTGTGTGTGCCACTATCAGTGCTTGCCAGTTGCCACATATCAGTGCCCATCAGTGCGTGCCACCTATCAGTGCGTATCACCTATCCGTGCTCATCAGTGCCACCTATTAGTGCTCACTGCTCAGTCAGCGCCATCTTTTAGTGCCAGCCATTAGTGCGTGCCACCTATCAGTGCCCATTAGTGTATGCCACATATCAGTGCCCATTAGTGTGTGCCACCTATCAGTGCGTTTCACCTATCAGTGCATGCCACCTATCAGTGCCCATCAGTCAGTGCCACTGCCCAGCTAACAGTGTGTGTGCCACCTATCAGTGCTTATCGGTGCTGCATATCAGTGCCACCTATTAGTGCACTGCTCATCAGTGCCATCTATCAGTGCACCTCAGTCTGTGCCAGCCATCAGTGCGTGCCACGTATCAGTGCCTATTAGTGCGTTCAGCCTATCAGTGCATGCCACCTATCAGTGCCACCTTTCAGTGCCACCTTTCAGTGCCACTGCCCAGCCAACAGTATGTCACCTATCAGTGCTGCATAATCAGTGCCACCTATCAGTGCTCATCGGTGCTGCATAATCAGTGCCACCTATTAGTGCACTGCTCATCAGTGCCATGCCATCTATCAGTGCACCTCAGTCATTGACAGCCATCAGTGCATGCCACGTATCAGTGCCCATTAGTGCGTGCTACCTATCAGCGCACAGCCATCAGTGTGTGCCACTCATCAGTGCTCATCAGTGCTGCATAATCGGTGCCACCTCTCAGTGCGTGTCACCTATCCGTGCTCATCAGTGCCACCTATTAGTGCTCAGTCAGCGCCATCTATTAGTGCCAGCCATTAGTGCGTGCCACCTATCAGTGCCCATTAGTGCGTGCCACCTATCAGTGCCCATTAGTGTGTGCCACATATCAGTGCCCATTAGTGTGTGCCACCTATCAGTGCGTTTCACCTATCAGTGCATGCCACCTATCAGTGCCCATCAGTCAGTGTCACCTTTCAGTGCCACTGCCCTGCTAACAGTGTGTGCCACCTATCAGTGCTCATTGGTGCTGCATATCAGTGCCACCTATTAGTGCACTGCTCATCAGTGCCATCTATCAGTGCACCTCAGTCTGTGCCAGCCATCAGTGCGTGCCACGTATCAGTGCCCATCAGTGCGTGCCACCTATCAGTGCATGCCACCTATCAGTGCCACCTTTCAGTGCCACTGCCCAGCCAACAGTATGTGTCACCTATCAGTGCTCATCGGTGCTGCATAATCAGTGCCACCTATTAGTGCACTGCTCATCAGTGCCATGCCATCTATCAGTGCACCTCAGTCATTGACAGCCATCAGTGCATGCCACGTATCAGTGCCCATTAGTGCGTGCTACCTATCAGTGCCCAGCCATCAGTGTGTGCCACTCATCAGTGCTGCATAATCAGTGCCACCTATCAGTGCTCATCACTCAGTGGTATCTATCAGTGCCAGACAGTCAGTGCCACCCATCAGTGCCCATCCATCAGTGCATGCCACCTATCAGTGCCCATAAGTAAGTGCCACCTATCAGTGCTGCTTAATCAGTTCCACCTATCAGTGGTCATCAGTGCTGCATATCAGTGCCAAGTAATCCTATCAGTGCCCAACAGTGCTGCATATTAGGGCCTCCCCATCAGTGCTGCCTCATCAGTGCCACCCAAACCTATCAGTGCTACATATTAGTGCCTCCTCATCAGTGCAGCCTATTAGTGCCACCTCAATGCCCCATCAGTGCAGCCTCATTAGCAGTAGCACACATCAGTGAAGGAGAAAAAGTACTTATTTACAAAATTTTGTGACGGAAACAAAGAAAAGCTTCTTTTTAAAAAAAAAAAAAACAGTGATTAAATAAAATAAATACCACCAAAAGAAGCTATATTTGTATGAAAAAAATTATTTGAGTACAGTGTAGCTTGACTGCGTATTGCGCAATTGTCAAAGTGTGACAGCGCTGAATCCGCTGATAGCTGAAAATTGGCCTGGGCAGGAAGGGGGTGAGAGTGCATGATATAGAGCGAAGTAGTTAAAACAATGGACACTTTGCGCTCAATTGTTTTTTGTTTTTTTTTTTCACCCAAGGTCGAGCAAATTATCAGAGCCTTTCGGTGCACACTGCACAGAGACACCAGCAGAATGTCAGCTGTGTGGAAGTATTTTAAAATTAACGAGGACAACCCACGGATTGCAGACTGCAAACTTTGTTCTGCAAAATTATCTAGAGGTGGTACAAAAATCAGTTCTTACAATACCAGTAACCTGATAAAGCACTTGAAATGAAAACATAAAAGTGAGCATGGAGAATTTACCGCTATCGGTAGCAGCAGTAGCACTCAGCAGCCAACTCTGCAGCAAACTTTTGCCAGAAGAGAAAAGCTGTCAAGAGACAACCCCAGAGCTGTACAAATAACAGAGGCGCTCACCCAATTTATTATTCTGGATGATCAACCTCTTTCAATTGTTGAGAACATAGGTTTTCAGCGATTTCTTAATGTGTTGGAGCCGAAGTATGACATTCCCAGTCGCCATTACATAACAGACATCATCTTACCAAAGATCCACGACACGGTTAAAAAGCACATTAACATCATGTTGCAGAAGGACATAAAGGCAATTAGCTTCACCACCGACATCTGGAGCAGTAGTGTGAGTCCACTGTCTCTCATCAGCTTAACAGCGCAGTGGATAGATGGCGAATTCTCTTTGCATCAGGTCATGCTCCACGCTACAAAATTTGAAGGCTCCCACACCGGTCAAGCAATAGCAAACATACTTGAGGAAATGCTTCAGACTTGGGCGATTCCCAAAAGTTCTGTTCATGTTGTGGTCCGGGACAGTGCCAAAAACATGATAAAAGGTATGGAAGTTGCTGGACTTCCCAGTATTTCATGTGTGGCACATACACTGCAGCTTGCTGTCTCAGAGGGACTGTTATCACAGCGCAGCATTGCAGATGCTATGGGAGTCGGGCGCAGAATAATTGGCCACTTCAAACATTCGAACCTGGCATACTCTCGGCTGCAGGACATTCAGATACAGCTTGGTCAGCCAGTAAGAAGACTCCAGCAAGACGTGCAGACTCGTTGGAACAGCACATTTTACATGCTGAAGTCTCTGATTGAGCAGAAACGGGCCCTTGGAGTGTATGTGTCTGAATATGAGCTCCCTGCCACCATTACTGCAAACCAGTGGAATCTGATGGAGAAGATGGTCAATATCTTGGCTCCCTTTGAAGAGATGACTCGCCAAGTGAGTTGTTCAGATGCATTTGCCTCTGATGTAATTCCTGCAGTAACAGTGCTACAGAAAGTTTTAGCAAAAGTGGATGAGGACCAAGGTATCAAGACAATGAAGAGCACTTTGCTTGCTGCTTTGCAGAAGCGCTTCTCTGATACTGAGCGAAACCCACTTTACTGTATCGCAACTTTACTCGATCCAAGGTAATGTTAATTTTTCTGCTATTAAATGTAATTGTTTTCTTAATTCACAGAAAGAATATGCTGCATTCATTCATTGTTGTTAATTTTTTTCTTCTAGGTATAAAGATCGTTTTTTCTGTAATTCTGACACTTCCAGGGAGGCAAAAGAAATGTTAGTACTGGAACTGCAAAACATTTTTGAAGAGACAATTGAATCTGAGCAGCATGAAGAACCAGCTTCCAAAAGGCCTCACCGTGACCAGCCAGGTACCAGTCTGGACAGTTTATTTGCAGAAATTGCTGGTGAAGGATCATCTACATCTGAGAGCAGTGCTCCAAAAGCTGCTACTATACAGCTGGAAGCTTACTTGGGAGAGATCACTGTACCTCGTTCAGAGAAACCCCTGAAGTACTGGGCAGTTCATAAAGTGAGATTTCCAACTCTGGCTAAAATGGCCCAAAAATATCTTTCTGCCCCATGCAGTAGTGTGGAAAGTGAAAGACTGTTCAGCTTAGCGTCTAATGTCCTTACTGATAGCAGAAACAGGCTTACAGTAGGTGACCGCGATATTGTGTCAATCTCGCCGCACTTCTCGGCGAGATTTGACACCTACGAGCCCCGTCGCAGGAGCCAGCGCCGAGATGGCTCTCATCGGGAAAGGAAAACTTTGTCTTCCTCCCGCGATGAGTGACAGGCAGCGCTGACAGCTGTCTAGTATGAATCCTGAGGCGGGAACACCGCGCCAAATTTTAAATGAAAAAACCGGCGTGGGTTCCCCCCTCGGAGGCATACCAGGCCCTTGGGTCTGGCATGGATTGTAAGGGGAACCCCCTATGCCGAAAAATCGGCGTGGGGGTCCCCCCCAAATCCATACCAGACCCCTATCCGAGCACGCAGCCCGGCCGGCCAGGAAAGGGGGTGGGGACGAGCGAGCGCCCCCCCCCCTCCTGAGCCGTACCAGGCCGCATGCCCTCAACATGGGGGGGTGGGTGCCTTGGGGGAGGGGGGCGCCCTGCGGCCCCCCACCCCAAAGCACCTTGTCCCCATGTTGATGAGGACAAGGGCCTCTTCCCGACAACCCTGGCCGTTGGTTGTCGGGGTCTGCGGGCGGGGGGCTTATCGGAATCCGGGAGCCCCCCTTAATAAGGGGGCCCCCAGATGCCGGCCCCCCACCCTGTGTGAATGAGTTTGGGGTACATGGTACCCCTACCCATTCACCTAGGGGAAAGTGTCAATAGAAAAAAAAACACACTACACAGGTTTTAAGAGTCATTTATTAGTCAGCTCCGGGGGTCTTCTTCCGACTTCGGGGGTCTCCTTCCGACTTCTCCCGGTGTTCGGCCTCTTCTCCCGGTGTTCGGCCTCCTCTCCCGGGCCCCGCCGCCATCTTCTTCCAGCTCTATTGCCAGCGAGGGGCCCGGTCTGCTGCCGCTGTCTCGCCGCCGCTGTCCGGCCTCTTCTCCCGGTGTTCGGCCTCTTCTCCCGGGCCCCGCCGCTATCTTCTTCCAGCTCTATTGCCAGCGAGGGGCCCAGTCTGCTGCCGCTGTCTTGTCGCCGCTGTCTTGTCGCCGCTGTCTCGCCGCCGCTGTCTCGCCGCCGCTGTCTCGCCGCTTCTTCTCTTCTTTTCTTCTTCCCCGATGTTGACACGACGCTCTCTCCGGCTCGAATGCTGTGTGCGAGCTGCGGAGCCATTTATATAGGCGGTAACCCCACCCCCTTACGACGTCATGGTCGAGACAGCGGCGACAAGACAGCGGCAGCAGACTGGGCCCCTCGCTGGCAATAGAGCTGGAAGAAGATAGCGGCGGGGCCCGGGAGAAGAGGCCGAACACCGGGAGAAGAGGCCGGACAGCGGCGGCGAGACAGCGGCAGCAGACCGGGCCCCTCGCTTGTCAATAGAGCTGGAAGAAGATAGCGGCGGGGCCCGGGAGAGGAGGCCGAACACCGGGAGAAGAGGCCGAACACCGGGAGAAGTCGGAAGGAGACCCCCGAAGTCGGAAGAAGACCCCCGGAGCTGACTAATAAATGACTCTTAAAACCTGTGTAGTGTGTTTTTTTTTCTATTGACACTTTCCCCTAGGTGAATGGGTAGGGGTACCATGTACCCCAAACTCATTCACACAGGGTGGGGGGCCGGCATCTGGGGGCCCCCTTATTAAGGGGGGCTCCCGGATTCCGATAAGCCCCCCGCCCGCAGACCCCGACAACCAACGGCCAGGGTTGTCGGGAAGAGGCCCTTGTCCTCATCAACATGGGGACAAGGTGCTTTGGGGTGGGGGGGCCGCAGGGCGCCCCCCTCCCCCAAGGCACCCACCCCCCCATGTTGAGGGCATGCGGCCTGGTACGGCTCAGGAGGGGGGGGGGGGCGCTCGCTCGTCCCCACCCCCCTTCCTGGCCGGCCGGGCTGCGTGCTCGGATAAGGGTCTGGTATGGATTTGGGGGGGACCCCCACGCCGATTTTTCGGCATAGGGGGTTCCCCTTACAATCCATGCCAGACCCAAGGGCCTGGTATGCCTCCGAGGGGGGAACCCACGCCGGTTTTTTCATTTAAAATTTGGCGCGGTGTTCCCGCCTCAGGATTCATACTAGACAGCTGTCAGCGCTGCCTGTCACTCATCGCGGGAGGAAGACAAAGTTTTCCTTTCCCGATGAGCGAGCCAGCGCGACATTCACAGTACCCTGTCGCCGAGCACCAGCGCGACGCTATCGCGCTGGAAACACAATCTCGCGGTCAGGTACTGTATGGCTGAACATGCAGAGATGCTTTTATTCCTCAAAAAGAATTTGCCACTAACTTTTAAGAAATAATTCTATTTGCTATATTGCCTGTAACTTTTGGTTGGTTGTGTGATTTTTTTTACATTTGTTATTGTTATTGTTATTAATATATTTTGATGTTGTAAAATATATTTTTTGTATTTATCGACATGTTCTGTGATAATTCTTTGAGTTTACTGTGTGACACAAGCAAATAAAACAGTTTTATTTTTTTGTCTCTTGAGTTACAGTTCTTCATAATTATAAAGAAGATATCATTACTTAGTCTGTGTTGTGGTTTGAAAACTGTCACATGACATAAAAAAAAAGTATCGGTAATCGGTATCGGCGAGTACTTGAAAAAAAGTATCGGTACTTGTACTCGGTCTTAAAAAAGTGGTATCGGGACAACCCTAATATTGTATGTGCACATGGGCATACCAATTAGCATGTGCATTTTGGCACCCAGTGGCCTTTTTAAACTGGTCTATCACTTTGAGCAGTTGCTGAATGGTCTTCAGCTTGTTCCCATGTTCCTGAGACCTGATCCGCTGTATCTGTTTACCTGTGCTTGCCCTTGGACTTCGCTCCTGTTCCTGCTTCAACTCTGTTTACCTGATTACTCTGACCACAGCCTGTTTACTGGACTTGTTCTACCTACTGATTTGGTACTGCTTGCTCGGCTGTTACGGACCTTGGCCTGCCGCCTGGACTTGCTTTGCCTGCTGATTCGGTCCTTCACTGCCCGGTTGTTGCTGACTGCTGCTCGTCTCCTGGTCCTGCTACCATCTTCTGCTCCGGTGCCAAGCTGCTCCTGCATGCTGTTCCGAGGACTGTGACTACCAGCTCTACCCACCTATGGAGTCTGCTTGCCCGGCTTTTAGGGACCTTTGCCTGCCACCTGGACTTGCTTTGCCTGCGGATTCGGTCCTTCACTGCCCGGTTGTTGCTGACTGCTGCTCGTCTCCTGGTCCTGCTACCATCTTCTGCTCCGGTGCCAAGCTGCTCCTGCATCCTGTTCCGAGGACTGTGACTACCAGCTCTACCCACCTACAGAGTGGTCAACACCAGCCAGCTACTCCTTGCCCTTAAAATCTCAGTCTCCACCTTCAGGACTGTTGGGCAAGAGGTGCAAGAGAGGCCTCCCCAACATTCCAGTCATCACCAGGTGTGTGAGAATGACCTTCATATCTATTTAGGTGGCATTTTTTTGTGTATTTCCCCTAGGATCACATTCAAAGTCCTTAACCATTTAAGGACCGAGCCCCTTTCTGAGATTTGTTGTTTACAAGTTAAAAACTGTTTTGTTTTTTGCTAGAAAATTACTTAGAACCCCCAAAGATTATACAATTTTTTTTCTAACACCCTAGAGAATAAAATGGCGGTCGTTGCAATACTTTTTGTCGCACCGTATTTGCGCAGCCGTCTTACAAGCGCCCCTTTTTTGGAAAAAATACACTTTTTTGAATTAAAAAATAAGACAACAGTAAAGTTAGCCCAAATTTTGTGAAAGATAATGTTACGCCGAGTAAATTGATACCCAACATGTCACGCTTCAAAATTGCGGCCGCTCGTGGAACGGCGACAAACTTTTACCCATAAAAATCTCCATAGGCGACGTTTAAAAAATTCTACAGGTTGCATGTTTTGCGTTACAGAGGAGGTCTAGGGCTAGAATTATTGCTCTCGCTCTACCGATCGCGGCGATGCCTCACATGTGTGTGGTTTGAACACCGTTTTCATATGCGGGCGTTACTCACGTATGCGTTCCCTTCTGCACGCGAGCTTGTCGGGACGGGGCGCGTTTAAAAATTTTTTTTTTCTTATTTATTTTACCTTTTATTTTTATTTTTACACTGTTTTTTTTAAAAAAAATGTCACTTTTATTCCTATTGTAAACATCCCTTGTAATAGAAAAAAGCATGACAGGACCTCTTAAATATGAGATCTGGGGTCAAAAAGACCTCACATCTCATATTTCCACTAAAATTCAATTAAAAAAAAAAAAAATTGTCATTTAAAAAAAAAAAGTCCCTTTAAGAGCTGTGGGCGGAAGTGACGTTTTGACGTCGCTTCCGCCCTGCAGTGTCATGGAGACGGGTGGGGGGACCATCTTCCCCTCACTCGTCTCCATGCACAGCCAGTGAGAGGACCGGATCGGCAGCGGAAGGGTGGGGGCCCTCTCCCTCCGCCGACAAAAGTCATCTCGTGGCGAATCCGCTTCAGAGACCACTTTTATCTTGTAGCGGACCACCCGCTGAAGAAGAGGATACCGGGGTTATGGCAGCCGGCGGAGGGCACCGGATCGCGGCGGGAGGGGGGGCCCCTCTCCTGCCGCCGATAAAAGAGATCTTGCGGTGTATCCGCCTCAGGGACCACTTTTATCTTGTAGCGGACCGCCCGCTGAAGAAGAGGATACCAGGGTTATGGCAGCCGGCGGAGGGCACCGGATCGCGGCGGGAGGGGGGGGGACCCCTTTCCCGCCGCCGATAAAAGTGATCCCACTGCTGCTGCCATAACAACGATATCTCTCTTCAAACAGCCAACAGTAAAACTGCGCCGGGCGGTCCGTAAGTGGTTAATATAGGTAGTTGCAGGCGTTTTTTTTTTTTTCAAGAAGATTTTTTAAGGATAACCCAGCAGACGAGGTAAAAGGGGGAAAAGAGAAAATGTTCAGGAGTAAAGTTCTTCTTTAAGCCTTTAAAAGACGGAGGGAAAATTAAAAATGTCAGGTCAATGAAAATGCAGAAAAACGAAAACGGTTCCATTTTCCTAAAGCACTAATAAATGACAACAATAACAGCCACTAAAATGTCAAATATCAAAGTGTAACAAGCATTAGCACGGCAAATCAATTATACGCAGCCGTTCGCCTCCACACAACAACCTAAAATATTCAGATCAGCTCAGGGCTATTAACTGTCACTTACAGTAATAGTTGGCGTGTTTGATGGAGGCAGCAGAAGTAATGTGAGGCCAACGGAGCATGGAAGAGCCACTGAAGAACCGCCATGTTCCTTGGCCGGGGCTTGCGGTGGTGAAGTGGGGAGGGGGGGGTGTGTGCTGACTGATGATAATGAATAAGGTAACGAGGTGATGACTTCCTTCCATTATTTTAATGAGGTCCTACACCGTCCATCACACGGACTCTTTTATTATCAGATTAAAAATGTGGAGATGGTTCATCAAATCTTTGTAGGATGAAGCTGCCTATGGAAGACAAAGGTCATCCCTTCCCGTCTCTATCTAACGAAACCATTACGCTCATCATTAGGACTATTCACTCACGCCGAGTACTCGTCTGCAGTACTGTGCAAAAGTGTGCGGGTGTAAAAAAAAAAAATAACGTAAATGTGGCTTCCCCGTGGCGTCAGAGGGGGGTGGGGTCACCCCTTTACATAACCGGGTGGCCCCGCCCTCAGTTATATAAGAACTGTCACAGAGAAGACGCGTCAGTCGGCGAGAGCCTCCCATGGAGGCGGATCGGTCGCGGCTTTTTTTTTTCTTTTTCGGTCCGTCGGGAGGCGTGAACTTACATCGAGGGACATTTTAATTTTTTTATTTTTTAATAAAGGACGCTGTCTCTTGTCTTTTTTTTTTACCATTTTTGACACATTTTTTGTGAAATGGTAGGGGCACGATGTACCCCATTACCAATTCACACAGGGGGGGAGGCCGGGACCTGGGGGTCCCCTTGTTAAAGGAGGCTTCCAGATTCCGATAAGCCCCCCGCCCGCAGACCCCCACAACCATCGGGCAAGGGTTGTGGGGATGAGGCCCTTCTCCCCATCAACATGGGGACAAGGTGCTTTGGGGTCAGACCCCAAAGCACCCTCCCCACATTGAGGGCATGTGGCCTGGTACAGTTCAGGAGGGGGGGGGCACTCTCTCGTCCCCCTCTCTTTTTGTGCAGCCTGCCAGGTTGCGTGCTTGGATAAGGAAAAGCACAAGGAAAGAGGCGCCTCTGGGTGTAGAAGTAAAAACAATTTAATCACAGAATAATGTGTGCAGGCAACTCTCATTTTGGAAGTAATAGATAAGCCTTGAGTAAAGGGAGTGGAGCTTGATGAAGTGGAGCAGTGGAGCTTGATGAAGGAGCACGGCTGTCTCGACATCTCAGCCTGTAGGCTTGTGAAACCGGTCGCTTACCAGTGACGTCATCACCCTCTGCCTGCATGATATCTGCACCTCAGACCTCGCTCTGCATCCAGCTCCATTGTGGCCTGCCTTTTTCCATCCTAAAGCAGTTCTCTGGACTCAGCAGCAACTGCTGCTGATATGAAGGAAGGACTCCGATGTCAAGGGGGGCTTCTGATGTCAAGGGGGGCTTTGATGTGATGGGGGACTTCTCATGTGAACAGGGGCTCTGATGTAATGGGGGGGGGGGAGCTTCTGTTGTAAAGAGGGGGATCTTTGATTTAAATGGGGGCTTCTCATGTGAAGGGGGGCTCTAATGTTATGGGGAGCTTCTGATGTGAAGAGGGACTCTGATGTGATGGAGGTCTTTCAGGGGAGCTTTAATGTGTTTGGGGTTTTTTTTTATGTGAATGAGGACTCTTAAGTGATGGGGGGGTTTCTGGTGTGAATGAGGAACGCTGATGTGATGTGGCCTTTGGGGGTATATTGGGGGGCTTTTGATGTGATGGGGACTCTGATGTGATGGGGGGCTTCTGATGTGATTGAGGGACTCAGATGTGATGGTGGCCTTTTGATGTAGAGGGGAAGGGGGGACTTTTTATTTGTTGGGGGGCTTCTGATGTGAAGGGGGACTCTGATGTGAAGGGGAGCTTCTGATATAAGGAATAAACGCTGATGTGATGGGGGGCTGTTAATGAGGGACTCTGATGTGATTGTGGCCTTTTTATGTGTGGGGGGGCTTTTAATGTGTTGGGGGGCTTTTGATGTGAAGGGGGACGCTGATGTGATGGGGGACTTCTGATGTGATGGGGGATTCTGATGCAAAGGATGATCTTTAATGTGATGTTGGCCTACTGATGTGATGGGGAGACTCTAATGTGATGGGGGTTTCTGATGTGAAGGGAGGACTCTAATTTGATGAGGTGGGGGGCTTCAGTTGTAAAGGAGAGATGATCAGGTCCTTCTGATAGGAAAGGGGGAGTCTGATGTGATGGGGGTCTTCTGATGTGAAGGAGGAACCCTGATATGATGGTGGCCTTCTGATGTAAAGGAGGAACTCTGATATGATGGTGGCCTTCTGATGTGAAGGAGGAACTCTGATATGATGGTGGTCTTCTAAATGTGAAGGAGGAACATTAATATGATGCTGGCCTTCTGATGTGAAGGAGGAACTCTGATATCATGGTGACCTTCTGATGTGAAGGAGTAACTCTGATATGATAGTGGCCTTCTTATGTGAAGGAGGAACTCTGATATGATGGTGGCCTTCTGATTTGAAGGAGGAACTCAGATATGATGGTGGCCTTCTGCTGTGAAGGAGGAACACTAATATGATGGTGGCCTTCTGATGTGAAGGAGGAACTCTGATATGATGCTGGCCTTCTGATGTGAAGGAGGAACTCTGATATGATGGTGGCCTTCTGATGTGAAGGAGGAACTCTGATATGATGGTGGCCTTCTGATGTGAAGGAGGAACGCTGATATGATGGTGGCCTTCTGATGTGAAGGAGGAACTCTGATATGATGGTGGCCTTCTGATGTGAAGAAGGATCTCTGATATGATGGTGGTCTTCTGATGTGAAGGAGAAACTCTGATATGATGGTGGTCTTCTGATGTGAAGGAGGAACTCTGATATGATGGTGGCCTTCTGATGTGAAGGAGGAACTCTGATATGATGGTGGCCTTCTGATGTGAAGGAGGAACTCTGATATGATGGTGGCCTTCTGATGTGAAGAAGGAACTCTGATATGATGGTGGTCTTCTGATGTGAAGGAGGAACTCTGATATGATGGTGGTCTTCTGATGTGAAGGAGGAACTCTGATATGATGGTGGCCTTCTGATGTGAAGGAGGAACTCTGATATGATGGTGGCCTTCTGATGTGAAGGGGGGGACTCTGATGTAAAGAGTGTCTATTCATTTGCCTATAAAACTGATTTTTTCAGCCCCTGAGTATTTGTAAAATATACAGTGAGGACCTCGTAGTGGAAAGTTTGGAGACCCCGGCTCTAAGCTATTCTCAGCATTCTTCTCAGGAGCTTTGTTTCAGCCCCCCAGGCCACCTCTGCAGTTGGCAATCAAAGAGTTATTCTATCTTTTTATGTTTTTGTTCATGGGCTGAAGAAAGAACTATACATCTTAAAATGAAAAGGAAACTATTTAAAAAAAAAAAAAAAAGGTGCAAACTTTCTCTATTGTTGCGGCCTCCCATACAATTACTCGGAGGTTGAATGAGTGCCTCCTGCTCTTTGTAAGGTACATCTGACACAGCGGAAGAATCCAAGAAGCCGCGTCGTGGCACAAAGGCTGGGGAGGTTTTTTGCATTTCGCCCATAATGGGTGACTCTCGGAAACAATTGGCCGCCGATGATACTGAAAGACCTGGTCTGTTTATTTTAGGCAGGTAAAAGGGATTTGAATAGACGCTGTTTTGCTTTGCTAGTTGAAAAGTGAAGCCTTGTTTCCCTGAAAACAAAGTGTCCTCGTCTTCATTGTGCGCCGGAGAAGCCCGGCATCTGTTCTTACACCCTCTTTGTTCCCGTACTTTTCAATCCAATGAATAGAAGGGAAGTATAAACGCACTTTCTATTTTAGGCCGTAATTTCTCATTTGAAACGTGCTAACACCTCATTCCGTCTCCTCGGCCTCTTTCTTTTTTTTTTTTTCATTTCTTGCTTCTTATTGAAGTCATCATGTGTAGAGCGTCTTCTAAGGTGGGAAAAGGGTATGGATTCCTAAAGCATCAGAGAGATCATGTTCACTGTTGCTGTTGGGTTTCTTTTAAGGATGAGCACAAGTTTCTAAGGACAAACAAGTTATCCAAAAATTAAGTTAGAAAAAAAATAAAAATAAAAATACACTGCCGAAACAGATAAACGTTAAATGCATCTCTTAACCACTTGCCACCCAGGCCAATTCTGGCACTTCTCTCCTACATGTAAAAATCATATTTTTTTTTGCTAAAAATTTACTCAGAACCCCCAAACATTATGTATGTTTTTTTTTTTTTTTTGCAGAGACCCTGGTCATTGCAACTTTTTTTATCTTGCACGGTAGTATTTGCACAGTCATTTTTCAAATGCACTTTTTATGAATAAAAAATAGTTTTATGCATTAAAAAAAAAAAAAACAGTTAAGTTAGCCCAATTTTTTTGCATAATGTGAAAGATGATGTTACGCCGAGTAAATAGATACCCAACATGTCACGCTTTGAAATTGAAAGCAATAAAAGTGATAAAATCAATGAATAAAGAAATAAAGCAACAGTGTAAAAATACAAAAAAAAAATTGAATAAAAAAATGATTAAAAAAATAATAATAAAGTGCCCCCCCCCCCCACACGCTACTGCGCAAAGGCGAACTTCTGCGTCGGTCCGGCACGCACACAAACCCTGATCATCCCACACATGTGAGGTATCGCTGCAAATGTCAGACCGTGGGCAGTAATTCCTGCATCAGACCTCCTCTGTACATCTAAAGTAGTAACCTGTAAAGACTTTTAAAGCATCACCTATGGATAGTAAAATTGACATCATTTGTCGTCATTGTGCGGGCGTGATCAATTTTAAAGCTTGACATGTTTGGTATCTATTTTCTCTGTGTTGTTAAGAAAATTGTAAATTCTGTATAAAATTGTATTCTATTTTGAATGCTTTGCCTATGTATTGCACACTGCCCTCCCTGTGCACATGGCACTAATACTGTTTTTTAACGTGTTTAGCTCCAGCCAAAAAATCTATTTTAAGCTTTTTGAAAAACATAGGGAAGGGTTATCACCCCTGTGACATTTGTTTTGCTGTCTGTGCTCCTCTTCAGAAGATTTCACCTCATTTTTTGTCCCAATGACAAATGTTTTTTGAAAATTTGGGTTTTTTTGTGAAACAAGGATTGGTGATAAAGCATCAGTGGAAAGGAGAAATGTTTTTCCCATATTAACTCTTACAGGAGAGAATTTCCCTTCCTAGGGGTAGATTTCATCTCACTTCCTGTTGTCTCCTTCCGTTTGCAAGTAGGAGTCGTTTGTAAGTTGGATGTTTGAAAGTAGGGGCCTGCCCTATATACTCAGCAGAAATTTGGGCCTTAGGTGTTGCTGTGGCAACAACACTGTAAGCCCTCACAGGGCCCTGCTGTGAAATATTAGATCAAGAATTGTAATTACATGCCCCTGTTGAACAGGGGCAGAAACATTGGGCCTTTGGTGGTGGTGGTGCCACAACACTGTAAGTCCTCATTTGCTCTTGGTGGGCCCAGAAACGGGCCCTGCTGTGAAATATTAGATCAAGAATTGTAATTACATGCCCCTGTTGAACAGGGGCTGAAAAATTGGGTCTTAGGCACTGGTGCTGGTGCCACAACACTGAAACTCCTCACAGATACTCTAGTTGGAACACAGGAACGAGCCCTGCTGCAAAGTATTGCATCAAAAATTGTAATTACACGCCCCTGTTAAACAGGGGCTGAAAAATTGGGTCTTACGCACTGGTGCCACAACACTGCAACGCCTCACAGATACTCTAGTTGGAACGCAGAAACGAGCCCTGCTGCAAAGTATTGCATCAAAAATTGTAATTACATGCCCCTGTTAAACAGGGGCTGAAAAATTGGGCCTTAGGCACTGGTGGTGGCGCCCAGAACCAAAAATGTTCTTACAAGCTATCAGCGTGATCATTGAGGAGGAAGAGGATAATTACTCAGGGATAGTCACTCAGCATCAGTATAGGCAGTCTTTGAAGGGATCTGAGATTTTTTTAAAAATTATTCGGTTACATCAGCATCAGGTGCTTGGTAGCTGGTGGTGATCCAAGACTGATTCATTTTTAGGAAGGTCAGTCGATCAACCGAGTCGGTGGACAGACACACCCTGTGATCGTAGTAGGTGTATGGGGTAAATCCGCGCAATGAATTGAATGTTTTAGTTATGGATATGGCTGCTGCCTCTACACATACAATACCACCTAAGTGGAAAGTATTAGATCCCCTGGCCGATGCGGCGTCCAGGGTCACCGCGTCTAGCGTGGTGACGTCAGACGTCGACACGGCTGCCGACACAGAGGTGGGCGGATATAATGGGCGATGGAGATGCCCGGAGCGCATGTTCAGGACACTACTGTCCGCACAGAGGCGTCCGCCGATGCAACCCTGAACAGGGAGCTGCCCCAAGGGTGGCAGAAGTTGCCATCAAAGGGGCCCCACGTGTCGGGGATCCTCGGTGGACCACCAAGGACAGTCAAGCCTGCCCAAATTAGCTAAGAAGTAACAAACGTATAGGCACAGCTTAGATGTTGACCCAGGCCACTGGTTACCATCCGTACAAATAGGTTTGTTGTTTATACAGTATCTGAAAAAAATAATGATATGCAATTAGTACAGTGTAACATTTGCTTATAGCAATGATAGGTAGAATAACTTTTTAACAATAAAGAACAAAAAGCAAAAAAAAGGTTCATGTGCTCATTAATCACCAAACGCATACTGTCAAGATAAACATAAAAAGGGGGGAAAACAAAGGAAAAAAAGGGAACCAAAAATACAGTTACATGTCTTTAACAAATGAGCCTGAAGTAGAGCCTGGTAAAAAAGACCTAAAGCTAAAGGCCTCGTTGAGGCCAGGGGGGCGAGGTGGCATTAAGATGGAATATCCACCTGAGCTCCCGTTGGAGGAGGAGTTTGTCAAGATCTCCTCCACGGATGCCCGGGTGCACTCGATCCAATACCAATACTCTGATAGTGGGGCAAATGCCGTTGCGGATTTGTGACACATGTCTTCCTAGAGGTACATCAGGGTTGCTGGTTTGCAAAGCCTTGATGGGACGATACAATCTTTGCCACAACTTCTGTATAGTCTTGCCCACGTAGAAACAATTGCAACTGCACATCAAGAGATAAACAACTGCAGTAGTTTGGCAGTTGGAAAAGTGTCGGGACATATAGCGCATTCCATTAGGTAGGTATATATTCCTTCTAGAGTCTATATATTTACAATATGCACATGAGCCACAAGGAAAAGTTCCCCACGTCTTACATTGGTCTCCTCTCCCCGAACCCTGAAACTCACTTTTAACTAAAAGGTCACTCAAAGAGGTGGCACGTCTGTATGTTAGGTTGGGAGCGGGAGGTACATATGGTCCTACAGTGGCATCCAACGTGAGGAGATGCCAGTATTTGCTGCAAATTTGTCTGATGGATTGGAATAAGTAGTAATAATGCGGCTATGGGTTTTAGGTGTTTTGTTTTTGGCACTTAATAATTTGTGTCTATTGATGTTCTCTGCACGCTTAAAGGCCCTCTTGAAATTTTTTTGGCTGTATCCTCTGTCTAAAGGGCCGTACACACGATCGGACTTTTTGACAACAAACATGCAAATGAGCTGTTTTGGAGCAACATCCGACTGTGTGTACGCTCCATCGGACAAACTTTTTCAGTTTCCATCGGACTTTTGTTGGCTGTGCGAACGGACAAACTTTCCGGCAACAAAAGTCAGATGGAGCAAAGTCCGATCGTGTGTACACAAAACCATCGGACTTTTGTACAAACTACAGTACGCAGCCGCGAGAATGTTTCCCGGCGGCAGGGTACTGTACATCTCGCGCCAGCTGCAATAGGAAAAACACATTTTCCTACTGCGGCAAGCGCGAGGGGGAATTCCCCTCTGGGGAATACAAGGCCCTTCGGTCTGGTATGGATTTTAAGAGGAACCCCCTACGCCGAAAAAACGGCGTGGGGGTCCCCCCAAAATCCATACCAGACCCTTATCCGAGCACGCAGCCTGGCCGGTCAGGAAAGGGAGTGGGGACGAGCGAGCGCCCCCCCCCCTCCTCCTGAGCCATACCAGGCCGCATGCCCCCAACATGGGGGTGGGTGCTTTGGGGGAAGGGGGCGCCCTGCGGGCCCCCACCCCAAAGCACCTTGTCCCCATGTTGATGAGGACAAGGGCCTCTTCCCGACAACCCTGGCCGTTGGTTGTCGGGGTCTGCGGGCGGGGGGCTTATCGGAATCCGGGAGCCCCCTTTAATAAGGGGGCCCCCAGATCCCGGCCCCCTACCCTATGTGAATGAGTATGGGGTACATCGTACCCCTAACCATTCACCTAAGGAAAAGTGTCAATAAAAAACACAGTACACAGGTTTTTAAAGTAATTTATTAGGCAGTCTTCTTCCGACTTCGGGGGTCCTCTTCTGACTTCGGGGGTCTTCTTCCGACTTCGGGGGGTCCTCTTCCGACTTCTGGGGCCTCTCCGACGTCTTATCCCGGTGTCCGCATCTTCTGCCGGCTCCACCGCTATCTTCGGGCACTCTTTTGCCAGCGGTGGTCCGGATCATCTTCTTCCCTGTTCTCTTCCAGAGATGTTGACACAACGCTCTCTCCAGCCGGAATGGTCTCTGTGCGCTCCGCAATGGACTTATATAGGCGGTGACCCCGCCCCCCTATGACATCACAGTCCCGGGGCATGCTGGGACTGTGAGGTCATAAGGGGGCGTGGGCATGTCATCGTATGACCACGCCCCCTTATGACCTCACAGTCCCAGCATGTGGCTAGCTCTAAGTGGCCCCGATATACGGGGCCCCAAAATCGGTTCGGAAAATGTCATTCTCTGCTGCAGAAAAAACCTATAAACCATGCGCTTACTCCAAAAAAGTCCTAGATGTAAGCAGCTAACACAACAAATAGAAAATTTGTAATAAATCATATGTAACCAAGTGTGCGCTCTGCTGCAGAAAAGTGCTTGACATTTTCTGAACCGACTTTGGGGCCCCATATCTCAGGGCCACTTGGTGTGCAAACGCAGTGGAACTGGTTCCATAACATATCCAAAGTTGGGGTTCCTAGCACCAAGTGGCCCTGAGATACGGGGCCCCAAACCGGTTCAGAAAATGTCATTCTCTGCTGCAGAAAAGTGCTTGACATTTTCTGAACTGATTTTTGGGGCCCTGTATCTCAGGGCCACTTGGTGCTAGAAATCCCAGCATTGGAAATTTTATGGTGCTAGTTCCACTGGGTTTGCACACCAAATTTGGGGTTCCTAGCACTAAGTGGCCCCGAGATACGGGGCCCCAAATTCGGTCAACTGTGTCCATCTGCAGCAATGTCATTTCAGGACACTTAGGGTTCAGAGACCCCAAATTTTGGCTGCAGCTAGGGGGCAACTAGGAACCCTTAACTACCAAGTTTTAAGTTCAGGGGACCTATGGCTGCAAATGGGCACAGTGAGGCATGCAAATGGGCACAGTGATGCTGCAAATGGGCATTGTTGACCCTCTTTTCCACTTACAGTAGCTGTGCATTTCTCACCCTCGTCTTATACTCGGGTCAATAAGTTTTTCCCATTTTTTTTGTGGTAAATTAGGGCCTCGACTTATACTCGAGTATATACGGTAAATGATTTTAGCAAATGGCTGCAATATAACAAAGAATGCAAAATGTAAGGGGGTCTGAATACTTTCCGCCCTCACTCTATATAAACAATTGCATAGCACATATTGGATGTACTCAGCACACAGGAAATCAAAATATAAAATATAAAATGAATGAGCAGCAAAAGGCATTTTAATCACTTATTGATCATTTTGGATACCCCAAAAAAATGTTTTTACCATTTCACGGGTGCACATCGTGTTTTTTTTAAAGGCTTGACATATTTGATCTCTATTTACTCGGCACATTTTATTTTGTACAAAAAAAAAAAAATAATATAGGGATTAAATTGTGTTTGTGTGGTTTTTTTTTATTGAAAGTTCAGATTTCAGAAACAGTTGTGTATTTATCACACAACATACAAAAATTGCAGCTACCATATTTTTATTCCACAGGGCCTCTTCTTCTTTCGGAACAGGGATTTTAGGTACTTTTCTTAGCCAAAAAATGCAGATTTTAACATGCGTGAAAAAATGAAAAAAATAAATAAATAAAGAAAGAAAAATACTCTGGAGAGAAAGTGGTTACAAATGCATATTTTTTATTTTTTTTTTTTTTTGTGCTACTTCAGCTTTTGTCGTTTTGAGGTACTTTAATCAACTTTTCCGTTCATTTATTTCCCTCACAATTACATCATAGTAGCGCTTTTTTTTTTTTTTTTTACTGCAGTCTTCCCTTCCCCTTTCTATATACCTATCAATGGTCTATATCATCAGTTAGCACCTTCATTTTCCCCGACCCACCTTGCCGCGTAGCCCTCCCACCCCTCCCCCCCCCACCCTTGTCCCCCCCATCTACTAGTCGCTTTTCTAGGCCTTTCTCTCGGTTACTCCTCCGTCTTCTGGTTGGGTTGTCCTCTAGTTTTCCTCCTCTTCCCTGATGCCTACGTTCTACTGCTCCCTAAGCTCCCACAACTTCAGCATATCTCAACGTTTGTTTAAATTTATCCCATTCTTGCCATTTTTCCCCATAAGCGTCCAAGCCTTCCCCGTCACTATACCTCAAGTACTCTAAGTTTTGAATCTCATTAACTTTATTACACCAACTCCTCATTGTGGGTCTCGTGGGTTTCTTCCAGTGTCTGGGGATAAGACTTTTGGCTGCGTTTAACATTGGCGGCAATAAACTTTTCAAATATTGTTTATTCGGGATATTTATCCCGTGGAATAAGCAACTCCATGGGTCGTCTAAAAGCCTTAGATTAGTTATTTCTCCTATTATTTGCCTAATTTCCTCCCAGTACCTTCCAACTTCCGGGCATTGCCACCACACATGGGCAGTTGTCCCAATCTCTTTACACCCTCGCCAGCAGTATTGTGATTTTTCTTTTTGAATTTTATGCGCTTTATCGGGGGTAATATGCCATCTCATCAGGCATTTATAATTCATCTCCCTCATGTTGCTGTTTACTGTGGTAGTATGTACCCTACGCAATATTTGACTAATCTCTTCCTTCTTCAGGCTAGTTCCTAGTTCGTTTTCCCACTTAGTAATATGCGGTGGAATGTCTGGACCAGACCTTTCTATAAGTATACTATAGATTTTTGAGATCACCCTCTTTTTTCCCTTGTCCTCACAAATTTTTTCTAAGGGAAGCAAGTTTGCTTCCGATCTTATTGGCTGGGGCAAATACTCTGTAAAGTGTTTTAATTGATTATACTGCCATTCATCGATCAATCTCCACTCCCTTTTGCTCTTTAATTCGAGATACGTGCGAATGTTACCTTGGTCCATGATATCTTTCAATTGTGCGTTTTCTATTGTTATCCATTTTCCAAACAAGGCTTCTATTCCCGGTATAAAGTATTCTGTGTTTGTTAAAGGTATTAGTGGTGAATTGAATTCCCATTTTTCCTGTCTGTGAATGTGATCCCAAATTTTTAGTGCATGTCTAGTGATATTGTTTGTGTCTTTATCTAATTTTCTATATTGTGGAGGAATCCAGATTATTTTACCTAAGTTAACAGTGCTTATTGTGCCCTCCATTTTCACCCATCTCTTTTCTCTGTTTTCCCTGGCCCATTCTACCACCCGTGACAATATCACCGCGTTGTAGTAATTTCTAATATCCGGTGCACCCCAACCCCCTCTTACTCTATCTTTGGTTAACTGTGCCATGCTTATTCTTACTTTTTTCCTTTTCCAGATAAAGTTTGTGAAAAGCTTTTGAATTGTTTTAAAAAAGGCATCCGGGAGTGGGCTCGGTAACATCTGCATTTTATATATGATTTTAGGGAGGTGAATCATTTTGATGACATTTATTCTGCCCCCCCACGAGATGTTTCCTGTTGTTATTCTATTTAATTCAATTCTGATCTCATCTAGTAGTGGGAGAAAGTTTGTTTGATATAGATTTTCGTTGGTTTTGGTCAGCTTAACCCCTAAATAGTTTATTTCTTTTTTACCCCAAACAAATGGGAAACTCTTTTGGAGTAGAAGTTCCTCTTTCTTTGGGATATTAAACGTGAGGGTTTCGGATTTCGCTGGATTTAACTTAAAGTTCGAGATCTCCCCGTACTCTTTTAACGTTTTCATTATATTTGGGAGAGATATCTTTGGGCTGGATACGTAGAACAGGATATCATCCGCGTACGCGGCTAGCTTGTGAGTTTCCTCCCCCACTTTTACCCCCCCTATGTCAGGATTCTGTCTTATCCTAGCCAGAAGTGGTTCCAGTGCCAGCACGAAAAGCAAGGGGGATAGTGGGCACCCCTGTCTTGTTCCGTTGAACATTTCAAATGGGTCCGACACTATCCCATTTACCCTGACCCTAGCTGTAGGTCTAGTGTATAGGGCCTTTATGCGTTTTATCGTTTTCTCGCCTAATCCTATTTCTTCCCATGTAGCTTGCATGAGGCCCCAGTCTACCCTGTCGAATGCTTTCTCAGCATCTATCGACAGGAGTAGACTTGGGGCCCCCTTCCCTTTCATCTCCTGTATTGTTAGCAGAGTCCTGATGCCATTATCTTTCCCTTCCCTCCCTGTGATGAAGCCGACTTGGTCTGGGTGTATTATTTTTTGCATAACTTTTTTCAGCCTATCCGCGAGGATTTTAGCATAAATTTTGGTATCTAAGTTAAGGAGGGAGATCGGTCTGTAACTTGAGCAAAGCGTTCCATCCTTCCCTTCCTTAGGGATAACAGTAATAGTGGCTTCTAAGGCTTCTTGACGTATTTCCTCTAAATCCCCTATCCTGTTCATAAGGTAGCACATTTTTGGGATCAGGATGTCTTCAAACTTTCTGTAGTAGAGAATTGTCAGACCATCGGGCCCCGGGCTTTTCCCCATCGGTGTTTCTCTTATGGTTTTTGTTATTTCTTCTTCTGTGATGGGTGTTTCTAGCTGGGAGATTTGTTCCTCTGTGATTTTCTTTAGGCCGCTCTCTCTTAGATATATTTTTATTTTAGCCCTCTTCTGATTGATCTCATTTTTGGTACCTATATCATATAAACTCGCATAGTAATCCTTAAAAATCTTGGCGATTTCCACCGATTTATGTGCGAATTCCCCGTTACCTGTTTGTATTTTATCTATGTAGTTTGCTGATTTTTTTTTTGCTAAAACCTGCGCTAGATGTTTCCCCGGTTTATTCCCATATAGGTACCTTTCTTTCTTTACTCTGTTATACATCATTCTCGTTTCATGCTCTATGAGTTCTCTCATCTCCTCCCTTTTTCTGCTGAGTTTTAACAAAGTTTCGTTGTCGTTCTTGTTCTTATGCAGCTGTTCTAATGTGTTAATTTCTTTCCTCAGGGTCCTGCTCTTCTCTCTAGTGGACCTTCTTTTCTCCGCCTCCTCTTTTATCATAATGCCTCTTATATAGGCCTTATGCGCCTCCCACACCGTCATTTTAGATACCCCTTCTGTGTTGTTTTCTTTAAAATAGGCCTCTAGTTCTTTTTTCATTCGTTCTTCTATTGATTTATCGTGTAAGAGTTCCTCATTTACTCTCCAACTTTTGTTCCTTATATTTGCCTCTCCTATCTTTAGTTGTAACGTTACCGGGGCGTGGTCAGAGAACGTTGTTATGCCAATATTTGTATGGGTAGCCACCTCTAGCCACCTGTGCTCTATTAGAAAATAATCAAGTCTGGAGTATGACGAGTGGACATGGGAGTGGAACGTGAAGTCTCTTGTTTTAGGGTGTTGTGACCTCCATACGTCTACCAGTTGATATTGGTGCAGTTTCTGTTTTAGCTTATTCCTCCATTTCATCCCAGTCCCCTGTGCACTCGACGTACTATCCTCCTTTGGTTCCGGACAGAAATTGAAGTCACCTCCTATTATGAGGCCCCCCTTCTTAAATTCCACTAGGTCAGTTAGCCTCCTAAGAAGGTAGCCGATGGAATTTTTATTTGGGCCATAAATGTTTGCCAGGGTGCACTCTACTCCATTTAGTTTTCCTTTTAAGCACAGGTATCGCCCATCGGGGTCCACTCGTCTCTCATCTAGCTCAAATTTTACACCTCTGGCAAACCCTATGGCAACTCCTTTTGCTCGTCTAAGTGGGGAATCGCCATAATACCATGTGGGGAAATCTTTTGAGCTTATCTTATTCTTATTTGTTATTGCGAAATGGGTTTCCTGAAGTAGGACCACGTCCGATGCCAGGGACCTCAGCTCGCACAGAATATTCGCTCTTTTCCTGGGGGCATTTATACCACGTACATTGTAGGAGATAATCTTAAGAGCCTCTATTGTTATGTTTGGACGCACCACATTATGGGACCGAGGGCCACGACCTTACTCTTTCCTATTCTTACTGGTAGATTTCCTATCCCTCCCTCTTCCCCACAAATGCATATTTTTTATGAGAAAAAGCAATTGAACAACGGGGAAATTTAGCTGGGACTCATCTTACATTTTGCCTTCATTCCGCCCCCACGCTATGCAATAAATGTTCGTACAGTTTACAAATCTCCCTCGAATATACAATTGTGCAATGCGTTTATCACAACAACGAACATAGATTACAAATGTGTCGGAGAGAAATAACTTTCCTCTGTAAATGTAAAGAAAAATTGCTGAACATTGACAACGAATTTAGAAAAAAAAAATGTGAAGCTCTTCAGGCATTTATTCGATGGTTACTTTTCTCCTAAGAGAACCACCGAAAGATAATGGAGGAGAATGTGGAGCTCGGGAATTGAACGAGCTGAATATTTTTAAACAATGTAACCTTTTTTTTTATGATGTTGGAATGTTATGGCTTCTGTCCAAGTAACTGGCCTTGGGAACATATTTAAGTTTTGAAAATATTCGCAAAGGTAATAAATCAATTGTTCATCAGTTTACATTATGAAGAAGAACATTTGTGCATGTTCAATATAAAATTATTACAACACTTCTTTTTTTTTTTTTTTTTTTAACCACTTGACCTCTGGAAGATTTCCCCACCCTTCCTGACCAGGCCATTTTTCTTTTTTTTTACAAAATGGCACTGCGTTATTTTGAGTGATTTTTTTTTTCTCATATATCTAAATAAATCTTATCTGTGTACAAGTGAGACGTGAAGGGGGAAAAATATATATGAACATTAGAATAGACATTATGGGAAGCCTTCGAGACAGCACATCACCAAATGACATCATCCCCACGAAACTCCTTAAAGCATGCTCCGACATCCTGGCTCCCACTATAACACACCTCATAAATCAGTCGTTCAAAGAAGGGATTGTGCCGCCCACCCAGCAAGGCATCGTCAAACCCCTGCTAAAGAAACCCAATCTCGACCCTAAGGACCCTAACCACCGCAGACCGATAACAAGCCTCAACACCATCTCCAAGATTATGGAGAAAGAGGTAGTACAACAGCTACAACGCCACCTGGACACACATCAACTCCTGGACACTCTACAATCAGACTTCCGCCCTGGCCATGGCACAGAAACTGCACTTCTAAAAATATGGGATGATGCCCTCGAAGCAGCAGATGACGGAGAATCATGCCTCTTGGTACTGTTAGACCTCAGTGCAGCCTTTGATACAGTGGACCACAATACTCTACTTGTCCACCTCACAGAAGTAGCAGGAGCCACAGATTCTAGTCTAAAACGGTTTGCATCCTTCTTAGAGAATCAGTCTCAGACAGTGAAACTAGGAGCATTCATCTCTGAAACCCGAACAATCTCCTGTGGAGTCCCTCAGGGTTCACCCTTGTCGCCAGTGTTATTCAACATCTACATCCGCCCACTCCTCAAAATCATCAAAAAATCAGACCTCTGCTTCCACTCATACGCTGACGACACCCAAATCTACTTTCGCATCACCGGACAAAATGACCACCATCAGCAATTAGAGAAATGCCTCACTTTGATAGATGACTGGATGACCTTTAGTTCCCTCAAACTCAACGGGTCAAAAACAGAACTTCTTCTCCTTCACGCTAACCAAAATCCCAAAACCAAGACCCCGTGGACTCCTCCCACCATCTTAGGACAAACCATCTCTCCGCGCACCAAAGCCAAGAGTCTTGGAGTTATCTTTGACTCAGAAATGACAATGGATGCACAAATAGGATCAGTAGTTAGCGGATCTCACCATCTCCTCCGCCTTCTACGCAGACTCATTCCCTTCATTCCAGAAGAGGACAAAGCAGCAGTAGTCGGAATAATCATCAATTCCCGACTCGACTACGCAAACTCACTTTACATAGGACTACCCCAATATCAGCTTGCGCGCCTACAGGCCATCCAAAACGCGGCGGCAAGACTGCTAACAGGAAAAAAAGCCCTGGGAGTCCATCTCCCTATCCCTGAGGAGCCTACATTGGCTAACGGTAAAGAATCGGATCACATTCAAGACCCTCTGCCTCACCCACAAATGCATACAAGGTAACGTCCCTCAATACCTACGAGAGAAAATAAAACACACACCGAATCGCAATCTGCGATCATCTGGAGTCGGGATCCGCCCACATGCCTGGACCGGCACCCGGAGCCTCTCAGCGAGCCACTGAGAGCCTGAGCCGGCCTCTCCCGCCCAGGGCAATCTTAATGACATCATGAGCCCTCTGGGCAAAGTAATGCACTAAGGCCCCTACCAGGGAGATGGTGACCTACGGCATGCTATGTGCACGGTGGCATGGAGTGGGTGTGGCTAAATAATGCTACATATTGGGCGTGGCTTTTTAGTCTGATTAGAAACAACAAATACAGACAACTAAGGAATTATCTCAAATTAAATTCACCCCCTATACACACTGTCCCGCCCTCTCTAAACAATGCCCCCCCCCTGTCCATATACACTGACTCTTTTTCCCTGTACACCAGTGGTTCTCAAACTTCCTAGTGCCGTGACCCCTTGATAAAATTTCCCAAGTTGTGGGGGCCCCTAACAGTAAAATTATTTTCGTAGCGTGGGTTGTCAGCACCCAAGGCAAGACAAGTAATTTGCACCCCTAACCCATGGACATTTAGCGTTCCCTGAGTCCCTTCCACTCATACAGTATTAACCACTTGCCGACCGCCGCACGACGATGTACGTCGGCAAAGCGGCACGGGCAGGCAAAAGGGCTTACCTGTACGTCCCTGCCTGCCCGCGGGTGGGGGGTCCGATCGGACCCCCCCCCGGTGCCTGCGACGGTCGGCAAATGTCCCCCGGCGATCGGTGGTGAGGGGGAGGCCATCCATTCGTGGCCCCCCCCTCGCGATCGCTCCCAGCCAATGGAATCATTTCCCTGCCTCTGTATTGTAAACAGAGGCAGAGGAAATGATGTCATCTCTCCTCGGCTCGGTATTTTCCGTTCCGGGCCGAGGAGAGAAGACTGAACTGTGAGTTACACAAACACACACACACAGTAGAACATGCCAGGCATACATTTCACCCCGATCCCCCCCCCGATCACCCCCCGATCCCCCCCCAATCACCCCCCCCCCCTGTCACAAACTGACACCAAGCAGGTTTTTTTTTTTTTTTTTTTTTTTTTTTCTGATTACTGTATTGGTGTCAGTTTGTGTCAGTTAGTGTGTTAGGGCAGTGAGTCTTAGGCCCCCTTTAGGTCTAGGGTACCCCCCTAACCCCCCTAATAAAGTTTTAACCCCTTGATCACCCCCTGTCACCAGTGTTGCTAAGCGATCATTTTTCTGATCGCTGTATTAGTGTCGCTGGTGACGCTAGTTAGTGAGGTAAATATTTAGGTTCGCCGTCAGCGTTTTATAGCAACAGGGATCCCCCTATACTACCTAATAAATGTTTTAACCCCTTGATTGCCCCCTAGTTAACCCTTTCACCACTGATCACCGTATAACTGTTACGGGTGACGCTGGTTAGTTCGTTTATTTTTTATAGTGTCAGGGCACCCGCCGTTTATTACCGAATAAAGGTTTAGCCCCCCGATCGCCCGGCGGTGATATGCGTCGCCCCAGGCAGCGTCAGATTAGCGCCAGTACCGCTAACACCCACGCACGCAGCATACGCCTCCCTTAGTGGTATAGTATCTGTATGGATCAATATCTGATCCGATCAGATCTATACTAGCGTCCCCAGCAGTTTAGGGTTCCCAAAAACGCAGTGTTAGCGGGATCAGCCCAGATACCTGCTAGCACCTGCGTTTTGCCCCTCCACCCGGCCCAGCCCAGCCCACCCAAGTGCAGTATCGATCGATCACTGTCACTTACAAGGCACTAAACGCAAAACTGCAGCGTTCGCAGAGTCAGGCCTGATCCCTGCGATCGCTAACAGTTTTCTTGGTAGCGTTTTGGTGAACTGGCAAGCACCAGCCCCAGGCAGCGTCAGATTAGCGCCAGTACCGCTAACACCCACGCACGCAGCATACACCTCCCTTAGTGGTATAGTATCTGAACGCATCAATATCTGATCCGATCAGATCTATACTAGCGTCCCCAGCAGTTTAGGGTTCCCAAAAACGCAGTGTTAGCGGGATCAGCCCAGATACCTGCTAGCACCTGCGTTTTGCCCCTCCGCCCGGCCCAGCCCAGCCCACCCAAGTGCAGTATCGATCGATCACTGTCACTTACAAAACACTAAACGCATAACTGCAGCGTTCGCAGAGTCAGGCCTGATCCCTGCGATCGCTAACAGTTTTTTTGGTAGCGTTTTGGTGAACTGGCAAGCACCAGCCCCAGGCAGCGTCAGATTAGCGCCAGTACCGCTGACACCCGCGCACGCAGCATACGCCTCCCTTAGTGGTATAGTATCTGATCGCATCAATATCTGATCCGATCAGATCTATACTAGCGTCCCCAGCAGTTTAGGGTTCCCACAAACGCAGTGTTAGCGGGATCAGCCCAGATACCTGCTAGCACCTGCGTTTTGCCCCTCCGCCCGGCCCAGCCCACCCAAGTGCAGTATCGATCGATCACTGACACTTACAAAACACTAAACGCATAACTGCAGCGTTCGCAGAGTCAGGCCTGATCCCTGCGATCGCTAACAGTTTTTTTGGTAGCGTTTTGGTGAACTGGCAAGCGCCAGCGGCCTAGTACACCCCGGTCGTAGTCAAACCAGCACTGCAGTAACACTTGGTGACGTGGCGAGTCCCATAAGTGCAGTTCAAGCTGGTGAGGTGGCAAGCACAAGTAGTGTCCCGCTGCCACCAAAAAGACAAACACAGGCCCGTCGTGCCCATAGTGCCCTTCCTGCTGCATTCGCCAATCCTAATTGGGAACCCACCACTTCTGCAGCGCCCGTACTTCCCCCATTCACATCCCCAACCAAATGCAGTCGGCTGCATGAGAGGCATTTTTATGTCCTCCCGAGTACCCCTACCCAACAAACCCCCCCAAAAAAGATGTTGTGTCTGCAGCAAGCGCGGATATAGACGTGACACCCGCTATTATTGTCCCTCCTGTCCTGACAATCCTGGTCTTTGCATTGGTGAATGTTTTGAATGCTACCATTCACTAGTTGACTATTAGCGTAGGGTACAGCATTGCACAGACTAGGCACACTTTCACAGGGTCTCCCAAGATGCCATCGCATTTTGAGAGACCTGAACCTGGAACCGGTTACAGTTATAAAAGTTAGTTACAAAAAAAAGTGAAAAAAAAAAAAAAACACAAACAAAAATATAAAATAAAAAAAAAATAGTTGGCGTTTTATTGTTCTCTCTCTCTCTATTCTCTCTCTATTGTTCTGCTCTTTTTTACTGTATTCTATTCTGCAATGTTTTATTGTTATTATGTTTTATCATGTTTGCTTTTCAGGTATGCAATTTTTTATACCTTACCGTTTACTGTGCTTTATTGTTAACCATTTTTTTGTCTTCAGGTACGCCATTCACGACTTTGAGTGGTTATACCAGAATGATGCCTGCAGGTTTAGGTATCATCTTGGTATCATTCTTTTCAGCCAGCGGTCAGCTTTCATGTAAAAGCAATCCTAGTGGCTAATTAGCCTCTAGACTGCTTTTACAAGCAGTCGGAGGGAATGCCCCCCCCCCCCCAACGTCTTCCGTGTTTTTCTCTGGCTCTCCTGTCTCAACAGGGAACCTGAGAATGCAGCCGGTGATTCAGCCAGATGACCATAGAGCTGATCAGAGACCAGAGTGGCTCCAAACATCTCTATGGCCTAAGAAACCGGAAGCTACGAGCATTTCATGACTTAGATTTCGCCGGATGTAAACAGCGCCATTGGGAAATTGGGGAAGCATTTTATCACACCGATCTTGGCGTGGTCAGATGCTTTGAGGGCAGAGGAGAAATCTAGGGTCTAATAGACCCCAATTTTTGCAAAAAAGAGTACCTGTCACTACCTATTGCTATCATAGGGGATATTTACATTCCCTGAGATAACAATAAAAATGATTTAAAAAAAAAAAAAATGAAAGGAACAGTTTAAAAATAAGATAAAAAAATAATAATAATAAAGAAAAAAAAAAAAAAAAAAAAAAAAGCACCCCTGTCCCCCCTGCTCTCGCGCTAAGGTGAACGCAAGCGTTGGTCTGGCGTCAAATGTAAACAGCAATTGCACCATGCATGTGAGGTATCGCCGCGAAGGTCAGATCGAGGGCAGTAATTTTAGCAGTAGACCTCCTCTGTAAATCTAAAGTGGTAACCTGTAAAGGCTTTTAAAGGCTTTTAAAAATGTATTTAGTTTGTCGCCACTGCACGTTTGTGCGCAATTTTAAAGCATGTCATGTTTGGTATCTATGTACTCGGCCTAAGATCATCTTTTTTATCTCATCAAACATTTGGGCAATATAGTGTGTTTTAGTGCATTAAAATGTAAAAAAGTGTGTTTTTTCCCCAAAAAATGCGTTTGAAAAATCGCTGCGCAAATACTGTGTGAAAAAAAAAAATGAAACACCCACCATTTTAATCTGTAGGGCATTTGCTTTAAAAAAAATATATAATGTTTGGGGGTTCAAAGTAATTTTCTTGCAAAAAAAAATTATTTTTTTATGTAAACAATAAGTGTCAGAAAGGGCTTTGTCTTCAAGTGGTTAGAAGAGTGGGTGATGTGTGACATAAGCTTCTAGATGTTGTGCATAAAATGCCAGGACAGTTCAAACCCCCCCCAAATGACCCCATTTTGGAAAGTAGACACCCCAAGCTATTTGCTGAGAGTCATGTTGAGTCCATGGAATAATTTATATTGTGACACAAGTTGCGGGAAAGAGACAATTTTTTATTTTTTTTATTTTTTTTTGCGCAAAGTTGTCACTAAATGATATATTGCTCAAACATGCCATGGGAATATGTGAAATTACACCCCAAAATACATTCTGCTGCTTCTCCTGAGTACGGGGATACCACATGTGTGAGACTTTTTGGGAGCCTAGCCGCGTACGGGACCCCGAAAACCAAGCACCGCCTTCAGGCTTTCTAAGGCCGTAAATTTTTGATTTCACTCTTCACCGCCTATCACAGTTTCGGGGGCCATGGAATGCCCAGGTGGCAAAAAAAAACCCCAAATGACCCCATTTTGGAAAGTAGACACCCCAAGCTATTTGCTGAGAGGTATAGTGAGTATTTTGCAGACCTCACTTTTTGTCACAAAGTTTTGAAAATTGAAAAAAGAAAAAAAAAATTTTTTTTTCTCGTCTTTCTTTATTTTCAAAAACAAATGAGAGCTGCAAAATACTCACCATGCCTCTCAGCAAATAGCTTGGGGTGTCTACTTTCCAAAATGGGGTCATTTGGGGGGGGTTTGTGCCACCTGGGCATTCCATGGCCTCCGAAACTGTGATAGGCAGTGAGGAGTAAAATCAAAAATGTACGCCCTTAGAAATCCTGAAGGCGGTGCTTGGTTTTCGGGGTCCCGTACGCGGCTAGGCTCCCAAAAAGTCCCACACATGTGGTATCCCCGTACTCAGGAGAAGCAGCTAAATGTATTTTGGGGTGCAATTCCACATATGCCCATGGCCTGTGTGAGCAATATATCATTTAGTGACAACTTTGTGCAAAAAAAAAAAAAAAAAAAAAAAAATTGTCACTTTCCCGCAACTTGTGTCAAAATATAAAACATTCCATGGACTCAACATGCCTCAAAGCAAATAGCTTGGGGTGTCTACTTTCCAAAATGGGGTCATTTGGGGGGGGTTTATGTCATCTGGGCATTTTATGGCCTTCAAAACCGTGATAGGTAGTGAGGAGTAAAATCAAAAATGTACGCCCTTAGAAATCCTGAAGGCGGTGCTTGGTTTTCGGGGCCCCGTACGCGGCTAGGCTCCCAAAAAGTCCCACACATGTGGTATCCCCGTACTCAGGAGAAGCAGCTAAATGTATTTTGGGGTGCAATTCCACATATGCCCATGGCCTGTGTGAGCAATATATCATTTAGTGACAACTTTTTGTAATTTTTTTTTTTTTTTTTTTTTTTTGTCATTATTCAATCACTTGGGACAAAAAAAATGAATATTCAATGGGCTCAACATGCCTCTCAGCAAATTCCTTGGGGTGTCTACTTTCCAAAATGGGGTCATTTGTGGGGGTTTTGTACTGCCCTGCCATTTTAGCACCTCAAGAATCGACATAGGCAGTCATAAATTAAAGGCTGTGTAAATTCCAGAAAATGTACCCTAGTTTGTAGACGCTATAACTTTTGCGCAAACCAATAAATATACACTTATTGACATTTTTTTTACCAAAGACATGTGGCCGAATACATTTTGGCCTAAATGTATGACTAAAATTGAGTTTATTGGATTTTTTTTAGAACAAAAAGTAGAAAATATCATTTTTTTTCAAAATTTTCGGTCTTTTTCCGTGTATAGCGCAAAAAATAAAAACGGCAGAGGTGATCAAATACCATCAAAAGAAAGCTCTATTTGTGGGAAGAAAAGGACGCAAATTTCGTTTGGGTACAGCATTGCATGACCGCGCAATTAGCAGTTAAAGCGACGCAGTGCCGAATTGTAAAAAGTGCTCTGGTCAGGAAGGGGGTAAATCCTTCCGGGGCTGAAGTGGTTAAAACCCCTTATGGTAAATTTTAGGATGTACCACTCTTTCTCTTTTTTTCTCCTTTCTTTCGCTTTTATCCCTCTCTATCCTAATTTCTTGCTTTTTTTCCCCATCCCTCTCTCTAGCCCTCTTTCTTGTTCTTTTTCTGAGGCTGGGTTCACACCTATGCAAATTGGATGCAGGGTTTCCCCGCATCCAATTAGCATAGTAGGAGAATGTGACTGACACTCTATGGAGCCGGTTCACATATCTCCGCAGCAGGTCCCGTGTGTTTTGCAGGAAAAATGTTTTTTGGTCCATTTCAGGTCTGAATTCAGCCCAAAATTTGGGCTGAAATCAAACTTGAAATGGTGAACCAGGACGCACCGGACCCCTGCTGTGCGACGGATCCGTCTTAGGCAGCGTACACACGACCAGTTTTGCCCTCAGAATAAACTGAAGGTTTCTCCAGAACGCGGTGACGTACAGCACGTACAACAGGACTAGAAAAAGGAAGTTCAATAGCCAGTAGCCAATAGTTTCCGTCTCGTACTTGCTTCAGGGCATGCGTCGTTTTTGGTACGTCGGAACAGCATACAGATGAGCGGTTTTCCCGATAGGAATTGGTTCCGTCGAAAATATTTAGAACATGTTCTATTTCTTGGTCTGTCAGATATTTAGAAAAAAAAAAAGTCAGATGAGGCACACACATGATCGGAATATACAATGAAAAGCTTCCGTCTGACTTTTTCTGTCGGACATTCCGCTCGTGTGCCTTATTCTTTCTCTCCCTTTTTCTTTGTTCCTCCCCCTCTTTTCCTCTCCCTTCCATGTATTCTCTATTTTTATGCCTTCTCTTACTCATTGGGGGGGGGGGGTGAGATGAGTGGATGAGATGGGTGCTGGCTGGGAGTTGGGATGAGTGGCAGTGCTGAGGGGAGTTCTGATCAGCCAACTTAGGTGCTCTTGATCAAGGTCATCTGCTGATCTGAGAACTGTATTGGGGACTTTAATGGCAACTATATTCACAGGTAGTGTTACCCACTGTGTCTCCAGCTTTGTGGTGTCTCATAGAAGTGATACCTGTGTCAAAATTAGGAGATAGGGTCTCCTCCAGCCCCTCCAACTTCACATTCCTCACTAGTCAGCTGACCTCTAGTCTCTGCCCCCCACCCATGCCGTGAACTGAATGGGTGCCTGCGAAGAGGCTGAGTGGGCAGCCGTGGGCTCCAGGAACAGCCCAGCTGGGCGGCCACAAAAAGTAGCTCCAGGAACAGCCCAGGATTCCGTGACCCCTGGAAAAAATCATCATTCGACCCCCGAGGGGGTCCCGACCCCCAGGTTGAGAACCACTGCTGTACACACTGCTCCCACTCTTTTTCGAAACTATCTCCCTCCCTGTACATACTGCCCCCCCCTGTCATAAATGTTTCTCCCAGTTTAACAGCGGCCTGTATTTATGTATGACTGTACACAGTATGGGGGGTGGGGGCAGGAGGGCACAGTACAGGGGGGCTGGGGGACACAGTAGAGGGGAGGTCAGGAGTGTACAGTATCAGGTATAGTTATGTATAGTGTCAGGTTTGGGTAGTATAGGGAGGTATAGTGACAGGATTGGATAGTATGGGGAGGTATAGGGGTAGGTCTGGGTAGTACAGGGGGTATGGGGGTAGGTCTGGGTAGTTTAGGGAGGTATAGGGGTAAGTCTGCGTAGTATAAGGAGGTATAGGGTAGGTCTGGGTAGTATAGGGGTAGGTATGGGTAGTATAGGGAGGTAAAGGGGTAGGTCTGGGTAGTATAGGGAGGTGTAGGTGTAGGTTTGGGTAGTATAGGGAGGTATAGGGGTAGGTCTGGGTAGTAGGTCTTGGTAGTGTAGGGAGGTATAGGGGTAGGTCTGGGTAGTATTGGGAGGTATAGTGGTAGGTCTCGGTAGTATAGGAAGGTATACGTGTAGGTCTGGGTAGTATAGGGAGGTATAGGTATAGGTCTGGGTAGTATAGGGATGTATAGGTGTAGGTCTGGGTAGTATAGGGATGTATAGGGGTAGGTCTGGATAGTATAGGGAGGTATAGGGGTAAGTCTGGGTAGTATAGGGAGGTATAGGGGTAGGTCTGGGTAGTATAGGGAGGTATAGGGGTAGGTCTGGGTAGTATAGGGAGGTATAGATGTATGTCTGCGTAGTATAGGGTGGTATAGAGGTAGGTCTAGGTAGTACTGGTGTAGGTTTGGGTAGTATAGGGGTAGGTCTGGGTAGTATAGGGAGGTATAGGGGTGAGTCTGGGTAGTATAGGGTGGTATAGGGGTAGGTCTGGGTAGTATAGGGTGGTATAGAGGTAGGTCTGGGTAGTACAGTTGTAGGTTTGGGTAGTATAGGGGTAGGTCTGGGTAGTATAGGGAGGTATAGGGGTAGGTCTGGGTAGTATAGGGAGGTATAGGGGTAGGTCTGGGTAGTATAGGGAGGTATAGGTGTAGGTCTGGAAAGTATAGGGTGGTATAGAGGTAGGTCTGGGTAGTACAGGTGTAGGTTTGGATAAGTTTTCCCTGAGGAAGTCACGAGGTCACGTGACGTAACGCGTAGGAACCCGGAAGCGTAATACACAACAGCTAAACACTCTGTAACCCTCTTTGCTGACACTGCGTACCGGAAGTCTCGTACTCGGTGACGGCGGTATACCGCCACATACTGTACTATCGCAGGCATTATATGCAGAGTGCGCTGCTTATTTTTAATTTTTTAATAAACCTTAGTTTTTTATATTACACTATGGGAGGCCCCCTTGTTTTTTCTTCTGTCTTTTTGGCACGAGCCCCAGGAACCGGAGCTTAATTCAGTGAGGATTCAGCACGGACATCCATCCATCCAAAGCTAACATCATCCGGCAAGATTCGGAACAACCCATTTCACCAGCACTCAGCACTGTCTACAAGGCTTTGTTTTAAGCCCCTAAAGGTAAGGGCAATGGGAGCATAGGTTTATACAGATCTGGCACGACCATTCTATTTGTTGCTCAACCAAACATCTATTGACTTTTCCTGTATAAGAGCACTGAAGATGTTTTGCACACTGAAGATTTAAATTTAGATATTGAACTTTTTTTATATTTTCTATATTTACTATTTGTGAAGTATTGAGTTTTCCAAGTCACGTTATTTTTCCCACAATCACCATTCAATTATTTTTCAATTTTTTTAAATTCATTTACCTTTAAACTTCACTGGCACTAATTATTGTTTTTACAAGGTCATGTTTAGGAATAAATGGTTATTGGCACTTTGAATTATTTTTGGTGTTTTGCGCGAAATCACTCATATACTGATTTGTTTATGTTTAGTATGCTTACATCTGCTATTACTGCCAAATAGTGCCAGACTGGCATGAGATTATGGAGTTAGAAGTTCTCCTACCGGACTTTCATTTTATATGCTTTTTAGACATACACTATATTACCAAAAGTATTGGGACGCCTGCCTTTATCTTAGTCCGTAGGGTTCAATATTGAGTTGGCCCACCCTTTTCAGCTATAACAGATTCAACTCTTCTGGGAAGGCTGTCCACAAGGTTTAGGAGTGTGTCTATCGGAATGTTTGACCGTTCTTTCAGAAGAGCATTTGTGAGGAAGAAGTGGGGGAAGAACAAGATGGAGGAAGAAGAAGAAGAACACCGAAGGAAGACCAGAAGAAGATGGAAGAAGAAGCGGGGAAAGAAGAAGACATTAATAAAGGAATTGTCAAAAACCGTCTATTGTCTTTTTTTAACATTTTTGACACTTTTTTTGTGAAATGGTAGGGGTACTATTGTACCGCATTACCAATTCACACAGGGGGGCGGGATCTCCCCTTGTTAAAGGGGGCTTCCAGATTCCAATAAGCCCCCCGCCCGCAGACCCCCACAACCACCAGGCAAGGGTTGTGGGGATGAGGCCCTTGTCCCCATCAACATGGGGACAAAGTGCTTTGGGGCGCTACCCCAAAGCACCCTCCCAATGTTGAGGGCATGTGGCCTGGTACGGTTCAGGAGGGGGGGGCGCTCTCTCGTTCCCCCCTCTTTTCCTGCGGCCTGCCAGGTTGTGTGATCGGATAAGGGTCTGGTATGGATTTTTGGGGGGACCCCACGCCATTTTTTTAAAAAATTTGAGCGCGAGGTTCCCCTTAAAATCCATACCAGACCAGAAGGGTCTGGTATGGATTTTGAGGGAGACCCCCCACGCCATTTTTTTTTTTCATTTTGGCGCAGGGTTCTCCTTAATATCCATACCAGACCTGAGGGGCCTGGTATGTAATTAAGGGGGACCCCCGCGCATTTTTTTTTTTTTTTAATTTTGGTTTGGGGTTTCCCTGTGGGGGAATCCCAGGCCGTTTTTATCAATGAACTTTTATGTGTATTGTCGGACCGACAATGCATTAATAGCCGCGAGTAGTTTTAAATTACTTTTTCTCCTGTAGAAATGTCATTTTGCTGTCAGACTGTTCTAAACACGGGAAACATGCGCCCCTTTACAGGCATACTATAGACACCCCCAGATACGAAATTTAAAGGAATATTACACTTTTATTGTTTCACTTTAAGCATTATTAAAATCACTGCTCCCGAAAAAACGGCCGTTTTTAAAACTTGTTTTTGCATTGATACATGTCCCCTGGGGCAGGACCCGGGTCCCCAAATACTTTTTATGACAATAACTTGCATATAAGCCTTTAAAATTAGCACTTTTGATTATTCATGTTCGTGCCCCATAGACTTTAACGGTGTTCGCATGTTCGAACGAACTTTTTGCCTGTTCGCATGTTCTGGTGCGACCTGAACAGAGGGGTGTTCGGCCCATCCCTACTTGTAATTTAGTCTTACTTGTTCAAAGTTTGCCATTGAACAAAAAGTATTTTATTGCAGTCTTCTGAATTTTAACAAATTCTTTGGAAGCTGCATTGAAAGCGTATCTGTTAATTATACTATGAAAATTAAATAAGACAATTAGAGAAAAAAAAATCAATTATTATCAGAACAATTGCTTGTAATAAGGAGAAGAGTTTCAGGGAAGCAGCACCGATCACGATGAAGTGTTGACGGGAAGAGTAAGAATTGACTCCGGTGTAGACGACTTCCTTGGGTCTCCATCTTTATCCCATCTGCTGCATAAAGCTGTTCCTAAACCTAAACTGCAAGTTATCTGTCGTGATTTAGATTTATTCTCACATATGTCAAATTTTAATGAATTAAAATAAATGTAAAATATGGTATAGACGTTTTTTCTAAAGTTTCGTAAAACAAAACTTTCTTATACATTCATTTTTTTTTAAAGTGGACCTTCACCCTAGGGGGTTGATTTGCTAGAGGCAAATAGACTGCCCACTTAGTAAATGAGCAGAAGCTCTGCTGACTTCCATCATCCAATCATGTGCAAGAAAAAATGCTGTTGCTGGTTTTTTTTCATTGCACGTGATTGGGTATTCTTTGCAAAGTGAAGCTAGACATGTGCACTGCTGAAAAATTATTTTGTTTTTAATTAGTTTTAATTAGTTTTCGTTTCATCCCTTTTTTTTAAATTAGTTTTTCTTGTCCTTTGTTATGATCGCAATTCGTAAATTTGTATATTCGAAAATCCAAAAATAGGAAAGAAAATTCGAAAATTCGAGAAAAATCGGAAATTAAAATGAAAATGGAAATTAAAAAAAAAATCGGAAATCTGAAACCCAAAAATCTGAAATAATAACTAACTAATAATATCTTAACTATTACTAACTATTAAATTATAGGTATTGGAATTTCCATTCAAATTTGGCTGTTAGTGAACGTAGCGAATACGAATAGATCCAAAGTTACGAATTATCCGAAATAACGAATGCCGCAACTAAACAAACGGAACGGAGAGAATTAATAATAAATGATAATAAAAAGTTGTTATTATTATTATTGTGATTTATTATTTATTATTATTTATTAATTTGTTACGTTCCATTCGTTTAGATGCGGCATTTATTATCGTTATTTCAGATAATTCGTAACTTCGGATAAATTTGTATTCGTTACGTTCACTAACAGCCAACTTTGAAAGGAAATTCCAATACCTATTATTTAATAGTTAGCAATAGTTAAGTTACTATTAGTTAGTTATTATCTCAGATTTTCGAATTTTCGGGTTTTCGGAATTTTGAATTTAGAATTTTCCAAATTTTTTAAATTAATTTGTATTTGTTACGTTCACTAAACAACCAAATTTGAAAGGAAATTCCAATACCTATCATTTAAAAGTTAGTAATAGTTAGGTTATTATTAGTTAGTTATTATCTCAGATTTTCAAATTTTCGGGTTTTCAGAATTTTGAATTTCCAAATTTTTTAAATTAATTTGTATTTGTTACGTTTACTAACAGCCAAATTTGAAAGGAAATTCCAATACTTATAATTTAATAGTTAGTGATAGTTAAGTTATTATTAGTTAGCTATTATCTTAGCTGTTCGAATTTTCAGGTTTACGAAATTTTGAATTTTGAGTCTCCATATTTTTGAAATTCATCTGTATTTGTTACGTTCACTAACAGACAAATTTGAAAGGAAATTCCAATACTTATAATTTAATAGTTAGTAAGAGTTAAGTTATTATTAGTTAGTTATTACCTCAGATTTTTGAACTTTCAGGTTTTCGGAATTTTGAATTTAGAATTTCCGAATTTTTGAATTTCCGAATCTTAAAATTTTTGAATTTTCGAAATTACGAATTTTCAAATTTACTGACCCTCTGCACACACATGGGGTTTCCCCACGCATGCACAAAAACTGCTAAACGGGAAGTCCAAAACTACCCCATTCTTTGTGCATCCATTTGCATGGAAAATCCCTGTGTGTGTGTGAAGATGTGCCATACTGGTGGCGCCCTAGATGGGGCGGAGCCACCTAGGAGGTGGAATGAAGTTCCACTTCAAATATACAGCACCTGTAATAAATAAAGAAACATCTCTTACTTAAGCTTGTGTCATCCAAAAATTTATTTAAGTTTAAATAAATAAATAAATGTTCCCCTAAAACTAAAATTTAGAGGTAAAATTTACTGGTATGAAAATCACCAAGACCAGTGGCGGCCGGTGTTTTTTTTTGGGGGGGCGGCAAACAACCACCCATCCCCCCCTCGAGTGGCACCCCCCCCCCGCTGTTTGCCGGTCTGTTTGCCGGTTGGTCCGGCACTTATCGTGGTAGGTGGCAGGCAGCGTGGTGTAGTGGCTCTGTTCGGAGTCCTGTCCTCCATGGTGGCTTCCAGTTCCTCCCCACCAATGGGCATCCAATAGGATCGCCTGTCCTTTCAGCCAATTGGGTGACCGCTGTCAAAACTGCTTCCTGATTGGCCGGGAGGAGGAACTGGAAGTTCAACATGGCACCTCATGGCAAAGAACTCTCTGAGGATCTGAAAAAAAGAATTGTTGCTCTACATAAAGATGGCCTAGGCTATAAGAAGATTGCGAAGACCCTGAAACTGAGCTGCAGCACGGTGGACAAGACCATACAGCGGTATACCAGGACAGGTTCCACTCAGAACAGGCCTCGTCATGGTCCACCAAAGAAGTTGAGGTCACGTGCTCAGCGTTACATCCGGAGGTTGTCTTTGGGAAATAGACATATGAGTGCTGCCAGCATTGCTGCAGAGGTTGAAGGGGTGGGGGGGACAGCTTGTTAGTGCTCAGACCATAAGCCGCACACTGCATCATATTGGTCTGCATGGCTGTCATCCCAGAAGGAAGCCTCTTCTAAAGATGATGCACAAGAAAGTTTGCTAAAGACAAGCAGACTAAGGACATGGGTTACTGGAACCATGTCCTGTGGTCTAATGAGACCAAGATAAACTTATTTGGTTCAGATGGTGACAAGCGTGTGTGGCGGCAACCAGGTGAGGAGTACAAAGACAAGTGTGTCTTGTCTACAGTCAAGCATGGTGGTGGGAGTGTCATGGTCTGGGGTGCATGAGTGCTCCCGGCACTGGGGAGCTACAGTTCCTTGAGGGAACCATGAATGCCAACATGTACTGTAACATACTGAAGCAGAGCATGATCCTCTCCCTTCAGAGACTGGGCCACAGGGTAGTATTCCAGCATGATAATGACCACAAACAAATACCCAAGACCACCACTGCCTTGCTAAAGAAGCTGAGGGTAAAGGTGATGGACTGGCCAAGCATGTCTGCAGACCTAAACCCTATTGAGCATCTGTTGGGCATCCTCAAACGGAAGGTGGAGGAGCACTAACATCCACCAACTCTGTGATGTCGAACAGTGACCAGTATGAGAGAGTGAGAGCGATAACACCAAATTTAACACCCCTGTTCCCCATTCACACCTGACACCTTGTTACACTAACAATTCACATGACACCGGGGAGGGAAAATGGCTAATTGGGCCCAATTTGGACATTTTCACTTAGGGGTGTACTCACTTTTGTTGCCAGCGGTTTAGACATTGTCACATGAAAAGATATAATAAAATATTTACAAAAATGTGAGGGGTGTACTCACTTTTGTGAGATACTGTATATATATATATATAGTTACATCTATATGGAGTGCTACTCCTGTAGGGGTCACTGGTAATAACTGGTTCTTTCCTAAAACTGCAGAAGCTGTCCACCGCCGCAAGCACCGGTTCATTCACACCGGCTCCAAAAACACAGTCCAGGGGATGTCTTTTAGTATTTATTGCTTGAAGAACTTTAAACGCAAGAGGGTCACAGGATGCTCCAAAACTATCAATAGCAATAATAGGAGGACAAACTATTCACAAATTTTCTTACAGCAGCCTTTCCTGGAGATAACAGGGAAAGGCCAGTATATCTAGGACTCTATTAGAGCAGCCCCAGTCCAGGTAGCAACCTCTGGCACTTAGATCCCTTCTAGCACAAGCACACACAAAGTCCACGGCACGGTCTTTACTCACAGTGAAGTTGATTTACCAAAAACTGGAGGGTGCAAAATCTGGTGCAGCTCTGCATAGAAACCAATCAGCTTCCAGGTGAAGTGAGAAGCTGATTGGCTTCCATGCAGAGCTGCACCAGATTTTGCGCTCCCCAGTTTTAGTTAATCAATTTAATTGTCCCTGGAGCTATCTGCCACCCAGAATCCACAGGTAAATCCTCAGTGAGGAAGATAAAAAGTTCCTTCTCCAGACTCAGGACTTCAGGACAGTGCCCTCCAGCAAATACTCATTTAGCAATCTTCCCCGCTCCCTCAGCCCAGCTCCTGCTGAGACCCAAACTGCAATCCCCTTTTTCAGAAACTCTCTCCTAGGGGCAGTAGCTTCCCCCCAGGAGACTGAAACTCTCCCTGAACAGGACATTAACCCAGATCTTCCCAAACATTTATCACCTTCCCAGCCACCTTCTGGAAGCCTTTTTCCAGGGATGGGCTGGGACATGATAAATATTTATACTGGTCATCTGTAAGTTTTTTTCCTTAAACTTCCCTCCTAAAAGTTTTTTCCATAAAATTCCCTCCTAAACTTGGGATGCGTGTTATACTCCGGCCCGTGTTATACGCTAATTATCATTTTATCCATTTTTATTGCTTTTATTAATCGTGGACCCAGGACGAATACCAGTACAATATCCCCCACTTATACGCTTATATATTATCTACTTTTGTGAGTAGCCATTTGGCTGTTTTGTCTTGTCCAATTAAACAGAATTTCTTTAATACTGCACTGAGTCTGGAGCACCTTGTTCTTTTCTATTTCTGTTTTATAGAGCTGTGCATATGTATAGAAGGTAGGGCCCGAAAGTGACTCAAGCCCAGGGGCCCCCACCACCCTAAGTCCTGCCCTGTGCAAGACACACTTGTCTTTGTACTCCTCACCTGGTTGCCGCCAAACACACTTGACACCATCTGAACCAAATAAGTTTATCTTGGTCTCATCAGACCACAGGACATGGTTCCAGTAATCCATGTTCTTAGTCTGCTTGTCTTCAGCGAACTGTTTGTGGGCTTTCTTGTGCATCATCTTTAGAAGAGGCTTCCTTCTGGGATGACAGCCATGCAGACCAATTTGATGCAGTGTGCAGCGTATAGTCTGATCACTGACAGGCTGACCCCCCACCCCTTCAATCTCTGCAGCAATGCTGGCAGCACTCATACGTCTATTTCCCAAAGACAACCAAAGACAACACGTGCCCTCAACTCCTTTGGACGACCATGGTGAGGCCTGTTCTGAGAGGAACCTGTCTGGTTAAACCGCTGTATGGTCTTGGGCAACGTGCTGCAGCTCAGTTTCAGGGTCTTGGCAATCTTCTTATAGCCTAGGCCATCTAGGCCAATTCTTTTTTACAGATCCTCAGAGAGTTCTTTGCCATGAGGTGCCATGTTGAACTTCCAGTGACCAGTATGAGAGAGTGAGAGCGATAACACCAAATTTAACACACCTGCTCCCTATTCACACCTGAGACCTTGTAACACTAATGAATAACATTACCCTGGGGAAGAAAATGGCTAATTGGGCCCAATTTGGACATTTTCACTTAGGGGTGTACTCACTTTTGTTGCCAGTGGTTTAGACATTAATGGCTGTGTGTTGAGTTTTTTTAAGGGGACAGAAAATTTACACTGTTATACAAGCTGTGCACTCACTAATTTACATGGTAGCAAAGTGTCATTTCTCCAGTGTTGTCACATGAAAAGATATAAAAAAATATTTACAAAAATGTGAGGGGTGTACTCACTTGTGTGAGATACACAGTATATATATATACATACATATATATATATATATATATATATATATATATATATTCACTTGTAGAGGAGAACCGCACTGTGCTTACAATTTAGTGTCAGCAATCAGGTCTTCCCACCGACCTTGTATATAGAAAAAAAGTCCAAGAGGTTGCTGCACATAAAAACTTCTTTGCTTTATTTCACAATATCTTCAGGAGAGCTTTACAAAGCAAGCATAATCCTTTCAAGCAATATCAAAGGCAACAATTGCCTATACAGTTTCAGACATGAGTAGATTCAGATATGGATGGATGGATGGATCCATATATATATATATATATATATATATATATATATATATATATATATATATATATATATATATATATATATATATATATATATATATATATATATATATATATATATATATAGTGTGTAGTGTGCTATGTAGTGGTTTTGAGGACATTATATTCATTTGGTAGGTGGTTTTCCAATGAGTTGCACCAGTCAAACTGGATTTAGGGCAGGGCTGTCCACTTTTATTAAATAAAACAGAAAGTTCACATAGACATCAGTTGCCCACGCAAAGATTTTTCCACATCAATATATATGAATAAATGAAAATACTGAGCCACCTTGTTGGCAGGATCGCTGTTCTTCTTACCAGTCCCTCTGACTGTGTTGCCCAACTCTACTGGTTCTCTTGGCTCTCTTAGCATTTAGTTGCAGCACCCTGCTGCACGGCCCACTGCTGGCTTCTGAATTGGGGTTCTCCTTACACCTGGATATGAGCCTACCTGACTCCTGGAATGAGACCTCCTGTCTACTGGCTACTGGCTGGGGTACCTCTTACCCCAGGGTGAGACCTCCTGTCTCTTGACTCCTGGCTGGGGCTCCTCTGACCCCTGGGTGAGTCCTCCTGTCTCTTGACTCCTAATTGGGGCTCTTCTGACTCCTGGGTGAGACCTTCTGTCTTTCGACTCCAGACTGGGGCTCCTCTGACCCCCGGGTGAGACCAGACTGGGAGCTCTCTCCAATCAGGGGAGCCTTGAGTAACCCTCAGACTTGAGTATATAACGTCCCTGCCCACCTGTGTACTCTGGACACTGCTGCAGTCCCCTGGAAAAACTCGGGACAAAGGATTGAAGGTTTCGAGAACCACAGAATCCAGAGAAAAACAAAAACACAGCTTTCTCCACTCAGAAGCGATAGTTTGGAACCTCACATTAACCCTTTATGCAAATCCTGTGTCATATTCTCCTCCATTTTCAGGCTCTCACCTAGTCACTATACTGTATACATAAGACATTTGGCTTTTCTCTGTTTGTGTATTTGTTTTGCAGATGTGTTATTGGGTACTTCTGGCAGCATTGTAACTAAATCAATGAGCGCACATTTTTATAAACAGATTTGAAAGGACCCTTTTAGTGTTTGATAGTGCCTTCCCGCTGTCAGTACAGAAATGAACCTTGGGAATAAGGCCTTTCAGAATTACTTTGTATCTTTGCCTCATTTTGCTGCAGTTTGCCATGCTTTTTCAAGAAAGAAATTTTAAAAAATAAGAACAACGTTGAGCTTTTTTATATTTGTCAGAGCAATCCTTTTTTTTTTTTTTTTACCTTTGGAATTAGTGAAATGATGTGGTACACAATGTTTCTTTCAGTGATTGGAAAGTAATTCTTTGCCCTTTAATTTATTATTTCTGTCTTTAAATGCACAGAGGCAGAAAATAAATAATGAGAGGCATAATGTTTGTCAATGGAAACTCCACTTCTGGGTGAGACTTCATGTCTCTTGACTGCTGGCTGGGGCTCCTCTGACTTCTGGGTAAGACCTCTTGTCTCTTGACTCCTAGCTGGGGCTTCTCTGACTCCTGGGTAAGACCTCTTGTCTCTTGACTCCTAGCTGGGGCTACTCTGACTCCTGGGTAAGACCTCCTGTCTCTTGACACATGGATAGGACTCCTCTGACCTCTCAGTGAGCCCTTGTATCTCTTTACTCCGAGCTGGGGCTCCTCTGACACCTGGATGAGACCTCTTGTCTCTTGACTCCTAGCTGGGGCTCCTCTGACTCCTGGGTAAGACCTCTTGTCTCTTGACTCCTAGCTGGGGCTCCTCTGACTCCAGGGTAAGACCTCCTGTCTCTTGACACATGGATAGGGCTCCTCTGACCTCTCTCAGTTAGACCTTGTATCTCTTGACTCCAAGCTGGGGCACCTTGGACTCCTGGGTGAGACATCTTGTCTCTTGACTCCTGGGTAAGACCTCTTGTCTCTTGACTCCTAGCTGGGGCTCCTCTGACTCCTAAGTAAGACCTCCTGTCTCTTGACACATGGATAGGGCTCCTCTGACCTCTCAGTGACACCTCGTATATCTTGACTCCCAGCTGGGGCTCCTCTGACTCCTGGGTGAGACCTCTCATCTCTTGACTCCTGGCTGGGGCTCCTCTGACTCCTGGGTAAGACCTCCTATCTCTTGACTCCTAGCTTGGGTTCCTCTGACTCCTGGGTAAGACCTCTTGTCTCTTGACACATGGATAGGGCTCCTCTGACCTCTCAGTGAGACCTCGTATCCCTTTAATCCCAGCTAGGGCTCCTCTGACTCCTGGGTGGGACCTCCTGTCCTTTGACTCCAGACTGGGGCTCCTCTGACCCCTGGGTGAGACCATCTGTCTCCCATACTGGGAGCTCCATCTCCAAACACGGGAGCCTTGAGTAATTCTCAGGCTTGAGTATATAACAACCCTGCACACCTGTGTACTCACTCAGACAGGCTTAAGGCACCTGGTAAACTCTGGACAAAAGGATTGAATGTTCAGAGAACCACAGAATTCAGAGAAAACCAACCCCACATTAACCCTTTGTGCGAATCCTGTGTCATATTCTCCTCCATTTTCACAGTGATAGGTTCTCCCTCAGTCATAATATATATATATATATATATATATATATATATATATATATATATATATATATATATATAATCTTATTAAGATATTTAGAATGAAAACAAGCAATCACATTCACAACAGCCTTGCAGGCCGGCAGAACAAATATGATGAATATAATTATTATTACACATTTTTCCTTTAATAATATGTAGCACTAACTCTCGGTGGAGCTGCTGGTTTAAGCAGGCTGTTACTGTACCTTCACTCTCGATACCTCTATTTCACTGGCACTGGGTCTAGGGTTCCGTTGAGTTTACCTCTGGACGATATAAGCACCAACACTTGAGTACGTTTTCAATGCTTTATTGAACCAAGTAACGAAGGAAGTAGCAGGAAAAAGGCAGGAGGAAAACTGCAGGGAAGCTCAAATAGCTTTCTTTAGGTTTCTTTAGAACATCCTTTAAAGTTGAATACTGTAATTGAATGCAATCCCCTTTTGTGGGACACGATCTTTGCTCGCTTGGATAGGCCTCTCTCACTTGCCTAGCAGCCAGTACGTAGCACGGATAAAAGTCTCTGCCACAGACTTGCTTGAAATAAACCCGTACGATCCTCTGCTACAGGATGTATTGGTTCGCGATGAATGTCAAACACAGTACTTGGACCTCTAAGTCAACCCGGCAGTACCATGTAAAAAGACTACTTCAGGATACGTCCTCTAACCGAGTCACCAGGCCCCTCTCCAGACCAGTACTCTGCATGATCCTTCCATGACGGGTCCTCCCCTGGGATCTTCTCGGTTGTCCAGCTTCTTCACTCTGGATAGACAGCTCAGGCCCATTCCTCGGCTGCTATGGTAGGCCCCAGACAGGCTTCTGGGCCCACCCACGTGCCGGAACGGAGGACCACGAGGTGGTACTCTAACACATACCTGTCGGCCAGGAGGGCCAGCAGGTGGCTGAAAACAAACCCCTAAACATGGCGTCTGTCCCATAAATACCCTCTCCCAGAATGCAACTCGGAGGACCACCTCCACCAAGTTGTCTCCGGAACAGAGGAGCACTCATCCGCTTTAACAGGTTGCTTTTCCAACACCCGCCGATGGCGACAACGACACCCACCGACACAATGTGGAACCACACGCAACGTCAGCCAAGCTGGAACAGAGGCAAATCTAACTTCCTATAACGAGCAATTCACTAAATTTACCTATCAGATGGTAGATCATAAATCTACCAGCGCTACATACTCCCCCCACTACAATAGACGTCGTCCCCAACGTCTGTCCAAAAATAATGATAATAACTCCCATGTCTGGGAGTAGGTATTTGAGCTTAAAACTTGGATTAGATAAAGAAGAAGGAAAGACAGTGGAAAGACATTATAAGATTAACATCTATAAAACAATATGTTCACGTCCATAAACAAAACCATCCTATTACTGTACATAACCTCACTGTCTAACTAGCTGAAAATCCTACCAGCTTGATAGAGAATCAAATGGTTCCTGAAAAGGAAAGCATATTAACACACATATATCCTGTACAACTTCAGGAGCAAAGCCTCATTTAAAAATGAGACTCTCTTCCCATAATCTATATCAAAATAATCTTTAGGAGTCCATCCCTGTATAAATTTTTTTGTTTCTCCCTTTAAATGAAAGAAATCCGGCTAGCAAAAAAGATGTCCTTGGATTTGAAACACTGAGATGAATATCCAGATCTTGACCAGGAAGATCTCTTTATACTGACACTAACTAACTCCAAAGTTCTTTTGTCCATAATCACCAATAAAACCGGGGATCTGGCAAGGTCAGTGTCTTTCCCAGTTTATCTACTGTGGTAATGAAATACCACAGTAGATAACTACTTTGTCAGCATAGACGTGCCGACCGAAGTTCCAGTGCATAAAACATCCACTAAACGTTCATCCATTTTAACAGAAAATCCAGTCTTTCGGAAAGGCTTAGGCACAGACAAATAGTCCCAAACAGATTCACTGTTTGGGACTATTTGCACTTGCATTATGTCCTGCATTATGTCCTGAGGGACATAAGCATTATGTCCTGAGGGACATAAGGGAACTCCAAGCCATATTCCGTAGCTACACGCTTGTTGAACATCCTCTGCAAACGTGCAAGTTTGGGCAAGGATCTGTTTTCCCCATGCCAGGAGGCACACATGAATTCAATGATTTGCTCACCATAGACCCAGCCGGTGTCTGAAGTGAACTAACAACGTTTGACAATGTCTCATTTACAGTGCTGTGTGGCTCCACACAGGGTGACGTCTTCCCAGAACTCAGGGCTGTCCATTTAGGGAAAGTCATAGCAGAGGCGACATCCTCGCCTTGTGCCCATAACATCTCTTGTGACATAGTCTCAAATAGGTCATCATCACCGGAAAGATCCGACAAGGATTCTATTTCCGAATCTCCCAACTCTTCCGCTGGCAGATACTTATTTACAGTCCCAGATACATTCCCCATCAGCTGCTTATCCGTTCCCGTCGTGGACTTTTTTGGATCCAGTTCGGGTAGTCTCTGGGGTAGGCCTCGGCCATGGCCGCGGGAAGCCTTCACATATCCCACCTTCCTCTGGACAGGTACAACAGAGACAGGTGTGGTGGACACAGAATTCAAAGCAATGTCCGCTGATGAGACGGCAACAGCAGTGTCTCTCTCCGGAACATTCTCGGCAACAGCAGGCAAAGTGGTGGCCTGACGTTCTCTCTCCGTAGTAGTACCAGCTTCTACTGTGGCGATACCTGTTGCCCAATCCATTCGATAAGCACGGGGTGACATGGTAGGTTGCTCCACCACAAACAAATACTCGCCACATTGCGGTCATTGGCCAAATGGACGGAGATGTACGGCCAGTCCTTCACATCGGTAGCAGATCATGCCCAGTCCTTAAATATCTCCTGAGGTATACAGAACAAACCTCCCCTGCAGCTTCAGAGGAACACCAGTGTCCATAAGCGGGGTTCCGGTCAGTACAATACTCGATACAGTGCTTACAGGGAACATTCTTGGTCCCATAATTGGCTGTATCGCTGAAAAAGACATGGCCACACTCCGATCCTCTCAGCACGACCACAAGGCCTCTCTTCCTCTCTGGCGCCAAACACACACATGTGTCCCACGCGGCATCAAGCAGGGTAGGCTCCTCCCACTTGTTCTTCTGATCACGTAGCTCCCGGGCTTTCACTGGTACCAACCGCCTACGCATTCAGAAATAAAGTCCTGCAACTTTTAACCTCTTCTCCTCCTGAGAAATTGACAAAGTCCAGCTCTCACCGTAAACTCCCAGTGAAACACCTCTCTGGGTTGCAAGAATTGATGGTCAACAAATCCCGGACGATGCCCCCACATGTAGCACTAACTCTAGGTGGAGCTGCTGGTTTAAGCGGGCTGTTACCTTCACTCTCGATACCTCTGTTGCACCGGCACCGGGTCTAGGGTTCTGTTGAGTTTACCTCTGGACGGTATAAGCACCAACACTTGAGTACGTTTATAATGCTTTATTGAACCAAGTAACGAAGGAAGTAGCAGGAAAGAGGCAGGAGGAAAACTTCAGGGAAGCTCCAATACCTTTCTTTAGGTTTCTTTAGAACATCCTTTAAAGTTGAATACTGTAATTGAATGCAATCCCCTTTTGTGGGACACGATCTTTGCTCGCCTGGATAGGCCTCTCTCACTTGCCTAGCAGCCAGTACGTAGCACGAACAAAAGTCTCTGCCACAGACTTGCTTGAAATAAACTCGCACGATCCTCTGCCACAGGATGTATTGGTTCGCGATGAATGTCAGACACAGTACTTGGACCTCTAAGCCAACCCGGCAGTACCATGTAATAAGACTACTTCAGGATATGTCCTCCAACCGAGTCACCAGGCCCCTCTCCAGACCAGCACTCTGCATGATCCTTCCGTGATGGGTCCTCCCCTGGGATCTTCTCGGTTGTCCAGCTTCTTCACTCTGGATAGACAGCTCAGGACCATTCCTCGGCTGCTGTCGTAGGCCCCAGGCAGGCTTCTGGGCCCACCCACGCGCAGCAACGGCACGGGCCTCCGGAACGGAGGACCACGAGGTGGTACTCTAACACATACCTGTCAGCCGGGAGGGCCAGCAGGTGGCTGAAAACAAACCCCTAAACATGGCGTCTGTCCCATAAATACCCTCTCCCAGAATGCAACTCGGAGGACCACCTCCACCGAGTTGTCTACGGGACAGAGGAGCACTCATCCGCTTCAACGCGTTGCTTTTCCAACACCCGCCGATGGTGACAATGACACCCACCGGCACAATGTGGAACCACACGCAACTTCAGCCAAGCTGGAACAAAGGCTAAACTAACTTCCTATAACAAGCAATTCACTAAATTTACCTATCAGATGGTAGATCATAAATCTACCAGCGCTACAAATAAATTTGTATTTTCTCTGTTTGTGTGTTTGTTTTGCGGATGTGTTATTGGGTACTTCTGGCAGCATTGTTACTAAATCAATGAGCGCACATTTTTATAAACATATTTGAAAGGGCTCTTTTAGTGTTTGATAGCGCCTTCCCGCTGTCAGTACAGAATCTAACCTTGGGAATAAGCCCTTTCAGAATTACTTTGTATCTTTGCCTTGTTTTGCCATGCTGTTTTCAAGAAAAAAGAAAAAAAAATAAGAACAACGTCAAGCTTTTTTGTATTTGTCACAGCAGTCTTTTTTTTTTTGAACATTTGAAATTAGTGAAATGATTAATGTGGTACCCAATGTTTCTTTCTGTGATTGTAGAAGAGTTATTTGCCCTTTAATTCATTCTTTCTGTCTTTAGACGCACAGAGGTAGAAGAGAAATAATGGGAGGCATAAAGTTTGTCAATGGAAACTTCACTCCACTGCAGTTGTAAAGGAAAATATACTAGGAAGGAGGGACGGGTCTCTCACCCAGAAAAAGAAGGAATAGGATTTCTTTATATTACGATCTCTTCTAGACTCCCATTATAGTTTTTGAAGCTTGAGAGTTGAAGAAGATGTTTAAAGGAGTGGCAAACCCGAATTGAGAACATTTTCTTACGTGAAAGAGCTACTATTAATATGTACATCACTTATATTTCAAAGGTTCAAAGCTTTTGGTAAAAAAGAAAGAAAAAAAAAAGCAACTCCATACCGAACTATTTATAGGTTTTGATAGCGTGTACATTTTAAATCCCTCTGTTAAAGTGGTATTAAAGACTTCTTTTTTTTTTTTCAACAACAAACGTACCTGCTCTGTGTAATGGTTTTGCGCAGAGCAGCCCTGATCCTCCTCTTCTCTGGTCCCCCACCGGCGCTCTGGGCTCTTGCTATGGGGGCACTCGTGCATGCTCGCTCCCGAGCCCCGTGCCGTGTCCATAAGACACAGAATGGAGCTGGGCCCCTTCCACCCTCCCTCCTCACTGGCTGTGATTGACAGCAGTGGGAGCCAATGGCCAATAAGGAGGCAGAGAGCCAGGATAGCAGCCCCTCAGGTTCAGGTAAGTATTAGGGGGCTGTGGGGGAGCTGCATACTGATTTCTTTTTATACCTTCATGCATAGGGGCTCGGGAGCAAGCATGCATGAGTGCCCCCATAGCAAGAGCCCAGAGAGCAGGCGGGGGGACCAGAGAAGAGGAAGATCAGGGCTTCTCTGCGCAAAACCAATACATGCAGCAGGTACGATTGTTGTTGTTGGAAAAAAAAAAAGAAGTCTTTAATACCACTTTAACAGATGGTTTTAAAATCTCTGTAAAAAGACCTTCAGGCTTTACAACCACTTTAAACTCCCTAAAAATGTATTGTGTTGAGACAAAATAAGTAGACTGCTCCACTATAGCTTTGCTGAACTTGACTATCTTCATATAGGCAAGTTACATTCAGAAATACGAAAAGAAGTAGCTCTGTGAAGGATCATGTGTATCCAATACCTGATCAGAGGCCTTCCCTTAAAGCTCTGGTCCAAGCACCCCTGGAAATGGTGCAGGGAGTGGCAGGGCACAAAGTTGCATGGGTGCCAAGAATCCAGTCCACGGGTGATCACTTCTAGTAGGTAACTTGGCAGAAAGGTGCTCTAGTAGAGTGCTGGGGAGACCACTGGAGAAGTGGGTGAAGAAGCCACAGAAGAGGAGACTGGAAAAACAGCTGACCTATGCACCAGAAGCCACAAGAGGCTGGAGACAGAGTTTCAAAGAACCAATGGTTGACAACCCGAAAGGTCTGTATTAGGCAGGATGGAAGGCAGTGTGGTCAGGAGGCAATGGGTAATCAGCAGGACCATGGTCAAGAAGCAAGCTGGGTAGTCAGCAGGATCATGGTCAAGAAGCTAGCGAGGGGTAGTCAGCAGGATCATGGTCAAGAAGCAAGCCAAGGTCAGTTGTGGGTATTCAGCAGGATCATGGTCAAGAAGCAAGCTGAGGTTAGTAACACGTAATCAGCTGGATCATGGTCAAGAAGCAAGCTATGGCTAGTAATGGGTAATCAGCAGGACAGTGGTCAAGGTCAGTTGTGGGTAATCACCAGGATCATGGTCAAGAAGCAAGCAGAGGTCAGTAACGGGTAATCAACCGGATCATGGTCAAGAAGGAAGCTGAGGCCTATTATGGGTAATCAGCAGGATCATGGTCAAGAAGCAAGCTGAGGTCAGAAATGGGTAATCAGCAAGACAGTGGTCAAAAGGCAAGCTGAGGTCAGTAATGGGTAATCAGTAAGATGGTGGTAAAAAGCAAGCTGAGGTCAGCAATAGGTAATCAGATGGATAATGGACAAGAAAACAAGTCAAGGTTAGTTGTGGGTAATCAGCAGGATCATGGCCAAGAAGCAAGCTGAGGTCAGTAATGGGTAATCAGATGGATAATGGACAAGAAGCAAGCTGAGGTCAGTAATGGGTAATCAGATGGATAATGGACAAGAAGCAAGCTGAGGTCAGTAATGGGTAATCAGCAGGACAGTGTTTAAGAAGCAAACTGCGGTCAGTAACGGGTAATCAGCAGGATCATGGTCAAAAAGCAAGCTAAGATCAATGATGGATAATTAGCAGGACTTTGGTCAGGAAGCAAGCTAAGGTCAGCAATGGGTAATCAGTAGAATCGTGGTCAAGAAGCAAGCCAAGGTCTCCAATGGGTAGTCAGCAAGATTGCGGTCAAGAAGCAGCCGAGGTCAGTGATGGATAATCTGCAGGCCTGTGGTCAAGAAGTAAGCTGAGATCAGCCATTAGTAGTCAGCAGGATGGTGGTCAACAAACAAGCCAAGGTCACTTGGTGATCAGCAGGATCATGGTCGGGAAGCAAGCTGAGGTCAACAACGAGTGTTCAGATGAGCCAAGGTCAGAATCAAGTCAGGTCACAATCGAAAGTTAAAGCAGAGAAGTATTCAGAGACAAGCTGGGTCAGCAACATGAAACCAGGAATAAGTGCCGGTTCACATCGGAATCACACAGGAATGCGTTTGTGACATGTGTTTGGGGTGTCATTAGAAATCGTTTGACACCCGCAAAATCATCCAGCAACCTCCTGTTTCAGCATTCCTCTTTAAATAGTCTGGAATCTCCCATGTGTGCCCTTGTGCCTACAAATGCAGACGTTCGCCCAATGTTCCCCCCATCACCTGCTGGCAACGATCCTTGTTATACATATTGGTGCTCCTTCTCTTCATGCCATCCTGACATTGTGACTGCCTTACAGATGGTTCAAGTGATACCCTGCAATACGCTGCCCAAAAAGTTGCCACAGTCCTGGTGGAAAGGGCTTTCGGCTCTTCTGGTTTCAGGTAGGTCTTGCCTTCCTGGCTGGAGGAAGTCCAACATCGTCTTTCCCTTTCCTTCCCAGCCTGGCCCATCCCTTTCATTCATTGGATTTTAATTTTTTCAACTGTGGAGTTTCACCATCACGCGTGGGTGTTACCTATGGTGGTCTGCATGCAAGGCATTTTAAAATTTACATACTTCCTCCCAATAGCCAGCCCACTGTTTGCAGTAGGGCTAAGAAATGGAATGACACAGGAAAAAAGTATTGAACACATGAAGAAAGGGGGGTGCAAAAAAGGCATAGAAAACCCAAGACACCAGCTGAAATCTGTTAGTAATTAGAAAGAAACCCTGCCCCTTGTCAGTGCAAATTAATATCAGCGGGTTCAATCTCAACTGATTGAACCCGCTGAACTGGCCTATAAAAAGGTGTCTCCTTACCAAGGTGTCACACAAGAAACATCTCATGATGGGTAAAAGCAAAGAGCTCTCTCAAGACCTTCGCAACCTTATTGTTGCAAAACGTACCGATGGCATTGGTTACAGAAGGATTTCGAAACGTCTGAATGTTCCAGTGAGCACTGTTGGGGCCCTAATCTGGAAGTGGAAAGAACATAATTTCACCATAAACTGGCCACAACCAGGTGCTCCTCGCAAGATTTCTGACAGAGGAGTGAAAAGTATTATCAGAAGAGTCGTCCAAGAGCCAAGGACCACGTGTGGAGAGATTCAGAATGACCTGGAATTAGAAATTACAACAATAAATAATGCAGTCACCCACCATGGCCTGTATGCATGCTCACCGCGCAAGACTCCATTGCTGAAGAAAAAGCATGTTGAAGCTCATTTAAAGTTTGCTGAACAACCTTTAGACAAGCCTGTGAAGTGCTGGGGAGAATATAGTCTGGTCAGATGAGACCAAAATGGAACTCTTTGCATGCCATAATACCCACCATGTTTGAAGGTCACATGGCACATTACCCCAAAAACACCCCCCATACCAACAGTGAGGTTGGGAGGTGGGAACATCATGGTGTGGGTGGGGCTATGTGGGCGGGGCTGTTTTTCAGCATACAATACTGGCAAACTTCATCTCATTGAAGGAAGGATGAATAGAAAATGTACCAAGACATTCTTGATAAAAATCTGCCGCCATCTACCAGGATGATGAAGATGAAACGAGGGGGACATTTCAGCAAGACAATGATCCCAAACACAAAGCCAAGAAAACTCTCCATTGGTTTCAAAGAAAGAAAATAAAACTGCTAGAATGGCCCAGCCAATCACCTGACTTGTATCCAATAGAAAATCTATGGAAAGAACTAAAAATCAGAGTTCATAGAATAGGCCCACAGAACCTTCAAGATTTGAAGACTGTTTGTGTGGAAGAATGGGGCTAAAATTACACCCGAGCTACGCATGTGACTAGTTTCTCCATACAGGAGGCGTCTTGAAGCCGTCATTACCAACAAAGGATTTTGCACCCGGTATTAAATACACTTCAGTTATCGGGTTCCAATACTTTTTTCCATTTTATTACACAGAACTTAATTTCTGAATGTGTTTGTTTTGGTAAAAAACGACACGTGATCAAACACTCGGTCAAAATTTCTCCCTCAGCGCTCATAGAAAAATTGTTATTTAAAATAACATAAGCAGCTACTATAATAAAAAAAACACTATACCAGAAATATGTCAAAGCCAAGAAATACCGTAACATTAGTAGCGCTACACAATCCAAATATTTTAGGATTGCTAACGCCCTCTGACGAAGTAATGACGAAACGCGTCATAACGTGATCACGCAGCAACCTACGCCGTCGTCTTTCCTGTTCACCTTACCCGGGAACACCGCTGGAGCGGTGGGAGCTAGACAGTAGTGAACGACTTGTGAGCATCCTCCGACACATTGTTGTTATTGTTACTTTTTATTTTTATTATATTGTAAGTGTGCAATCTTAAGGAAACAAATAAATAAATACCCTTTTAGTACTGGATTACGCCATGTTCATCTTTGTCCTCTGCTTGTGATGAGCAACATCTAGATGGAGTATATGCAGTGTGCTGGTAACATCTACTGAAAGACAAGCGCATAACCCAGTATTATCTGGTAAGTGGATTACCTAAGGGGATTCTAACACACGCCCTGGGGATGAAGGCAATCATCTTGAATTAAGATCTGTAACGATTGTTTTTTTGGACGGACTATCCTACACTTACATCTGCTTATTCTCACCTCTAAAGTGGACTTTCTTCGTATCTACCCTATTAAAGTGGACTCATTAGCAATCCTAAAATATTTGTGTTTGTTTGGTGTCTTTGTATGTATGGATTGCATGGCTTGTTAGTTTGGGGGTGGAGGAACTTGACTGTCCTACACAGAGTCCTGACCTCAACCCGATAGAACACCTTTGGGATGAATTAGAGCGGAGACTGCGAGCCAGGCCTTCACGTCCAACATCAGTGCCCGACCTCACAAGTGCGCTTCTGGAAGAATGGTCAAACATTCCCGTAGACACACTCCTAAACCTTGTGGACGGCCTTCCCAGAAGAGTTGAAGTTGTAATAGCTGCAAAGGGTGGGCCAACTCAACATTGAACCCTACGGACTGAGACTGGGATGCCATTAAAGGTCATGTGTTTGTAAAGGCAGGCGTCCCAATACTTATGGTAATATAGTGTATGTACAGATTACATAAAGTATATATATATATATATATATATATATATATATATATATATATATATATATATATATATATATATATATATATATTTATATTATTATTATTATTATTATTATTATTAAATGTCAGCGTTAAATAGGGTGTGTCTTCTTTAGGTCTGCAAAGGAGCGCAATCACCATTACGCAAAGCAACTTTAGTAAGCCTTTTTTTTTCTTTTACTAAGACTGAAATCTGATTTAAATCTCCAGCATTTTCCCTTACAAATGGTCTCCAGAAATAAAGACGTAGCACAGTGGCTATTTTTAAAGCTGTCACCGAATGTATTTGTTTTGCCATCATTTTTTTTTGACATGCATCCTGTAAAGTGCTTCTTGTGTTTGCTTTGTGTTCTGGAAAATATCAAAGTTTTGTATCTTTCCATCTGCAGGTGGAGAACACACCAGCATATCACACACAGAGAGGAGCACAGCTGCCGACTGAATCAAAAAGTGAATTCAGCATCTCGCGCCGAACAATTTCATATAAGCCGAGCCCTGAATGGTGTAATCTGTTCTGTGAATGATAGGAAGCCAATGCTAATCTGATAAGACGCCAGTAATGTGATCAGCCAGCTTTGGACCATGTAACCATGTTAGCAACAAGCCTCTGTGTGCACAGAATATACTGTGTATATATATATATATCTATATATATATATCTATATATATCTATCTATATCTATATACAGTCAGGTCCATAAATATTGGGACATCAACACAATTCTAATCTTTTTGGCTCTATACACCACCACAATGGATTTGAAACGAAACGAACAAGATGTGCTTTAACTGCAGACTTCCAGCTTTAATTTGAGGGTATTTACATCCAAATCAGGTGCTCGGTGTAGGGATTACAACAGTTTGTATATGTGCCTCACACTTTTTAAGGGACCAAAAGTAATGGGACAATTGGCTGCTCAGCTGTTCCATGGCCAGGTGTGTGTTATTCCCTCATTATCCCATCTACAAGGAGCAGATAAAAGGTCCAGAGTTCATTTCAAGTGTGCTATTTGCATTTGGAATCTGTGTCTGTCATCTCTCAATATGAGATCCAAAGAGCTGTCACTATCAGTGAAGCAAGCCATCATTAGGCTGAAAAAAAAACAAACCCATCAGAGAGATAGCAAAAACATTAGGTGTGGCCAAATCAACTGTTTGGAACATCCTTAAAAAGAAAGAACTCACCGGTGAGCTCAGCAACACCAAAAGACCCGGAAGACCACGGAAAACAACTGTGGTGGATGACCGAAGAATTCTTTCCCTGGTGAAGAAAACAACAGTTGGCCAGATCAAGAACCCTCTCCAGGAGGTAGGTGTATGTGTGTCAAAGTCAACAATCAAGAGAAGACTTCACCAGAGTGAATACAGAGGGTTCACCACAAGATGTAAACCATTGGTGAGCCTCAATAACAGGAAGGCCAGATTAGAGTTTGCCAAACAACATCTAAAAAGGCCTTCACAGTTCTGGAACAACATCCTATGGACAGATGAGACCAAGATCAACTTGTACCAGAGTGATGGGAAGAGAAGAGTATGGAGAAGGAAAGGAATTGCTCATGATCCAAAGCATACCACCTCATCAGGGAAGCATGGTGGTGGTAGTGTCATGGCGTGGGCATGTATGGCTGCCAATGGAACTGGTTCTCTTGTATTTATTGATGATCTGACTGCTGACAAAAGCAGCAGGATGAATTCTGAAGTGTTTCGGGCAATATTATCTGCTCATATTCAGCAAAATGCTTCAGAACTCATTGGACGCCGCTTCACAGTGCAGATGGACAATGACCCGAAGCATATTGCGAAAGCAACCAAAGAGTTTTTTAAGGGATAGAAGTGGAATGTTATGCAATGGCCAAGTCAATCACCTGACCTGAATCCGATTGGGCATGCATTTCACTTGCTGAAGACCAAACTGAAGGGAAAATGCCCCAAGAACAAGCAGGAACTGAAGACAGTTGCAGTAGAGGCCTGGCAGAGCATCACCAGGGATGAAACCCAGCGTCTGGTGATGTCTATGCGTTCCAGACTTCAGGCTGTAATTGACTGCAAAGGATTTGCAACCAAGTATTAAAAAGTGAAAGTTTGATGGATGATTGTTAATCTGTCCCATTACTTTTGGTCCCTTAAAATGTGGGAGGCACATCTACAAACTGTTGTAATTCCTACACCGTTCACCTGATTTGGATGTAAATACCCTCAAATTAAAGCTGAAAGTCTGCAGTTAAAGCACATCTTGTTCGTTTCATTTCAAATCCATTGTGGTGGTGTATAGAGCCAAAGAGATTAGAATTGTGTTGATGTCCCAATATTTATGGACCTGACTGTATATATATCTATATATCTATATATCTATATATCTATATATATATATATATATATATATATATATATATATATAGATAGATATAGATATATATAGATAGATATATATATATATATAGATAGATATAGATATATATATATAGATAGATAGATATATTTATTTATATACGCTCACTAGGTACTTTATTAGGCCCCCCTTGCTAGTGCCGGGTTGGACCCCCTTTTGCCTTCATTCTTGGTGGCATAGATACAACAAGGTGTTGGAAACGATGCCAATCCCCTTCCACCACATCCCAAATGTGCTCTATTGGATGGAGATGTGGTGAGTGTGGAGGACATTGGAGTACAGGGACCTCATTGTCCAGTGGTGAGATGATTGGAGCTTTGTGACATGGTACATTATCCTGCTGGAAGGAGCCATCAGAAGATGGGGACACTGTAGTCATAAAGGGATGGACATGGTCAGCAACAATACTCAGGTAGGCCGTGGGGTTAAAACCATGCTCAATTGGTACTAAGGGGGCCAAAGTGTGCCAAGAAAATATCACCCCCCCACCATTACACCCCCTCCACCAGCCTGAACCGGTGATACAAGACAGGATGGATCCATGCACCAAATTCTGATCCCACCATCTGAATGTCGCAGCTGAAATCCAGACTCATCAGACCAGGCAACATTTTTCCAATCTTCTATTGTCCAATTTTGGTGAGCCTGTGCGAATTGTTGCCTCAATTCCTGTTCTTAGCTGACAGGAGTGGCACCCGGTGTGGTCTTCTGCTGCTGTAGCACATCTGCTTCAAGGTTGGTTGCTTTGTGCATTCAGAGATGGTATTGTGAATACCTTGGATGTAACGAGTGGTTATTTGTGTTACTGTTGCCTTTCTATCATCTGGAACTAGTCTGGAACTGGAGCCAGTCTGCCCATTCTCCTCTGACATCAACAAGGCATTTTCCTCCAGACAACTGCCGCTCACTGGATATTTTCTCTTTTCCCCACCATTCTCTGTAAACCCGAGAGATGGTTGTGCGTGAAAATCCCAGAAACATGCTTCAAATCTAAGTCCGTCCAACTTTTGAGAAAACAAAGTCCGCTGGAGCCCACACACAATCGAATTGTCCGACGAAATCCCGTCCGCCGGGCAAAGTCTGCCGTAAAGTCCGATCGTGTGTACGCGGCATTACAGTACACACCTGTTGATTCACCTGCCTAGACTTACCAGACTCACCTACTTCCACCAACTCCAGGTACAATTCATTACTCGCACATGGCTCATTCTGAGCATTCATCTTACTTTTTGCTTTTTTGTCACCAGTTCCATTTCAATTTCAATTTCAATTTGGCTTTTTTCACCCTTTTTATTTCTCTTTTGCTCATTTCTCTGACTCTTATCTCTTGCTGGCATTTCTTTGCCATTTTCTTTTCCCCTTTCAGTCTCCTATGCCCCTATTATTCTCGGCTCAGGCTTTCTATACATACATAGACATATACATATCATTAGTACTTAATGCATGACTATACTTTTTTTTACGCCTACAGTTTCCATTACACATGGACTCTCTGTTTATCCATAGACACATACATATCATTAGTACCCAATGCATTATTATACTTTTTTACGCCTACAGTTTCCATTACACATGGATTCAGTGAGACTCCTGGGGACACACTCTCACATGCGCACCATGCCTGTCCTCTGGTTTGCCCCACCGGGGTCCCGTTCGGCTCCGCCTCCTCAGTTCCCGGTTGAGACACCTGCTGCTACCTCTGGGAACCGCACACCTGCTGTCCTGGCCTCATTTAGTGGTGAGTATGGGACCCCACATTATGGCTCCCACGCTCTGCAACTACTCCATCAATACTATACCACCTACTCATTTATATTCTTCTATCTTAGGTACATCTGTACATGCATCAACCCCTGAAGAGCGAGTTGGGTCTCGCGAAACGCGTCGGGTACACTAGATGCTTGTGTATCACATGTTTTCTACTCTTAGGATACTGTCACAGATCAGCTGCGGAGCTGATCTGTGTCTCATCTTTACTGCTGGAGGCCCGGCTGGCACCTGTTGTTCCACTGGCTTGTGTTCAACTCTGCTGCACTCTGCAGCTATGGGTGTCGCAGCTTCACCTGTTGCTTAATATATGATTCCTTCCTACTTCCTGTCCAGCCCCTCATGTGCTTCTCTATTTAAATCCCTCTCAGACCAGTTCTGGTTGCTTGAGCAACATTTGTTTCTGAGCTCCCTTCCTGTAACCTGCCTTAACCTGACCTCTCGTGAACTGATCTCTTGTGTACCGACTCGGTTTGTTCTGATTACGTTGTCTGCAGCCCGCCCTGACCTTGGCTCGCCATCCGGCTCTCCTTTGCTTCATCCATCCATCTCTGTCTGTCAGTGTCTTCTGGTACTTCCCTAGAGAGTGGGGTGAACCCGGGGGTCATGACCTGGGGTCAGCACGCAGTTAAGCCCAAACCCTCGTGAGGGGGTCCCTGGCAGAATACCGGCTGGCCCTTAGACTCCACGCCCTGGGGGATCTCGTGTCACCTGCTCGCCTGTGGGCTCACTGTAAGTAGTACCTTGACAGGTACACCAATGCCCGTGTTTTACATGTTTATTATCCATTTATGTACCATTGTCTATTTTACATGTATGTTGTTTTACAACTGGCCATTGCTGATGAGGATACCAATGTATGCATGACTTTTACCTGAATAAACGCATATACTTTATACTTCAACTACTGGTATGATGCTTTTTTGCCGAATGGTGGCCACCTCTCTTAAAGTCCCTTTAGAGCGAATCTTTTGTTGCATATTTTAGAAATGGAGGTGGTCCACCAGTGACACCACTCCTTTTTATTTTTTCAATAAACTCTACTACTAAGGTGACGTTGTGGAAGACCTTTTCATGTCACAGGTCATACACCATGGGAAGGCTGAGTACAGTAACAAGACACCAGGTACTTATACTGCATCAGCAAGGTCTCTCCAAGGCAAAGATTTCAAAGCAGACTGGGGTTTCAAGGTGTGCTGTTCTTCAATTTGAAGAAGCACAAAAAAATAGGCAACGTTGAGGAGAGTAGACACAGTGGTTGGTCAAGGAAACTTAATGGGGTAGTTGAAAGACGCATCATGCTTACTTCCCTTCCACAATCAGAGAAGCAGCCAAGAGGTCCATTGTAACTCTGGAGGAGCTGCAGAGATCCACAGCTCAGGTGGGAGAATCTGTCCACAGGACAACTATTAGTCATGTTCTCCACAAATCTGCCCTTTATGGAAGAGTGGCAAGAAGGAAGCCATTGTTGCAAGAAAGCCATAAGAAGTCCCATTTTCATTTTGGGGGACACAGCAAACATGAGGAAGAAGGTGATCTGGTCAGATGAGACCAAAATTTTACTTTTTAGTCTAAAAGCAAAACACCATGTGTGGGGGAAAACTAACACTGCACATCACCCTGAACACACCATCCCCACCGTGAAACATGGTGGTGGCAGCATCATGTAGTGGGGATGCTTTTCTTCAGCAGGGACAGGGAAGCTGGTCAAAGTTGATGGGAAGATGGATGGAGCCAAATACAGGGCAATCTTAGAAGAAAACCTGTTAGAGTCTGCAAAAGCCTTGAAACTGGGGAGGAGGTTCACCTTCCAGCAGAACAACGACCCTAAACATACAGCCAGAGCTATAATGGAATGGTTTAGATCAAAGCATATTCATGTGTTAGAATGGCCCAGTCACAGTCCACACCTAAATCCAATTGAGAATCTGTGGCAAGACTTGAAAATTGCTGTTCACAGACGCTCTCCATCCAATCTGACAGAGCTTGAGATATTTTGCAAAGAAGAATGGGCAAAAATTTCCATCTCTAGTAGGGATGAGTCCGATGTTCGACTCGAACAGCGGGTGTTCGCCCGTTTACCGAATTTAGAACATTATGAGGCATTCGCAGGAAATTTGAGCGCCGTCAATGCACTGCGAGATTTTTCTCGGGTCGTTGGCGCTGTGATCGAAGATGTCGCGGGACATTTTTTTTTCTTTCTTTAAATAAAGGAATTGTCAAAAACTAATCTCCTGTAATTTTTACTTTTTTTACACTTTTTTTGGTGAATGTGTAGGGGTACAATGTACCTGATACCCATTCACATAGGGGGGGCGGATCTGGGGTCCCCTTGTTAAAGGGGGCTTCCGGATTCCAATAAGCCCCCCGCCCGCAGACCCCCACAACCCCCGGGCAAGGGTTGTGGGGAAGAGGCCCTTTTCTCCATCAACATGGGGAGCAGGTGTTTTGGGGGGACCCCAAAGCACCCTCCCCATGTTGAGGGCATGTGGCCTGGTACATCTCAGGAGGGGGGCTCTCTTGCCCCCCCCTTTTCCTGCGGCCTGCCAGGTTGCGTGCTCGGATAAGGGTCTGGTATGGATTTTGGGGGGACCCCCATGCCATTTTTTTTATCTTGGCACAGGGTTTCCCTTAAAATCCATACCAGACATGAAGGGCCTGGTATGGATTTGGAAGGGCCCCCCCACACCATTTTATTTTTAAATTTTGGTGCAGGATTCCCCTTAATATTCATACCAGACCTGAAGGGCCTGTTATGGATTTTGGTGTGCCCCCGCTTTTCCTGCGGCCTGCCAGGTTGCGTGCTCGGATAAGGGTCTGGTATGGATTTTGGGGGGCCCCATGCCATTTTTTTATTTTGGTGTGGGGTTCCTCCTAAAATCCATAGCAGACCTAAAGGGCCTGGTATGGATTTTGGGGGGACTCCCACGCCATTTTTTTATTTTGGTGCACGGTTCCCCTTTAAATCCATACCAGACCTAAAGTGTCTGGTATGGATTTTGGGGGGACCCCCACTCCATTTTTTTATTTTGGCGCAGGGTTCCCCTTAAAATCCATACCAGACATGAAGGGCCTGGTATGGATTTGGAGGGGCCCCCACACCATTTTATTTTTAAATTTTGGTGCAGGGTTCCCTTAATATTCATACCAGACCTGAAGGGCCTGGTATGGATTTTGGGGGGGCCCACGCAATTTTAAAAAAAAATTTTGGTGCGGGGTTCCCCTTAATATTCAAACCAGACTGAAAGGGCATGGTAATGGACTGGGGCGGGGGAACTCACGCCGTTTTTTTCAATGATTTTTATCTATGTTGCCAGGATCTGACAATTCATTACAGCGGCGATCAGTTTTAACCACTTGCCGACCGGCTCCTGTACATATACATCGGCACTTTGAAGATGGATATTTCGGTAATGGCAGCAGATGCTGCCACAACCAAGGTATCCATCTCTTCAGGAGCCGGTCGTGTTTACGATAATGGTGGTCTCTGAGGCGGATTCACCACGAGATCACCGTTATCGGCGGCAGGAAAAGGGCCCGCTCTCCCGCGCCCTCCGCCGCTTACCAGAGCTGTCGGTAGCGGCGGAGGCGATCGGGTCCTTGTCATGGCTGGGTATGGAGATGAGTGAGACTAAGATGGCCCCCACCCATCTCCATACCATAGCAGGGCGGAAGTGACGTCATAACGTCACTTCCGCCCATACGTCTTAAAGGCACATTTTCTCAATGTCATTTTTTCAAACGATAATTTATTTTTTTTTTATTGCATTTTAGTCCAAATATGAGATCTGAGGACTTTTTGACCCCAGATCTCATATTTAAGAGGACCTGTCATGCTTTTTTATATTACAAGGGATGTTTACATTCCTTGTAATAGGAATAAAAGTGACCCAAATTTATTTATTTTTTTAAAACAGTGAAAAAATAAATAAAATCAAGTAAAATAAATAAGAAGAAAGAAAATGTTTTTAAAGTGATCTGTCCTGACGAGCTCGCGTGCAGAAGCGAACGCATACCTAAGTAGCGCCCGCATATGAAAACGGTGGTCAAACCACACATGTGAGGTATCGCCGTGATCGTTCGAGCGAGAGCAATGATTCTAGCCCTAGACCTTCTCTGTAACTTGAAACATGCAACCTGTAGAATTTTTTAAACGTTGCCCATGGAAATTTTTAAGGGTAAAAGTTTGACGCCATTCCACGAGCGGGCGCAATTTTGAAGCGTGACATGTTGGGTATCAATTTACTTGGCATAACATTATCTTTTACAATAGAAAAAAAAAAAATTTTGGCTAACTTTACTGTTGTCTTATTTTTTTATTCAAAAAAGTGAATTTTTTCCAAAAGAAGGGCGCTTGTAAGACCGCTGCGCAAATAGGGTGTGAAAAAAAGTATTGCAATGACCGCCATTTTATTCTCTAGGGTGTTAGAAAAGAAACAATATATAATGTTCCAAGTAATTTTCTAGCTGGTGTACACAGTAGCCAATCAGCTTCTAATGTCAGCTTTTTCAATTAACCACTTCAGCCCTGCAAGATTTTACCCCCTTCCTGACCAGAGCATTTTTTGCGATTCGGCACTGCGTCGCTTAAACTGACAATTGCGCAGTCGTGCAACCTTGCGCCCAAACAAAATTGACGTGCTTTTTTACCCACAAATAGCGTTTTCGTTTGGTGCTATTTGATCACCTCTGCAGTTTTTATTTTTTGCGCTATAAACAAAGAAAGAGCGACAATTTTGAAAAGAAAGCAATATTTTTTACTTTTTGGTATAATAAATATCCCCAAAAAATATATAAAAAAAACCCAAATTTCTTCCTCAGTTTAGGCCGATATGTACTCTTCTAAATTTTATTGGTAGGAAAAAAAAATCGCAATAAGCGCATATTGATTGGTTTGCGCAAAATTTATAGCATCTACAAAATAGGGGATAGATTTATAGAATTTTTATTATTATTATTTTTTTATTAGTAATGGCGGCGATCTTTGTTTTTTTTTATTGTGACTGCGACATTGCGGTGAACACATCGGACACTTTTGACACTATTTTGGGACCACTGACATTTATACAGCGATCAGTGCTATAAAAATTCACTGATTACTGTGTAAATGACACTGGCAGGGAAGGAGTTCAACACTAGGGGGGCGGTCAGGGGGTTAAATGCGTTCCCTCATTGTGTTCTATCTGTGGGGGAGGGCATGGGCTCACTACAATGTAACAGAGATTACTGCTCCCGATGACAGGGGAGCTCCCTGTCATGTTGCTAGGCAGGACAGGGAAATGCCTTGTTTACATCTCCCTGTTGTGCCTCTCCGTGCCATGATCACGGGACACAAACGAACATTGAGTTGGTAGCATGCGCGCGCCCACTACTCCGCGATTTAAAAGGGGAAGTACAGGTACGCCCGTTTGTGCAGCTGTGCCATTGTGCCGATGTACATCATTGTCAATGGCGTCCCTAGGGGGGGGGGGCAGAGGGAACCCTGACCCCTCCAACATTATGCTGTGCCCCACCATGTGCCCCCTGAAAAAACAGACTGATTTCTCCCGTCCTTAGGACAGGCGAACCAGCCTGTAAATTCCAAGAGATGCCAGACCAGCGCTGTCAATAGCAGGGACAGGACAGCAAGAGGAGGCTGGGGAACCCCACAGTGGCAGAACACCAGGGCCCGGTGACAAGACAACCTTTGCAACCCTGATAGTTCTCCCACTGCTTTGGACCCTTATATTTTCTTGGTATGCTGGTGACATATATCTCTTGTTTTCTGCCACCCTTGGGGGGCCCCAATACAGTAGGAAGGGAGCTCACTGTAGAACATGTTAAAGGGCCCGTTGTGAGATCATAGTAAAGGGCCCCAGGATATATATATATATATATATATATATATATATATATATATATATATATATAATTGCATTTTATAGTTGCCCCCCCTACTTTTGTCCCTGTCCCCCCATGTGCCCCCCTAAATATGAAAGCTGGAGACGCCACTGATCATCGTGCGCTGGTCGGCAAGCGGTTAAGCTTTGGCAATAAAACCTGGAAGCTGATTGGTTTCTATTTAGAGCTACACCATATTTAGCACTCTCCAGTTTTAGTAAATACCCCCCCCCCCCCAAGTGTGTTACTGGCAGGATCGCGTATCACATAGTTCAGGTTACATAAAGTGAAAAAAAAAAAGCTTGAAAATAGAAAACAAATGCAGCCACCACATATAAGGGCTGGCAATATATTTTGTATAAAATGTATCTCCCCTGCTTCCAGGAGAAATGAGATAATGTTTGCTGTGAGTGAGAAGGTGTATTGTTGCAATTTAATCATCATAAAATATTCTCTGTTACACCAACAATCTTTACATCACAGCATGCATTCAAACAAAAGGAGCCGCTGTGATATAACAAAAACGTGTAATAGAGAATGTTTTATGGTGATTAAGCTGCAATATTTTGCATTTTTGTTCTTGGGTTTAATTCTATTTTCAAAGGAGAAAACAAACTTACATTTAATGGTAGTTTTCATGTGTACCAGAATCTTCAATTTAAAAAAAAAATGTGTGCATGTGTGTAGAGAGAGAGAGAGAGAGAAAAAAGAAGGAGGAAAGGAAGGAAAGAAGGAGTTAGAAAGCGATACTGATTGTGAGATCAAAGGTCGCTGCACACCCCGAATATACATAAATTGGGAAGGTTTCCCTATGAGGTTTTTTGGCAGCAAAAAAGTCAAAAAGTTTTTTCCTTTGAAATATATAAATTGTATTAGGTAAAATTACACAAGGAGGACATTCATTTGTAATAAAACATGAGCTCTGAGCATGAGGCTAAAATATGTACATCATAATACAGCCGTGTGGGTACACATGGAAAAAACATAGCATGATATAAATATTGTGAGCATACTAAAAAAAATCAGATGCGTTTCGACCTTATCAGTAGAGGTCTTCTTCTGGGGGGAAAAGAGGAGGAACTCTAAAGAAAAATGCATTGTAGCAGTAAGATCATTTGAAAAACAACACTATCAAAAACCAATACATGTTGATATTGGTACAAAAGATTATTATAGTTAAAATATATATTTACCACTAACGGCTGAGAAGAATAGCCTCCTGATTACTGTGCTTAAATGCTGCTGAAGGATCCAACTGATGCGCCGGTCTCGCGCAGAAGGAAAGAAGGAAGGACAAGAAGAAGACAACGAGAAAAGAAAAAGAAAAAAGAAAGAGAGGAAAGATAGAAAAAAAAATAGAAAAGAAAAGCAAAGAAAAGAAAATTAAAAAAAGCTAAGAAAAAAAAGGAAGGAAGAAATGGAGGAAAAAACTGAAAAAAGAAAAGGAAGGAAGGAAGGAAGGAAGGAAGGAAGGAAGGAAGGAAGGAAGGAAGGAAGGAAGGAAGGAAGGAAGGAAGGAAGGAAGGACGGACAAGCAGAAGACAACGAGAAAAAAAAGGAAAGGTAGGAAAGACAGAAGGAAAAAAATAGAAAAGAAAAGCTAAGAAAAGAAAAGAAAAATTAAAAAAGCTAAGAAGAGAAAGGAAGGAACTAAGAAATGGAGGAAAAAAACTGAAGAAAAGGAAAGAAAAAGAAAGGGAAGAAGGGAATGAAGGAGGCAAGGGAGGGAGGGAGGAAGGAAGAAAAAACAAGAAGAAGACAGCGAGAGAAAAAAAAAGGGAAAAAAAGAAAGGGAGGAAAGACAGAAGAAAATAGAAAAGAAAAGAAGGAAGTAAGAAATTGAGGAAGAAAGAGAGGAAAAGAAAAAAAAAGAAAGAGGGAGAAGGAAGAAAGGAAGGAAAAGAGAAAGGAAGGAAGGACTGAAGGAAAAAAAAGAAAAAAAAGGGAAGAAAGGAAGGAAAAGAGAAAGGAAGGAAAGAAAGAAAGGGAGAAGAAACATAAGAAAAAAAAGTAAGGAATGGAGGAAAAAAATAAAAGAAAATAAATGAAAAGAAAGAACAAAAGTAACGAAGGAATGGAGGTCGAAAAGAAAAAAAAAAGAAAAGAAAAGAAAAAAAAAGAGAATAAAAGAAGGAAGGGAGGTAGAAACAGAGGGAAAAAAAGAAAAAAAAAGCAAGGTAAGGAAGGAACGAAGCTAAAAGAAAAGAAAAGAAAAGAAAGAAAGGTAAGGAATGAAGAAACAGAGGAAGGGAGGGAGGAAGAAACAAAAGAAAAAGAAAAGAAAAGAAAATTAAAGAAGGAAGGACAGGAGGAAGAAACAGAGGAAAGGAAAAGAAAAAAAAAGAAAGAGAAGGAAGGATAAAGGATAGTATGCGATCGGTCTAAACTATGTGGCATGTTCACCAATGCCAGGAGCCTGGCGGACAAGATGGGTGAACTAGAGATACTGTTGTACGAGGAGGATTAGGATTTTGTGGGAATTTCAGAGACCTGGTTCAACAGCTCTCATGATTGGCTGGCAACCATTTAAGGGTATTTTCTTTATTGCAGGGATAGAGAGGGTAAAAAAGGGGGAGGGGTATGCCTATAGATCAAGAATAATGTACAAGTCAATGTGAGAGATGACATCACTAAGGGAGCTAGAGAGGAGGTGGAATCCTTATGGGTAGAGCTCCAAAGGAATGAAGCTAAGGGGAAAATAATACTGGGAGTATGCTATAGGCCCCCTAACCTGAGGGAGGAAGTGGAGACGGACCTCTTATCACAAGTTGGATTAGCAGCAAGGATGGGAAGTGTTATCATAATGGGGGATTTTAATTATCCAGACATAGACTGGGCAGAGGGAACCACGCATTTGTCTAAGGCTCGCAAGATGGTAGATGTACTAACTAGAAATAAAGCATTACTGGATCTACTGATTACCAACAATACAGACCTGATCACGGATGTGGAAATACGGGACAATTTAGGTAACAGCGATCACAGGTCAATTGGCTTCAGTATAAATCACACCAATAGGAAACATAGAGCCAACTTCCCTAAACTACGAACCTTGCTAAAAGGCATGAATTGGGATAAAATCTTAGGAACAAAGAACACGGAGGAGAGATGGATTTGCTTTAAGAGCATATTAAATAAGGGCATTAGCCAATGCATCCAAATGGGTAGTAAATTTAAAAGACTAAAGTCCTGGATGGCTTAACTCCAATGTAAAAATGCATATAAAAGCAAAGGAGAAGGCCTTCAAAAAATACGAGGTTGAGGGATCATCATCAGCATTCAGACTTTATAAAGAATGCAAGAAGAAATGTAAGGGTGCAATTAGGGCGGCTAAGACAGAACATGAAAGACACATAGCAGACGAGAGCAAAAAAAATCCCAAGAAATTCCTTAACCACTTGACGGCCACAGAGCGGACCTGAATTTCCGGGAGGCTGTCATATGACGGCCTTCCCTGTGCACGTGCCCTGCGCTGTGATTACCGAGTCCGGCTCGATCCCTACCATGTGATCAGCTGTCAACCAATGACAGCTGATCACATGATCCAAACAAAAGCTCTGTGATCGTTTTTTTTCTCCTCACGCTGACAGCGCAAGGAGAAAAAAAAGCCGATCACCAGCTTATCAGCAAGGGACATCGGTCCTGAAGAGGAAGAGTCAATTCTGCCTCATATGTGCCACCAGTACCCCCTGTCAGTGCCACCTGCCATTGCCACCTGACAGTGCCCACAGTGCCCACCAGTGCCACCTATCAATGCCCATGAGTGCCACCTATCAATGACCACAAGTACCACCTATCAATGCCCACAAGTGCCATCTATCAATGCCCACCAGTGGTGCCAATCAGCGCCACCTAGCAGTGCAGCCTATCAGTGTAACAGATCAGATTTTCCAGATTTTTCATTGCACCTAAACCATTGGAATAGCAATTGCCAGCACCTGGAGCTCTCACAATCATTCACCCAGCGGAGGACGGGAGATGTGAACCCAGTTACCTGGAGCGGTGGTTACCAACCTGCCTAGATCAGTGCCCATTATTGCCACCCATCAGTGCCCATCACTGCCACCTATCGGTGCCCATCAGTGCCCAGCAGTGCCACCTATGAATGCCCACAAGTGCCACCTATCAATGCCCACAAGTGCCACCTATCAATGCCCACAAGTGCCACCTATCAATGCCCACCAGTGGTGCCAATCAGTGCCACCTAGCAGTGCTGCCATCAATCAGTGCCCATCACTGCCACCCATCAGTGCCCATCACTGCCACCCAAAAAAAAAAAGAAGAGTAAAGAAAAGAAAAAAAAAGAAAGGGAAGGAAGGAAGGAAGGAAGGAAGGAAGGAAGGAAGGAAGGAAGGAAGGAAGGAAGGAAGGAAGGAAGGAAGGAAGGAAGGAAGGAAGGAAGGAAGGAAGGAAGGAAGGAAGGAAGGAACAGAGGAGGGGGGGGGACGAACAGAAGAAACTAAAAAAAAAAACTAAAAAAAAAAGAAGAATAAAGAAAAGAAAAAAAGAAACCAGGTGTGCCAATCAGTGCCACCTAGCAGTGCTGCCATCAATCAGTGCCCAATCAGTGCCCATTACTGCCACCCATCAGTGCCCATAACTGCCACCCATCAGTGCCCATCAGTGCCGCCTCATCAGCATACATCAATGAAGGAGAAAAATTACCTTTTTTAAAATTTTATAACAAAATATAAAAAAATATATATATATTTTTTAAATTCTGTCTTTTTACATTTTTTTAACAATAAAAGGAAAAAAAAGAAAGGGAAGGAAGGAAGGAAGGAAGGAAGGAAGGAAGGAAGGAAGGAAGGAAGGAAGGAAGGAAGGAACAGAGGAGGGGGACGAGGGGGACAAACAGAAACACTAAATAAAAAGAGGAGTAAAGAAAAGAAAAAAAAAGTAAGGGAGGAAGAAAGGAGGGAACAGAGGAGGGGGGAGGGGTACAAACAGAAGAAACTAAAAAAAAAGAAGGGTAAAGAAAAGAAAAAAAAAGAAAGGTAAGGAAGGAAGGAACAGAGGAGGGGGGACAAACAGAAGAAACTAAAAAAAAAAAGAAGAATAAAGAAAAGAAAAAAAAGAAAGGGAAGGAAGGAAGGAAGGAAGGAAGGAAGGAAGGAAGGAAGGAAGGAAGGAAGGAACAGAGGAGGGGGATGAGGGGGACAAACAGAAGAAACTAAAAAAAAAGAGGAGTAAAGAAAAGAAAAAAAAAGTAAGGGAGGAAGAAAGGAGGGAACAGAGGAGGGGTGGAGGGGGACAAACAGAAGAAACTAAAAAAAAAGAAGAGTAAAGAAAAGAAAAACAGAAAGGGAAGGAAGGAAGGAACAGAGGAGGGGAGAGGGGGACAAACAGAAGAAACTAAAAAAAAAGAAGAGTAAAGAAAAGAAAAACAGAAAGGGAAAGAAGGAAGGAACAGAGGAGGGGGACAAACAGAAGAAACTAAAAAAAAAAGAAGAGTAAAGAAAAGAAAAGAAAAAAAAAGAAAGGTAAGGAAGGAAGGAACAGAGGAGGGGGGGGGGGGGGGGGCAAACAGAAGAAACTGAAAAAAAAGAGTAAAGAAAAGAAAAAAAAAGAAAGGTAAGGAAGGAAGAAGGGGGGGGGGACAAACAGAAGAAACTAAAAAAAAAAGGAAAAAAAAAAACAAAGTAAAGAAAAGCAAAGAAAAGACAGGGTTGAGTGTTGGGTCGTGTGCGGTGTGGTGATGCTCTGCCACGATCTGTGAGGTCATCCTTCTCCCTCTATGACATATGTCATCATTAGATGCTGTTGTCTGCCATGGAAGCACTTGGCACTGATACTATCTTTGTCTGCATGTCTAATCGGAAGTTCTAATGACGGGCTGTCAGTGTGCATATGAGAAGAGTCATAATGCGGATGGATAATATCCTCTGTGGCACCGCGCGTTCGCTGATGAGACGCCGCAGCCAGGAAGGAACCGACCCGGGGCCTTGGGAGACAGATCTGTCTGTAAACAGGACTGCGGTCTGCAGAAACAAGTGTCTTTCATGGAAAGATCTGATGATGTTAAGCAGTTCATGGAAGGATGACTTAGAGGTGCCGGGATCGGAGCCTGGAGGAGCTCAGACATTCACAGGGATATGAAGATGAACTAAACAAACCAAAGTCAAGTAACAGACTTCACCTTACAACACACCAGGTGCAACCTACACAATTCACAATACAAGTACCACCTGGATGTACTGCCATGTGACAGGTGCCCTTCAAAATGGATCTTCTGTATACACAAACCTGAACCTACCCTAATATCAGAATTTAAAAATAAATGTCCAGAAAGTCTAGACATTACTTCTTTCCTGGCGCCAACATGGCAGCATACATGTGATAGCATACTGCCATAGATTGGTGCCAGGAAGGGAAAATTATGATAATTATTTGATACAATTTGCAATTTTCCTAGTGCCAACATGGCAGCATACTACCACATGCATCCTACCATGGGTTGGCTCCAGGAAAAGAACATTTCAGTAAGTCACAAGACTGCTATATACTGCTGAGGAGAAAAGGTATTTAGTAGTTTATATTTACTAAAATAATTGCATTTCCATGTTCTGTGTACTGTGGGAGGCCAGATATAGTGAATGCAGGGTCCTGGGGAGAGCAGATATAGTGAATGCAGGCTCCTGGGGAGAGCAGATATAGTGAATGGAGAGTCCTTGGGAGACCAGATATAGTGAATGCAGGCTCCTGGGGAGATCAGATATAGTGAATGCAGGCTCCTGGGGAGAGCAGATATAGTGAATGCAGGCTCCTGGGGAGATCAGATATAGTGAATGCAGGCTCCTGGGGAGAGCAGATATAGTGAATGGAGAGTCCTGGGGAGACCAGATATAGTGAATGCAGGCTCCTGGGGAGATCAGATATAGTGAATGCAGGCTCCTGGGGAGAGCAGATATAGTGAATGCAGGCTCCTGGGGAGAGCAGATATAGTGAATTCAGGTTCCTGGGGAGACCAGATATAGTGAATGCAGGCTCCTGGGGAGACCAGATATAGTGAATGCAGAGTCCTGGGGAGATCAGATATAGTGAATGCAGAGTCCTGGGGAGAGCAGATATAGTGAATGCAGGGTCCTGGGGAGAGCAGATATAGTGACTGCAGTCTCCTGGGGAGAGCAGATATAGTGAATTCAGGTTCCTGGGGAGACCAGATATAGTGAATTCAGGTTCCTGGGGAGACCAGATATAGTGAATTCAGGTTCCTAGGGAGACCAGATATAGTGAATGCAGAGTCCTGGGGAGAGCAGATATAGTGAATGCAGGGTCCTGGGGAGAGCAGATATAGTGAATGCAGGGTCCTGGGGAGACCAGATATAGTGAATGCAGAGTCCTGGGGAGAGCAGATATAGTGAATGCAGGGTCCTGGGGAGAGCAGATATAGTGACTGCAGGCTCCTGGGGAGAGCAGATATAGTGAATGCAGGGTCCTGGGGGGACCAAATATAGTGAATGCAGGCTCCTGGGGAGAGCAGATATAGTGAATGCAGGCTCCTGGGGAGAGCAGATATAGTGAATGCAGAGTCCTAGGGAGACCAGATATAGTGAATGCAGGGTCCTGGAGAGACCAGATATAGTGAATGCAGGCTCCTGGGGAGACCAGATATAGTGAATGCAGGGTCCTGGGGAGAGCAGATATAGTGAATGCAGGCTCCTGGGGAGAGCAGATATAGTGAATGCAGAGTCCTGCGGAGAGCAGATATAGTGAATTCAGGTTCCTAGGGAGACCAGATATAGTGAATGCAGAGTCCTGGGGAGAGCAGATATAGTGAATGCAGGCTCCTGGGGAGAGCAGATATAGTGAATGCAGAGTCCTAGGGAGACCAGATATAGTGAATGCAGGGTCCTGGAGAGACCAGATATAGTGAATGCAGGGTCCTGGAGAGACCAGATGTAGTGAATGCAGGCTCCTGGGGAGACTAGATATAGTGAATGCAGGCTCCTGGAGAGACCAGATATAGTGAATGCAGGCTCCTGGGGAGACTAGATATAGTGAATGCAGGCTCCTGGGGAGACTAGATATAGTAAATGCAGGCTCCTGGAGAGACCACATATAGTGAATGAAGGCTCCTGGGGAGACCAGATATAGTGAATGAAGGCTCATGGGGAGACCAGATATAGTGGATGCAGAGTCCTGGGTTTACTAACACTTTAAATAATATAGACACAACAGGACGTGAGAAGAAATCTAAACAATGTGTGGGTATCACCTCCTGGTCTGGCGTGTAAAATTTAGGATTTTCCTTCATCCTCTGTTCCTGTGACAAAGATCCCCGGAACAGAAAGGGTGAAACACCAAGAAAAAAAACCCAGGGGTTCTAGCCCCCTTTTCACTCAATTTAAAACAAACAAAAAGTAAAATGCTTCTCAAAGTTCCCTTCAGTCACGTGTCTGGAGTCATATTTTTCTGAAATACCTCAATGAGAAATAATAATAATAATTTTTTTCTAAGTCGGAGCGACTTAGGTTCCATTGCAATGCATGGAGTGCGACTAAGTCGCCTGACAGGTTGCCCCTGTGTGAACCGGCACTTATGCTATCACATGCATAACACACATTAGGTATGGTCATTATTTTATTATTAGTATTAGTATTATTAGTAGTATTGATTGTATTATTATTATTATTATTTAATCACATGCACACATTAGGTATGTTAATTATTTTTTAAGATTATTATTATTAATATTATGCTGTCACATGCATAACACACATTGGGTATGTTCATTATTTTATTGTTATTATTATTATGTTGTCACATGCATAACACATATTATGCAATGTGCATAATTATTATTATTATTATTATTATTATTATTATTATTATTATTATTATTATTATTACATGCATAACACACATTGGGCATGGTTATTATTTATTATTATTATTATTAGTAGTAGTAGTAGTAGTAGTAGTAGTAGTAGTAGTAGTAGTAGTAGTAGTAGTAGTATTAGTATTATTAGTATTTATCACATGCAACACACATTAGGTATGTTAATTATTTTTTAAGATTATTATTATTATTATTATTATTATTACATGCATAACACACATTGGGCATGTTCATTAATTATTATTATTATTATTATTATTATTATTATTATTATTATTATTATGTTGTCACATGCAAAACACACATTAGGTATGCTCATTATTTTATTATTATTATTATTATTATTATTATTATTATTATTATGTTGTCACATGCAAAACACACATTAGGTATGCTCATTATTTTATTATTATTATTATTATTATTGTAGGTATATTCATTCTGAAGTGAGATGAATAACTCTAGTGCCATAAAGTATGATTGATTAGCTGTAAAGTCTTTTAAAGTAGAAACAAAGGCAACATTTTTTTTGGATAAAGTAAGGAAGGGTTATAATCCCCTTTAGTCTTTTTCCTTTTTTCACTGCAATGTGGAAGGAGTAAGGGAGGGCTCCAGTAGTTTTTTTTTTTTTTTCTTTTGTCATTTGTGTCCCCTTGGAGATGTTTCCCTGCATTTTCTGTCCCATAACCAAAACTCTCTCTGGGAGATGTCACACAGCCATTGCCAAAGTGCATGTGGAAAGGAATTGGCTGCAAGGAGGCTGCAGGGGATCAGCAGTGCTGAGGATTACAAAAGGATGGTAGCGGACCTTCAGCCCTCCCTTCAGTCTTGCACACTTGTACCCGCTCCTCTCCTGGACTGAAACGACTTCCTCTAATTTTACCGCACACTGTGAGCTTCTCACCATGTGTATCAGAAGCTGCAGCAAGTCAGATAGCGAGCCTGACTTATTTCCTGACTGTCCCTGGCCCCGCCCCTTTCATTCAGTTTTTTTTCAAACATGTAGGCTCAGCATCACTTGTACACACCTCCCAATAGGAGGGAACGAGGGATACCTATTAGCAAAAGTATGCAGGCATAGGACACACCCCCTGCCACACCCCCTTAACCACTTGCTGACTGGGCCTTTTTCCTTTTTCTGACATTTGTTGTTTACACGTAAAAATCTGTATTTTTTTTGCTAGAAAATTACTTAGAACCCCCAAACATTATTTATTTTTTTAGCCCTAGAGAAAAAAAAATGTTGATCGTTGCAATATTTTATGTCAAGCTGTATTTGCGCAGCGGTCTTTTAAACGCAATTTTCTGGGGAAAAAATACAACGAATTTAACTAATTAAAAAAAAAAAAAAAAAAAATAGTAAAGTCAGCCCAATTTTTTAGTATAATGTGAAAGATGATGTTATGACGAGTAAATAGATACCTAACATATCACGTTTTGAAATTGCGCACGCTCGCGGAATGGCGACAAACTACCGTACTTAAAAATCTCAAAAAGCAACGCTTTAAAACTTTTTACAGGTTACCAGGTTAGAGTTATAGAGGAGGTCTAGTGCTAGAATTATTGTTCTCGCTCTAATGATCGCGGCGATACCTCACATGTGTGGTTTGAACACCATTCACATATGCGGGCGCGACTTACGTATGCGTTCGCTTCTGCGCCTCTGCATGGAGGGATGGGAGTGCTTTAATTTTTTTTTTTTTTTCTTATTTTTTTTACATTTTTTTATACATTGTCTCTCTTTTTTTTAACTGTTTATAATTTTTTTATTACCTTTATTCCTATTACAAAGAATGTAAACATCCCTTGTAAAAGAAATACGCATGACAGGTCCTCTTTATTGAGAGATCTGCGCACAAAAAGACCCCAAATCTCTTCTTTACCTTTGAAAGCAAAAAAAAAAATTGCGTCCATCTGCCCAAGGACCGGAAATGACGTAGACGATCGCTCTGGTCCTCCAAGGGCATAGAGCCCACTGGGCGTTATGGCATCTAGCTGCATCCATAACAACGCTATTTCACGTCATGACGTACATTTACAGTTAGGCGGTGGGCGAGTTTAACCGGTACCCGACCGGCCGCCGCAGTTTTACTGCGGCAGAATGGCTCCCCTGGGCGAGCCGCCGTAACTGTACATTGGCCCTTTAACATGCTGTAGGAGGCGCGCGCAGGCCCGCCCGCAGCGTGTGCCCGGAGCCGATGCGAATGCCCGGCGGGCGCGATGACCGACGGGCACCCGCGATCGCTCGTGACAGAGCGAGAACCGGATCTGTGTGTGCAAACACACGGATCCCAGTTCTCTCAGGGGAGAGGAGACAGATCGTGTGTTCCTACTAAGTAGGAACACTGATCTCTCTCTCCTCCTAGTCAGTCCCATCTCCGCTACAGTTAGAACACACTGAGGGAACACATTTAACCCCTTGATCGCCCCCTAGTGTTAACCCCTTCCCTGCCAGTGACATTTATACAGTAATCAATGCATTTTTATAGCACTGATCGCTGTATAATTGTCAATGGTTTCAAAAATGTGTCAAAAGTGTCCGATTTGTCCGTCGCAATATCGCAGTCCCGATAAAAATCGCAGATCACCGCAATTACTAGGAAAAAAAATAATAATAAAAATACCATAAATCTATCCCCTATTTTTTAGACGCTATAACTTTGTTTTCGTTTTTTTTTTTTAATTTGAATATTTATTATATTTATTATATTTATATTTATTATATTTATATTTATTATAGCAAAAAGTAAAAGGTATTGTTTTTTTCAAAATTGTTGCTCTTCTTTTGTTTATAGCGCAAAAAATAAAAACCTCAGAGGTGATCAAATACCACTCAAATTAAATCTCCATTTGTGGGGAAAAAAAAGACGCCAATTTTGTTTTGGTACAACGTCGCTCGACCGCGCAATTGTCAGTTAAAGCGATGCAGTGCCGTATCACATAAAATGGCCTGGTCATTGAACAGCCAAATCTTCCGGGGCTGAAGTGGTTAAAGGAGAATTATACCAAAAAAAAATGATTAAACCCACGAGTGCTTTTTTTTTACCACTATTATTCCTTTATATTGGCTTTTGGAATTTACAAATGTAACAATGTAGAAATTAGGTGAAAGGCTTCTCACTGGGAAACACATTTTGATAGATATAGTGTTTTTTTTTTTTTATACAACTATATAGATCAGACCAACGTGAAGGACAAATGAGGTGGAAAGAGGGACAGAGGGACTTTGTTCCAAATCCGGGACAGTCCCTCGAAATCTGGGACACTCCCTCAAAATCCAGGACGGTCTTTCGAAACCCGGGACACTCCCTCAAAATCCGGGACAGTCCTTCAAAATCCGGGACAGTCCCTTCGAAATTCAGGACAGTTGGGAGCTATGCATGTATCTGTTACCTAGGGTGATCTGCATGAATAATCCAGGCCTGCCTAGGAACACCCATTCCTCCAGACCGACACCCCCTTCCTAAGAGCCAGCCCACTGCCAAGATCATGGCTAAGGACCCTTCCCGCCAGGCATGATCTGCCTGCATTATATAGAGAGCCACAGAAATCCAGTGATGATATTTGCTAAACTCCTCCTAAAAGCCACCTCACTGCTTGCAGCAGGACTGAGAACTTTTGAGAGGAGTACTGAGGCCGGGTGCTGAGATGTTTTTAGGAAGCAATGCACAGCCCCCTGCCGAGCCCTCCCACCAACTGTGAGCTGCCTGCTTTGCATAGAGGAGCATAAAGGTCCAGTGATTACATCGGGAAGGTCAAATATAAGCAAATTAGACATCAGATTTATCCACTTAAAGTGGACTTGTTTGCCTGGGAGGTGATGCGGCTTCTATATCATGTGATTGCTGTGATTGGCTCTCACATTTGTAACATGATCAGGAGCCATACCACTTCTATATCATGTGATTGCTGTGATTGGCTCTCATATAACATGATCAGGAGCCATACCACTTCTATATCATGTCACAGCTGTAATTGGCTCTTATATAAGTCACATGTTTGGAAGCCAATGCGGCTTCTCTATCATGTGACTGTCCTAATTGGCTCTCACACTGGTCACATGATCAGGAGCAGACGAGGATTTTCTATCATGTGACTGCCCTAATTGGTTTTCACATCAGTCACATGATCAGGAGTCAACATGGCTTCCATTATAATGTGACTGCTGTAGTTGGCGCTCACATAGGTCACGTGATCGGGGCTGACACAGCTTCTATATCATGTGACTGCTGTGATTGGTCCTCACATCAGTCACATGATCGGGAGTCAATATGGCTTCTACTATAATGTGACTGCTGTAGTTGGCTCTCACATAGGTCACATGATCAGGGGCTGACACAGCTTCTATATCATGTGACTGCTGTGATTGGTCCTCACATCAGTCACATGATCGGGAGAAGACGCAGCTTATATATCATGTGACTGTTGTGATTGGCCCTTGCATCAGTCACATGATCAGGAGCCAACCGGGCTTTTATATCATGTAACTGCTATAATCGGCCCGCACATAGGTCACATGATCAGCAACTAACATGGCTTCTCTATCGTGTGACTGCGGTAATTGGCTCTCACATTGGTCACATGATCAGGAGAACATGATCGGGAGACAATTCAGCCTCTCTCTAAAATGTGATTGCTGTAATTGGCATAATTACATGATCAGCAGCTAACTTGGCTTCTCTATTATGTGATTGGCTCTCATATCGATCACTTGATCATGTGACTGCTGTCATTGACTCTCACATCGGTCACATGATCAGGAGCTGATGCGGCTTCTCTATCATGTGACTGCTGTAATTGGCTCTCGCATCGGTCACATGATCGGGGCTCAGGCGGCTTCTCTGTCATGTGACTGCTGTAATTGGCTCTCACATCGGTCACATGATCAGATGTCAGGTGGCTTCTCTATCTTTTGACTGCCGTGATTGGCTCTCACATCGATCACATGATCTGGAGCCACTGCAGCTTCTCTATATTGTGACTGCTGTAACTGACCCTTATATTGGTCACATGATCAGGAGCTGTCGCGGCTTCTCTGTCATGTGACTGCTGTAATTGGCTTTTACATCTGTCACATGATCCGGAGCCGACGCGGCTTCTATATCATGTGACTCCCGTGATTGGCTCTCACATTGGTCACATGATCGGAAGCTGACATGGCTTCTATATCATGTGACTGCCGTGATTGGCTCTCACATCGTTCACATGATCAGGAGCCACTGCAGCCTCTCTATATTGTGACTGCCATTGGTCACATGATCAGGAGCTGACACAGCTTCTCTATCATGTGGCTGCTGTAATTGGCTCTCATATTGGTCACATGATCAGGAGCTGACGTGGCTTCTATATCATGTGACTGCCATGATTGGCTCTCACATCGATCACATGATCAGGAGCCACTGCAGCCTCTCTATATTGTGACTGCTGTAATTGGCTCTCATATTGGTCACATGATCAGGAGCTGACACAGCTTCTCTATCAAGTGACTGCTGTAATTGGCTCTCATATTGGTCACATGATCGGGAACAGATGGCCAGTGTACTGGGAGTGCGTAGTGAGCGTGTCCTTAGCACACATTCTCAGACCATATGTGTGGCGGCTAGACGTTAACGTCCACTTAACCTTGTGTTACATGGTCAGCGAGAGGTTTACAGACTGGATTACCAAGAAAACTGAAGGAAAAAAAATAGAAATCCCGCGATGGGAGCGCAGCGCAAAAGTTGCATTCAGGAAAAGTTCCAGGAGGGAAGTCAGCGCGGATATTCTGTGTTAATATTTCACTCGGAAACACATCCCGGCGCTGATCTCAACAAATCCTGTTTTGAACGCCCCAACAAGACAGATATTGACGCTTGCAGAGAAATGATAACTAAAGCACTTACCGAATCAACTTTAATTTTTCCGAGGAACCACAATAGCGGATTGTGAGCCGGCGGTTTGGCAGGGTAATCATCCCTTCAATTATATTTCATTTATTTTTATCATCCTCAAAAATGTCAAATGTTGGAACGGCAGAGCCGGAATGTCAAACTGTCAAAACTTTATATCACCGCGATGACTTTCTGAGCATGACGGAGAAATCTGCAAATGTGCCACTGCGGTGCCATTCACCGCGGCGAGCCGTCACGTCTTCTTTATGGAAGTTGGCGTGGAGGAGAGGGCCAGGCAGCAATATGTCTCCAGGCTTCTCTGCAAATAAGCCGGGAAAAAATGCAGAACAGGCAGGACGGGTCTGGAAGGGTCGTTTGCTGAGTGGGAAGGAATAAGAGGACCCCCCGTCTGCTTTTCTTGTATGCGTTGGTCAAACCAGCCGTGTTTGGCACTTTGCAGCGATGAGGTCCCAGGTTCACTTCCCACCAGGACTTCATGTCTGCATGGAGTTTGTTATTCTGTGTCTGTGTGGATGTTTCCAGCTACAGCTCCTTTCTGAAAACGTGAGCTGAGTGAGAATGATACAGAATACCGTGCCTTTGTGTCAAAGGGAAGATTTTAAATCAGTGGCGGTCAACTTTGTTGATATGGGGGGGGGGGGGGGGGGTCTCACGTGCTGGCCCCAACATCACCAAAGAGACACACATAAAATTCAGTGAATATTCAGTGTCAGAGTCAGCAGACACACAACAGGATATAGTCAAAGACTGTGGGCATTATACAAGAGGTGGTCAGAGACTGCAAACATATTATAAGAAATGTCAGAGACTGAGGACAGGATACAAGATGGTCATAGACTACAGACATGATACAAGAGATGGTCAGAGACTGTGGACATGGTATATGAGGTGGTCAGAGACTGTGGACATGGTATATGAGATGGTCAGAGACCATAGAAATTGTATATGAGATGGTTAGAGACTGCAAACATGGTATATGAGATGGTCAGAGTCTGAAGACATGGTATAGAAGATGGTCAGAGACTGCAGACATGATATAAGAGATGTTCAGAGACTGCAGACCTGGTATATGAGATGGTCAGAGACTATAGAAATTGTATAGGAGATGGTCAGAGACTGCAAACATGGTATATGAGATGGTCAGAGACTGAAGACATGGTATAGAAGATGGTCAGAGACTGCAGACACGGTATATGAGATGGTCAGAGACTGCAGACACGGTATATGAGATGGTCAGAGACTGCAGACACGGTATATGAGATGGTCAGAGACTGCAGACACGGTATATGAGATGGTCAGAGACTACAGACATGGAATATGAGATGGTCAGAGACTGCAGACATGGTATATGAGATGGTCAGAGACTGCAGACACGGTATATGAGATGGTCTGAGACTACAGACATGGAATATGAGATGGTCAGAGACTGCAGACATGGTATATGAGATGGGCAGAGATTGCAGACATGTATATGAGATGGTCAGAGACTATGGAAATGGTATACGAGATGGTCAGAGACTGCAGACATGGTATATGAGATGGTCCGAGACTATAGACATGGAATATGAGATGGTCAGAGACTGCAGACATGGTATATGAGATGGGCAGAGATTGCAGACATGTATATGAGATGGTCAGAGACTATGGAAATGGTATATGAGATGATCAGAGACTGCAGACATGGTATATGAGATGGTCAGAGACTGCAGACATGTATATGAGATGGTCAGAAACTGCAGACATGGCATATGAGGTGGTCAGAGACTGCAGACATGGTATATGAGATGGGCAGAGATTGCAGACATGTATATGAGATGGTCAGAGACTATGGAAATGGTATACGAGATGGTCAGAGACTGCAGACATGGTATATGAGATGGTCAGAGACTGCAGACACGGTATATGAGATGGTCAGAGACTGCAGACACGGTATATGAGATGGTCTGAGACTACAGGCATGGAATATGAGATGGTCAGAGACTGCAGACATGGTATATGAGATGGGCAGAGATTGCAGACATGTATATGAGATGGGCAGAGACTATGGAAATGGTATACGAGATGGTCAGAGACTGCAGACATGGTATATGAGATGGTCCGAGACTACAGACATGGAATATGAGATGGTCAGAGACTGCAGACATGTATATGAGATGGTCAGAGACTATGGAAATGGTATATGAGATGGTCAGAGACTGCAGACATGGTATATGAGATGGTCAGAGACTGCAGACATGGCATATGAGGTGGTCAGAGACTAAAGACATGATATAGGAGATGGTCAGAGACTGCAGACATAATATATGAGATGGTCAGAGACTGCAGACATGATATAAGAGATGGTCAGAGACTGCAAACATACAATATTATTGTATTTTTTTCTATATTTCTTTGTCTCTCATATTACATGTATATATTTTCTTCATAGATAAAACATTCCTTTAGAATTATACTCCCGAAGAAGCGGTTTTCCATGAAACATGTTGAATTTATGACTGTAAAAAGATGAATTGAAGCCCCCCTAATGGGGTTGATATACAAACTTTTTTCCAGTCTACATTAGAGGAATCTATGTTCTATTAGTAGTTTCTCTGCATCTTCTTCTGTTTACTATGCATGTTTGACCAAATGGGTAATGATTAAATTGTCGGAACTGCTGCATATAGATAAGAACAACTTGTGCCTGATAACATTAACTAGTCATGTTCCTCCCCCCGGCCACCAGCTGAGCAAATGGAGCCTGGAGCAAACCCTGGATAAGAGACTCGGGGCTATGGGCCCCAGTAGCCCCCCCCCCTAGCGACACCACTGCAGCTCTGTATTCATTATTAAATTATGACATAACATTTTTAGATACCTGAAGTTAACCTGATATCAGGCAGCCTCCTAAAATCTCCTATACAGCAAAGCCTAGGCTGGGAGAGGGACAGACAGCACTGAGAACCAATCAAATATGATGACAAGGAGCTTAGTGGTAGGAAGTGTATGCAGAGTGAGTAGTGGGATGACTTCATCAGTCTGCTGCTGCTCTGCTGCTCATTCACTGTGCAGTCAGCAAACTGGTAGGTGGGGACACCACTTAACTCCTTAACCCCTTCTAGATATATCTAGATATATATAATTGTTTTATTTATTTTTTTCATCAGTGTATTTAGCTATTTTTATGGAGTTTAGCTTTAAAACACCGAATGATCTTTTTCATCAGATACATTTTGATCCACTGTAAATAAGTTCCTTTACAAGGTTCATGTTGCCCGTAAATCTCACTAAAATATACCCTCAGCCTTCGAATTAAGGAGCCTTTGTAAACGTGTGTATTTTTGCCACTTTTCTCGGCGATCGCGGGTAAGTAGCAGCAGGCGCTGAGTTTTGGATTTGCGTCTCAACCATCTAATCAAGGGATGCATTGTTAAAAGTCTAAGAACGTAAATGACTACAATTTCATGTAAAACATAGTATATTTTAAGCATTAAATGATCGGTTTATTCAAGCTGGGAGAAAAAAAAAAAAAAAAAAAAGAAATGCATAAAATGTACAAACCACAGAAAACTGAGAAAATAAATGCTGCTTTTCAAATTTCAAAAGTTTAGCTTTTTTTTTTTTTTTTTTTTTGTAACATGCACTATATTTATGATCAGGAATGAGTGGTAGAATTTCGACACTTTGTTTTTCAGCTGCTTAGTCGAAATTTCCTTAAAAAAGAAAAAAAAAAATGTTTTCTTACTTAGTTTTTAGTAGGGTGGGGTTTTTTTTTGTGTTTATTTTTTCATTTTTGTGTGTTTGTATAGTCACTTTATTTATTTTTTTGTGTTGTTTTGTTTTATTTTTTGGTAGGGTAGCTTTTTTTGTTTTGTTTTTATTTTTATGTTTTGTTTTTTTTTGTGCATTTGCTCATTGTTTGCTTGGTCACTTTATTTTATTTTTTTAAATTTTTTTCCTTTAACCACTTGATCTCCAGAAGATTTACCCCCCCACACTCCCTTTTATGACCAGGCCATTTTTTGTGTTGCGGCACTGCGTTTCTTTAACACTAATACAGTGATCAGTGCTAAAAAAATATGCACTGTCACTGTACTAATGAGACTGGCAGGGAAGGGGTTAACATTAGCGGCGATCAAAGGGTTAACAGTGTGCCCAGCCAGAGCTGACCGGTGGTGGTGCGCGCTCCCCAGACCCGGAAGTGCTGGATCATATACTAAGTACGCGGTCCCGCGCTGGAGAACCGCCTTGCCGCTGTATATATACAGGATACGGTTGGCAAGCAGTTAATTGTTTTTTTTTTTACATTGTTTGCTTATTATTATTATTATTAATAATAATAATAATTTATTATTATTATTATTATTATTATTATTATTATTATTATTATTATTATTATTATTATTATTAATATATTATTATTATTAATTATTATTATTATTATTATTATTATTATTATTATTATTATTACTATTATTAATAATTATTATTATTATTAATCATTAATATTATTATTGCTTATATGTATAGTTTCTTTTTATTTTTATTTTAATTTTCTTAATGGCCTCATGCACACTGGACCTTATAAACTCCAGTATCATTAGCTGTAGAAAGCTGTAGCTGTAGCTTGAGTTTTGCAGTAGTGTTTTTAAGCATATTCAGTGTTTTTAAGCGTTTTTCAGCGTTTTTTTTTAGCGTTTTAGTTTTTTTTTTTTTTTTTTAAGCAAAACTCCCACAAAAGCTTATGGCTCAAAGACATTAATAAACGCTGAATAGCCGGGTTTTTCAGCGTTTTTTAATGCTTTTATCCGATTTGAAGTGTTTTTTACAGCTGAAAAACGCCTCCTTGGCTCCATTCACACTCGAGCGTATAGATTTTTTGGCATTTTTTTTTAAGTTTTTTTTTTTTTTTTTTTAAGTTTTTTTTTTTTTTTTAAGTTTTTTTTTTTTTTTAAGTTTTTTTTTTTTTTTTAAGTTTTTTTTTTTTTTCTGCAGCTTTTCACAAGCTTTTTTTTAAAAGGGTGGAGAGGGAGAGGAAACTAGCGGTGGAGAGCTGCTTATTTGAGCGTTTTTTACGAGCATTTTTTTTTACGAGCGCTTTTCTGCTCAAGTCAGGCGTTTCTATTAAAGTCAATGGGGCCGAAAAAGCTTGTAATCTGGTAAAAAAAGAAGCTCATGCACTTTTTTGAGCTTCAGGCGTTTTGCTTCAGGCGTCAGAACGCTCAGATGTGAACAGGGGCCGTTGAAACGAATGGAATTTTGCTTGTTGGGCGTTTTGGAGCTTCAGGAGCTGAACCTTTTACAAGCTGAAAATCGCACAGGTGTGAACGGGAGGGGGCTTTAAGGCCTCATGCACACTGGACATCATGAAAACGGCAGTAGCGTTAGCTGTAGAAAGCCGTAGCTGTAGAATGAGTTTTGCTGCATTTTTTTGCAGTAGCGTTTTTAGGCGTTTTTAGGCGTTTCTAGGCGTTTTTCAGCTGTAGTGTCTACAGTAGTGTAGTGTTTAGCTTTTTTTAGCAAAACTATACTCCCAGAAAAGCTTATGGCTCAAAAACAGCCGTGTTTTTCAGTGTTTTTAAGCTGAAAGACTCCTCTTAACCACTTCAGCCCTGGAAGATTTGGCTGCTCAATGACCGGGCCATTTTTTTTTGCGATTCGGCACTGCGTCGCTTTAACTGACAATTGCGCGGTCGTGCGACGTTGTACCCAAACGAAATTTGCGTCCTTTTTTCCCCACAAGTAGAGCTTTCTTTTGGTGGTTTTATTTAATCACCTCTGCGGTTTTTATTTTTTGCGCTATAAACAAAAAAAGAGCGACAATTTTGAAAAAAACACAATATTTTTTACTTTTTGCTATAATAAATATCCCCCAATTTTTTATCAAATTAATTTTTTTTCTCAGTTTAGGCCGATATGTATTCTTATTTTTGGTAAAAAAATTTAGCAATAAGCGTATATTGATTGGTTTGCGCAAAAGTTATAGCGTCTACAAACTAGGGGATAGATTTATGGCATTCTTATTATTTTTCTTTTTACTGGTAATGGCGGTGATCTGCGATTTTTTTCAGGACTGCGACATTATGGCGGACATATCGGACACTTTTGACACATTTTTGGGACCGTTGACAATTATACAGCGATCAGTGCTATAAAAATGCACTGATTACTATATAAATGTCACTGACAGGGAAGGGGTTAACACTAGGGGCCGATCAAGGGGTTAACTGTGTTCCCTATGTGTGTGTTCTAAGTAAAGGGGGAGGGGACTGACTAGGGGAGGAGAGAGAGATTGGTGTTCATACTTAGTATGAACACACGATCTGTCTCCTCTCCCCTGAAAGAACCGGGATCTCTGTGTTTACACACATGGATCCCAGTTCTCGCTCTGTCATGAGCGATCGCGGGAGCCTGGCGGTCATCGCGCCCGCCGGGCACTCGCATTGGCTCTGGGTACACGGCGCGTGCTCCTAGTGGCGAAAAGGCGACGCAACGTAACGTCGTTTCGCCCGGCCGTGCCATTCTGCGGCTGGTCGGCAGGAGGTTAAAGGAGTTGTAAAGGCAGAAGGTGCATTCTATGTATTAAAATAAAAAAAACCTTCTGTGTGTAGCAGCCCCCCCTAATACTTACCTGAGCCCCATCGATGTCCAGCGATGTCCATGAGTCCCTCGGCCGCCCGGGACTCTCCCTCCCTGATAGGCTGGGACACAGCAGCGGTAGCATTGGCTCCCACGGCTGTCAATCAAAGTCAGTTAGCCAATCAGGAGAGAAAGGGGGCGGGTTGAACAGCAGCTCAACAACAGCTTGAATGGACACGAAGCCCCCCCCAGAGCAAGCTGCTTACTGTGGGGGGGGGGCACTTGACAGGATTGAGGGGCCAGGAGCAGTGAAGAGGGACCCGAGAAGAGGAGGACCGGGGGCCGCTCTGTACAAAACCATTTACACAGAGCAGATAAGTGTAACATGTTTGTTATTTATTTATTTATTTATTTATTTATTTTTAAATGGGACTTTACAATCACTTTAAGGCCTGGACGTTTTTACAGCTGCTGTTTTTGGCTTCATTTTTTTTCCTGTAGCCAGTAAACTCCCCAGCATGTTATCTTATGTGTCCATGCACACATAGGCTGTTATCGGCGTTTTTTTTGGCTGGAAATGCCTATGGAGATTTTTAAGTACCACAGTTTGTCACCATTCCACGAGCGTGAGCAATTTTAAAAGCTTGGCATGTTAGGTATCTACTTACTCGGCGTAACATCATCTTTCACATTATAGGAAAAAAAAATGGGGTAACTATTGAGCTTTGTTTTTTTTTTTCTTAATTCAGTAACCTCTCTGGCGGTTTCCCGAGTGTGGTTCGGGGTTAAATTTCAGCACCATTAGCGGTAACCCCCGAGCCACACTCGGGATTACATTTTAGGATCCTGGTGCAGTATACTTACCTTGTCCCCGGGATCCTGCGATGTCCCCCCCTGCGGTGTCTGCAGCCTCTGTCCTCCCCCCCAAAGCCTCTGTGTGCCGGGCTCCGTACCATTCGAGCGTCGCAACGCACGGGGGCGGAGCCGAGCGGCAAATTTAAAAAAGTGAAAAATCATAATACATACATTACACTGTAATCTTACAGATTACAGTACTGCATGGAATTATTTCACATCCCTTTTGTCCCCAGTGCTTTGTCCCGTGCCCTGCATGCAGTTTTATGTGATATATACTCTTCTTTCTGCCTGGAAACTGGAGATTGTCCATAGCAACCAAAAAGTGTCCCTTTCCGTCAAAAGTGGTTTTAGACCAGCTAGAAAACAGTGATAGTAAATTAGAACACTTGCAGAATTGAGCGATAGTGAATTGTGGGGAAATTCATTTTATTATTATTATATTATTATTTTTTATAATTATTATTATTTATTTATTATATTATAATTTATGATCTTGTGTTTCAAACTTCATCAGATATCTGCTAGACTCTTGTTTGGACAGATTTAAGTGTGTCATTGTTAAGAATTACAGGCCTACAATATAAAACGCCAAATTTCTATGCAAAACAATTGTCCCGCTTTGAGAAGCAAAAATATGAAATAATCATACCGCCAGGGAGGTTAAAGCAGGGTTCCACCCAAATTTTGAACAATATCTGTATGTATTCTCTTCCTTGCCTAGATGCTGACATGCCGTTAAAAAAAATTGAAATCGCCGTAATTACCTTTTATTTTTCTATTCTTCTTTGCACTTCCTGGTTCTCCTCCCGTGGGAGTAGGCGTGTTTCTAGCCTCTCCCAGACTCCTGGGAGCTAGTCTCAGGCTTCCCAGGATGCCACTGAGCATGTGCGGGAACGAGCGGTGAATGCTGGGAGCACAGCATTCACCACATCCAGGAAATAAATGCTTGTGGGCTTCAAATGCCCACAATGAAGATGGAAACCGCCTGCAGTGAATAATATAAGTTATTCTTTCCGATGAAATCTGACACAGGCGGACATATTACACACAATATGTGAGTATGTAATGCTGAGAAGAAAAGTTTGTGAATGAACTCAAAAAAAAAAAAAAACGATAGATAGGTGGACCTCCGCTTTAAAGTGAATTTTTTTCCCCAAAAAATTGCGTTTGCAAAACTGCTGCGCAAATACAGCGTGACATAAAAATTTGCAATGATCATCATTTTATTCCCTAGGGTCTCTGCTAAAAATGCACACTGTGCATGTCAGAGCACCGGTGCGCACTCTCAGCCCGAATTGCCAGCTAACGGCTTTTATAAGGGAGCTAAGCTGCCTTATGTGATTGCTGGGAGATCTTCGGCTCTCCAGTGCATTTGTTCCTGTGATACCTATTACCGACTCGGCTTGCCCCCGGTCTTCTGCCTGCCTCCTGGTTTGACCCCGGCTTTGTTTAATGGACTTGCTCTTTTTTCTCTCCTGTGCATGACTCCGGTTATCCTCCTGACTATGATTACCTCTGTCCACATCTGTTTCCTGACCTTGACTTTGAACTGACTACTCCTCTGACTCCTGCTTTACTTGATACCTGCTACTTACTTAGGGCGCCATCTGTCTGCAGTCACTACCTCAGCGCCTCAGCTTAATACCTGGACATCCCACCTGACAGCACTCCAGTCAGAACATCCCTGAAATCAGCCCCAGCTAACGACCCGTGCTTCTTTGAGCCTGGCATCTCCTCTTTTCCCCTGGCATCTCCTCTTTGCCTGGAGCTTAGCCACAAGGGAAGCCCTCTCACCATTGGCCTCCAACACCAGACATGTGATACACATCCAGCCTCTCTGTCTGTTTTCCAGACACCCCCCCCCCCACTAGTAAATAAATATATTGGCTTTGATTAAGCAAAACGGGGCATAGTTGTGTACAACATAAAAGGTCAGCAGCTTCAGCTGTTAGCAAAAAGCAGTCTGACAATGTTTATAAATAACACTTGCTCAGATGCTATAGAAAGATACAATGTAAAGTAGCGTTACTTTTGTATCATTCTGTTCATTCATCTGCAGAGCCAAGGGATGAATTTGAAACTGCAGAAGCAACCTGACAAAAATATATATTTTTTCTTTTTTTTTATAAAATGTTACTCTGTTTAACCCCTTATTAACCGTTACTTTACTCTAATCAACCCTCTAATCAACTCCTTATTCTCCTTCCCCATTCAATTATTATTTATCTGCTTATTTTTATTTATTTTTTGTTTGTTTGTTCTTTTCTAGTTTATTAACTATTAACCACTTGACGCACAATGACATCAATGTATGTCATTGTATTTAAAGAGGAGTTCCAGTCAAAAAAAAAAAATCAAAAGTCAGCAGCTACAAATACTGCAGCTGCTGACTTTTAATTGGACACTTACCTGTCCCAGGGTCCAGCGATACGGGGGGATCGAAGCCCCGCTCGTCTCCCCCTCTGTTCAGCGGCGCCGGGATTGCAACTGTGGGCGCCAGGCTGTGGCTTCACAGCCTGGCACCCACTGCGCATGCGCGAGCGGCGCCGAGCGCCATGATTGGCCGCTCAGTCACCTGGGACCTGTAATGGGTCCCAGATGATTGACAGGAGGGAGGGAGCAGAGTTGAGCCCTTCCTGTGCCAAGGGGGAAGTGATGTCACCAGCCCAGGCACTGGAAGAGGCAGACTACGAGGGACCCCCTAGCAACAGGCATTTAGAGGTGAGTTAAAAAAAAAAAAATCCAAATGTTTTTTTTGTATTTTTTTTAGGATTTTTCATGTAGTTTTTTTTTTTTTTTGGGTGGAACCCCACTTTAAGTGGTTATACCGGGAACATGGCTGTAGCAGTCAGCCGTGACAGCGTTTCCCCTGTTTCCAATCCACCTCCGCTCCCTTACTGGTGGCCAAGGTAAGGCATCCTGGTTGCATGTCTGATCTCTGTCCCAGAGGCTACCTGACTGTCGTGCTGAGCTCCATTTTATCTTTGTGAGTGCTTTTTTATATTTCCTATTAAAATTACACTTTACAATCTCCACTACAATTTTTGTGCTTCTCTTCCCCTCCCAAATAATGACAAAGTTATTGCTGAATAATTAAGTCCAAAGCAGAAATGTAGAAAGGGATCTGCTCCATAGGGGGTGAACAGGTGTAAGAGGCAAAGTGATAAAGCAATGAGTGTTTTTTTTTTTTTTTAAGATGTTCTTCATCTTTTGTTGATATGATTAACCACTTGCCGACCAGCCGCCGCAGTTTCACTGCGGCAGGTTGGCTCGGCTGGGCAAATCGACTTTACCTTACGTCGCTTCCCATTGTGGCCACTAGGGGTGCGCACGCGTGCCCACGGCTCACTGCCGGAGCGACGCCAGTGCCGGGCGGACGCAATGACCGCTGGGAACCAACGATCGCTTGTGACAGAGCGAGAACTGGGATCTGCGTGTGTAAACGCACAGATCCTCGTTCTTTCAGGGGAGAAGAGACTGATTATGTGTTCATACAAAGTATGAACAACGATCTGTCATCTCCCCTAGACAGTCCCATCCCCCCTTCAGTTAGAACACAGAGAGGGAACACAGTTAACCCCTTGATCGCCCCCTAGTGTTAACCCCTTCCCTGCCAGTGGCATTTTTACAGTAATCAGTGCATTTTTATAGCACTGATGGCTGTATAATTGTCAATGGTCCCAAAAATGTGTCAAAAGTGTCCGATGTGTCCACCATAATGTCGCAGTCCTGATAAAAATGGAAGATCGCCACCATTACTAGTAAAAAAATAAATAAGAATAAAAATGCCATAAATCTATTCCCTATTTTATAGACGCTATAACTTTTGCGCAAACCAATCAATATGCAATTATTACATTTTTTTTAAATCAAAAATATGTAGAAGAATACAATCGGCCTAAACTGATGAAAAAATGTGTTTTTTAAAAAAAATTGGGGATATTTATTATAGCAAGAAGTAAAAGATATTGTTTTTTTTCAAAATTGTCGCTCTTTTTTTTGTTTATAGCGCAAAAAATAAAAACCGCAGAGGTGATCAAATACCAACAAAAGAAAGCTCTATTTGTGGGAAAAAAAGAACGTCAATTTTGTTTGGGTACAACGTTGCACGACCCCACAATTGTCAGTAAAAGCGTCACAGTGCCGTATCGCAAAAAATGGCCGTATCGCAAAAAAATCAGCCAAATCTTCCGGGGCTGAAGTGGTTAACATATCAATACAGCGATAGTATATACACCAATCAGCCATAACATTATGACCACCTGCAGTGGTGGCTGGTGCTCCAGCCAGGGGGGGGTGACAAACAAACCACCCGACCCTCCCTCCCCCACTGGTGGTACTCAAGCAGTTGGGCTTACGGTCGGGCTCGCGATCGGCGCCTGATGCAGAGCACTGAGAGATCGCTCTGGTTGGCCATCTCCCAAGTCCCGGATCTTCCTGTGCATTCTCCCCCTCTGCCCGGCCAATACGATCGCTTCTCCCCACGGCCAATCACGCTCCTCCCACATCCTGATTGGCCGGGAGGAGAAGCAGGAAGAAATTAGCGAATATTAATTCGCTATTGTCACACAACTGGGTGGGCTCGGGGCGCAGTGCTCTGCGCCCCGAGTCCACCCTTTTTTGAAGCCAATTGGAGCCTCTGTCTCTAATCATGTGCTTAAAAAAACAAAAGAAAACATTGGAATCCATGTGTCCGGCGCCCCTGCATGTAGATTAGGGGCCGGGCGCATGGATTAGGGGGGCGGTGCTCCTGCGACCCGTATGGAGCGGCCGCCACTGATAACCTGCCTAATATTGAGTAGGTCCCCTTTTGTTGCCAAAACAGCTCCGTCCTCTAAGGACCTCTGAAGGTACGCTGTGGTATCTGGAACAAGCCGTCGGTAGCAGAGCCTTTAAGTCCTGTAAAGTAAATATTGGAAGGATTTGATCTGGTTGTTCTCATACTTCGGCCTCCAGACATAAGTTTTACCAAATCAGTTCTGCCATCTTTCAGTGTTTATGGTTCTACTCGTGCAGAGATTATCACTCCTCACTTATCACTTCTCTCTCCGATTTCAAAGAAGTTGCAAGTGTGCGGGTTCTTCGTGGCATCTCTTTGAGTCATTACGCCCATCTCAGACTGCGAGAAAGATAACAATTGTGTAATCGTTTAAACTCATTGCCTCAATCAATCATAACGCATTCATTTCATCTCTCCGGGATCTGTCGACCGAAGCTCGCTGCCAGCTGACATCCACCGAACGCAGCCTACCTCTCCGCGTTCGCCGGCATTATGGAATTACTATTGGATTGCCGCGTCACAAAAGTAACACAAAGAAAGATCTCAAATCGAATTGTTTATTCCGAAGGGCCCGGATAAAGATTTCTGAGCAATCTCGATGCAGGGGACTTCTCCAGTCATTTCATTAGTTATGGATTGTAAAATTAAAAACTCTTCTGAGAGCGAATCGACAGCGGAAGAATATAGGCAGGATTAACCCTTTCAGCATGTCACCTGCACCTTGAAGGCTAAAGATAATGATGCATCAGCATTTATTTTCGCTTATATCTTTATTTACATTTTTGGAATACAGATAATAGAAGTTCCTGAATGTTCCTTCATTCTAGTGTATTATAATCCCTTTGGAAATAGAGGACAAGTAGTAGGAACCAATGAGAAAGCTCCCAGTGTTTGACTGACAGCCACACATTGTTGTTGGTCTAACACTGGGAGCTTTCTGACAGAAGGTGGGAGCAGTATGATGACCTCATCAGTGTAACAATTGAAATTTAGTGGCCAATCAACAGAATAACAGAAAAAGAAAGTGCATGATCATAGGGATAAAAAGTACATTTGAGATTTGTAGTAGGAAGGGCAGGGACAAGGGGTGGGCAGGAGGGTTGGCTGCCCTAGGCACAATGGTTTATTGCAGGGATGTGGGCGCCCTGACCCTAACCCTAACCCTGAGGGAAGGGGTGTGGGGGCACAGTTTGGAATCTTTGCCCTGGGTGCTGGATGGCCTTGTCCCAGCACTGGTAGGAAATCATTATTTCAGTCCATAGATCAGTCTATAGAATCATGACCATTGGGGACTAAAGGTGGCAGCTATGCTCAGAGTATAGCCAGCTCTGCATGATAATCAAGGAAAGAGAAAGGGAAGCGCCACCTAAGTGTAGCAGTTAAAAGTTTCTTTAATGCACAAAGGTTAAACACAACTCACAATTAGGGCTGGGCGAACGGTTTGGCCCGAGCATGAGTTCGGGCCGAACATTGGCTGTTCGTGCGTTCACTGAACAACCGAATTATCACCATTTGTTCGGGCTGTCGAACGACCAAAATGCACTGCACTGCCGCACAGTGCATTGAAAGCCCTGATTGGCTTAAGCAGTGAAAGCTTTTCTCAATCAGGGCACAGAGCACTGTCAGAGCCATGATTGGATGCTGTCATGATGACTCTATCCAATCATGGCTCGTTGCTGTTAGTCCCGCCCCACACTATAAAAGTATTCTTTCAATAGCGGACATTTTTAGTGTGATATCAGCGTGGAGAGAGATAGAACAGGGCTCTGTTCAGTGCTATTAAACAGTTAGTGTGCTATAGTGTGCTAATCTGATTCTATTGTCAGTGTAGAATATCAGTTTAGTGTGCATCTAGGGATAGTTCAGTGTGAGTGTAGTGCGATCATTCATCTTTACATTACTGTGATTGTAGGGATAGTTCAGTCAGTGTGAGTGTAGTGCGGCCACCATTTATCTTTACATTAGTGTGAATGTAGGGATAGTTCAGTTAGTGACTGTTTAACACAGTATATTTCATTGCGTTACTGCAAGTTTAACGCAGTATATTTCAGTGCGTTATGTGTCGTTTAATGCAGTTTATTTCAGTGCTTTACTGCAAGTTTAACGCCATATATTTCAGTGCATTACATGTCGTTTAATGCAGTTTATTTCAGTGCTTTACTGCAAGTTTAACACCATATATTTCAGTGCGTTACGTGGCGTTTAACGCAGTACATTTCTGTGTGATACTACATGCTTAACGCAGTAAATTTCAGTCCGTTATCTTCCATTTAACGCAGTACAGTTTAGTGCGTTACTGCAAGTTTAATGCCATATATTTCAATGTGTTATCTTCTGTTTAAGGCAGTACAGTTCAGTGCGTTACTGCAAGTTTAACGTAGTACAGTTCAGTGCATTACTGCAAGTTTGACGCCATATATATCAGTGCGTTACTGCAAGTTTAACGCCGTACAGTTCAGTGTGTTACTGCAAGTGTAACACAGTATATTTCAGTGTGTTACCTTCAATTTAGCGCAGTATATTTCTGTGCATTACTGCACATTTGGTGCAGTATATTGCAGTGTGTCAGTGCAGTTTTACTGCAGTATAATATAGTGTATCAGTTGAGTGTGTCTGTGTAGTAGTGAGTACTCAAGTTAAAGTGCACCAAACACCACTTTCCATTGATTAAAGTACATCCATGTACACATTTCCACATCTATATTACCTTGTGTTAATAAGCACCCTCCCCCCATCATGTCTGGGAGGACAACAAGGAGAGGCAGACATTCCCATGGCACTGTAAGGGGGTCAGCAGCGTATGTGTCCACAGGCAAAGGTGGACATGGTCAGTCCTCAGGCAGGGCATCATTTCCTCTGTTTAGTGATGCTGCCCATGCTATTAAGCCACAGCATGCAGAGGAGGTGGTGGACTGGTTTACTAAACCTTCCTCATCCTCCTCATCCTCTGTTACACAAGCAGAGACTGGTGCACAGTCAACTGCAGCTTCCAGAGTGTCTAAACCTGCCTCCTTGTCCACAGCTATTCCTACCATAGCCCCAGCATCAGGCATGGAGGAGTCAGCTGAGTTATTTGAACACAGCACCAGCCACTTGCTCCTTGACGATGCACAGCCATTACTTGATTCCAATGTTGGTTCTGAGGTTGAGGTTAAGGAAGGCAGGAACATGAGCCTACAGAAAGGGGAGAACACTGGTATACAAATTGGCAGTCATGTTCCTCCAGCCGCAGCGTATTGACAGTGGTAATGAGGATGGAGGAGATGATGATGATGAGGTCACTGACACAACTTGGGTGCCAGATAGAGCAGAGGAGGAAAGTGAGGGTGAGGCACAACACCAACGAGGCAGCCATCAACAGCTCACATTGTGGAGCTGTTATCTCCTGGCCCACTTCCCACAGCTCAGCTGTCTGGGCCTTTTTAAGTACATGTGCAGCTGATTGCACTGTTGCAATTTGCAAAATGTGTCTCAAGCATATCAAGCGTGGCAAAAATACCAGCCATTTGGGTACCACATGCTTGACAAGGCCTTTTACCTCCCACCACTCAACCCATTGGCAAGAGCACCTGAAAGCGACACAAAAGAGGTGCAAATCTGTTCCTCCTCCTTACTCACCTCAGTCAGCCCCTACTATACCTCATGACCTCTCAGCAGCCTCCACTGACAGGGATGATGATATAGCGCAGGTGTCCCAGGTCCTTGCAGCACATCTGCCAGCAGCAGAGGTGGTTCACGCCACGCCAGCTGGAGCCAGGAATGGTGGCGTGTGATAATGGCACAAACCTCCTGTCTGCCATTAGACAGGGAAAGTTGACACATGTGTCATGCCTGCACATGTTCTGAATTTGGTGGAAGATGTGCTAAAGCAGGCCAGAAGAGTCTGTAGCCATTGTAGGCGGTCATACACAGCCAGTGCTTGGTTGGCTGAAACTCAGCGGGAATTCCACCTGCCCGTAAACCGCCTGATTTGTGACATGCCCACCAGGTGGAACTCGACTTTGGCAATGCTGCGGTGGCTGCACATGCAGCAGAGGGCCGTCAACGAGTGCCTGTGTGAGTATGACACAATGGCAGGCTCTGGCCGGATCGGCTTTTTTTTCCCCATGCCAATGGCTGCTCATAAAGGATGCATGCACTGTACTGTCACCATTTGAGGAGGCCACAAGGTTGGTGAGCCATGACAATGCATGCATCAGTGACACAATCCCTGTTGTGTTCCTGCTGGAGCACACTCTGCGTGGCATTATGGACAGGGCACTTAAGGCAGAGCAGCAGGAGGAAGAGGAGGACTTCCTTAACTCTCAAGGCCCACTTTAAGCAGACACCATCATTCCTATGTCACAGAACACACACTAAAAGAGGGAGGTGTAGGAGGAGGATTCTGGCAGTTTTGGAGGCATTGAAGCAGGGGAAGACATACATCAAACAGTAAGAGATGGTTTTTCATCCACAGAACCCTTGGGAGTAGTACATGGCTGCGAGGGAGCAGTTCCAGATACTTTAATCCTCAGTGACCCCGAGGACTCTGCTTCTAATGCCTCCGCAAATTTGCTGTGCATGGGCTCCCTTATACTTCAAAGCCTGCAAAAGGACCGAAGAATACATGCCACAAAGGAGAAAGATCACAATTGGTTGGCAACCCTCCTTGACCACCGTTACAAGGGGAAAGTCTTCAAACTCATCCTGTCCCCACAGAGAGTGCAGAAGATGAAATCTCTTGAGGACACCTTAAAGAGGAGTTTATCTAAAGCTTTTCCGGACTTTTTACACTTTCACTTTAGGCATCAATAAATCACTGCTCATTTAAAAAATGAAGTTTTTTACAAACTTTTTTTCATTGATACATGTCCTCGAGGGCAGTACCCGGACCCCCATAACCATTGTATGCCCAATTACTTGCATGTAAGCCTTCAGAATGGGCACTTTTTTATTTTTCCACGTTCGGGTCCCATAGACTTCAATGGGGTTCGTTATTTGGATTCGAACTTTCACAATGTTCGAAAGTTCTCGTGCAAACTGAACTGGGGGTTGTTCAGCCCATCCCTACTCACAAGATTGTGTAGCAAAATATCTCTCATCAGGACGTGGATATGCCATTCTAATCTGTCCCAAAGGTACCACGTTATCCAGGGGGCTGCTGGAGTTGGATGAGGTGGTTGGAGCAACCTGTGGCCACCAGGAAGTCTGGGCCAACCAGCATTGAATGCACGGTGGCAATGACGTCACCAAATGGGAAGAGATGGCTGGGCTGACAGGCTACACGCCCGGAGCATCAGCTCCTACAGGCCTGGGGGGAAAATGTTTCTCTAGGGCACTTTATGCATAGGAGCTGGTCATCTATGCATAGGAGCTGGCCAGCTGGCTATTTATGCATAAATAGCCCTTGAGAAACATTTTCCCCTAGGCCTGTAAAAGGAGCTGGTGCTCCAAGCACCTAGCCTGCCAGCCCAGCCGTCTCTTCCTTCCGGTGACGTCATTGCCACCATGCGTTCTACGCTGATTGGCCCGGACTTCTTGGTGGTCGCAGGTAACTCCAGCCATCTTCTCCAACTCCAGAAGCCCCCAGGACAACGCGGTGCCTGTAGGATGGATTAGAGTGGCATGTCCATGTCCTGATGAGCGATATTTTGCTACACAATCTTGTGAGTTGTTTTAAACCTTTCTGCATTAAATAAACTTATAACTGCTACATTTGGATGGCAATTCCCTTTCTCTTTCCTTGCTAATCAACAGAATAAAGGGGCAGGTCAGAAACCAATCAGCCTTGAGAAACTGCAGTGGAGAAAAGTAAGGTCACAGATTTGCCTGTACATTGGATCTTGCTTGGATCACAAGACCCGCCAACCAAACTTGCAAATCCTTTGTCAGACCCAGTGATGCAGCAATGTATATTAACGTGGTAATGTTGAGAGAGAACAATACACTCTACAGACACAGCCACACCAGACCAGAACACTTATGCCCTGTACACACGGTCAGATTTTCCAACGGAAAATGTGCGTTAGGACCTTGTTGTCGGAAATTCCGACCGTGTGTGGACTCCATCACACATTTTCCATCGGATTTTCCGACACGCAAAGTTTGAGAGCAGGTTATAAAATGTTCCGACAACAAAATCCGTTGTCGGAAATTCCGATTGTGTGTACACAAATCCGACACACAAAGTGCCACGCATGCTCAGAATAAATAAAGAGATGAAAGCTATTGGCTACTGCCCCGTTTATAGTCCCGACGTACAAGTTTTACATCACCGCGTTCAGAATGATGGGATTTTCCGACAACTTTGTGTGACCGTGTGTATGCAAGACAAGTTTGAGCCAACAGCCAAAAAATCCTAGGATTTTGTTGTCGGATTGTCCGATCAATGTCCGACCGTGTGTATGGGGCATTACAATGAAACAGGCAAGGAGACATCTGACAGAATTTGATTAAGGAGGTAGCAGGAAGCAGACCAGCAATGTGGCCCCTTAATAAGGAAGGCTACTGCTCAAGTCACAAAAACAGTCCCTAATCCAACAAGAACCTGTTTCTATGATAATCTTGCTGACCCTAACCAGCAGGGAATCTGTCCCTGACCTACCCACTATGCAGAATGCATGCCAACCTGAAGGGGATAGTGTTTTTTTAAGCACTGCCCACATCAAAGATGGCCACCAGATCAGTCAGGGCAGCAGCGTCCAATCGGACAACATCTCCCCTGATGACACCTATGGATGCTTCAGAGAAACATGGCTTCCCCCCTGTCCTCCACCCTCCCTGCACAGCAGCTGTCAAACAGCTCCATCCTTGCAGGGAGGTTAAACTACACCTCCCTACATGGAAATGAAAAAGCCCAACTCTGGGGGGCTGTACCTGGTTAGCAGGGGTTAATAAAAGTTGATTTCTGGTCAGCATTAAAAAAGTCACATTTTGGTACCTCCCCTCATATATTATTGATCTAATTATGTTTTTTTTAGAGCAGTCATACTCAAGCAGGGTTCCCTAGAGTTCCTGCAAAGTATGCTAGGTGTTCCTTGAGCTGTGGCGGATTGACCTCCCATCTGATGATGCCTTCATAATTTTGGGGCCAGTGGCGCTTGGCAAAGTAATGACACTAGATATCTTTTAGCTGTCTGTAAGGCTGGTATCCTACCACCACTGTAAGGGGCTGCACTCTTCCTATTCACCATGGTGTCATTGTCTGTATGGACCCCCATTCAATTGGTTTAGTAAGGGTTCCCTGAGACCTGAAAATTATTTTTTGGTGTGTGGCAAATAGGTTGGGAAGAACTGGTTTAGAGGGAATACATACCCTTATCCTCGGTCCAAGGCTAGCCAGCCAAGGTTCTTCTCTGTTCCAGCCATGAAAGGTATGTGTTCCTTGAAGTTCTCGTGTCAGCAGTGGAGCGTAGTCTTGCATTGTACATGTTGACATCAGCGAGGGTATGGCCACACAACCAGAAAAGAGGAGCAGTTTTGGGAAGGGGACTGAGCATCTATATAAGAATCTATAGGGAGGAAACCTACTAAACAAAGAAATAAGATAAGTAATACCTTTGATTACATAGAAGAGAGATCCCACATGTAATCCTCACTGGAGAGAGGGAGGGAGAGCCTACGTCTACCCCCTACAAGAAGTCTCCCTTTGGGTCGGACTGACCAAGCCACAGTTCGCTCCTCATGGCATATGCTGTTGGCATCTAGGATTCTTGTGTCCGCTGATTATCTGCTGCTCAGTTATAAGTGGCCCCGGATAGGTGAGCTTCCCACCGGGCATTGTTGTGCTCTTGATTTGGCCGTTACAATGCAATGTTCTTTGCAAATAGGGACTCTGTGTGTTTAGTGCCTGGCACACCACGCTACACCTACCCAACATACTTCTTGCTGCTCCATTAAAGCCCTTTGTGAATTGCCAATCCTTCTACATATGGTGAAGCATGTGACTTCCTCCCAGGATGCAGTGCTCAGATCTGAATGGGCAATAGTCAAAACCGAACATTGCACATGAGGAGAAGGTTAACCCTGTGTAAGCTTTCACTTGATCTAACACACAATTACACAGGGTTTGGTTGCTTGGGAGGGTTCGGGTTTGGATGATGGAGGAATAGAATGATGGGAAATTGGAGTGACAACACGTAGGTGGGTGGGGGGGGTCACGTATTTCTGAATATGCATCTTCCCATGAGAAACCAGTAGACACCAGAGCTATTACTCCTCAGTAGGGGAACTATTTGACCCAAGTTCAGTGGACAGTTCTCCCACGAGCACTAGAGGAGACAATTCAGAGAGAGGAATTACTTAGCCTTAACTTAGAGGAAAGTCTTTCCACGAAACTAAAGGGTACTAGTCGGCATGTAACTCTCAGAAAAAGCAACGACGAGACCCAGCAATCCCAATAGTACACAATCACCAAAATATTGCATTTGAATGCTGTACTCACAAGCAACGCTGTATCCTGGCCTAGGCCAACAGGGTCCAGGCCTAGGGCAGCACTTTGCAGGGGGCAGCACAGAAAGAGTCCCCGCCGGCTTGCTAGAGTCAGTCTTATGGGCCGGACTTGGCTGAGAGGCAAGTTAGTCTAGCGCCCCCATAAAGTGGCCGCACTGCTTCCAGTATGCGGGTGGCCAGCATTCCGCAACTGTGTGTGTGTGTGGGGGGGGGGAATTTTGACTGTCCTATCATCCTGGACCACAAACTTTCCTCTCTGTGCTTTATGTTTCTGCTGCACCATTGGCATGGTTATATCTTCATAGTCCTCTCCATAAAATGATCAGAAATTTGTGCTTAAAGTAGAGTAGAATTAAAGGCAACACTTTTTTTTTTTCATTTTGGATAGAATAAGTGAGGGTTATAGCCCCTGTCAGTTTATTTTTTACCATCCCTGTCCCATTTCAGAGATTTCCCTTCACTTCCTGCCCCATAGCCAAACAGGAAGTGAGAGGAAATCTTTGCAAATTAAGGAAATACACTCCCCCAGGCCCTCAGAACAAGCGTCCCCACTCGAAAATTTCAGGAAGTGTCTTAAACAGCAAGGGGTGTGACCTTGACAGGAAGGAGTGGGCTATATTTAAATTAGGGGGTGCACGAGTAAGGCTATGTACTAGGACCCTCTGGAGGTACTTTCAGACGTAGGCCCTCCGACTCTGCCCAGCCAGGACCTTTATAAACAGCAGCTTGAAACAGCAAAATGACTGGAGGCAGACCCCCCCCCACCATCACCTTAACAGGTGGAATCCATTGGACAGGGAGACACTGTTGTTCTAAAGAGCAGACTATTTATGTGCCTCTCAGCCACCTTCTGGGCCCACCTCTCTATTTGGCTGAAGCACTATAAATATACATGATGCTGTTTGCCTAGCTCAACTCTCTATGTTCTAAAACTCTCTACAAGGCAGGGAGAGCAATCAAACTTGCAGTCTGTGAAATCCAGAACAGACAAAAGAAATCAACATCTGTTTCATCGATTACAAAGGACTTACCCAATATCCTAATTATTTACTTAATATCCTAGCAACCTAACTAGGAGGGTGCTACATCAGTATAAAAAGCTGAAAATTACCTTGGACCAGAGGAACCTATTGCAGGCCCACGTAAATGCTGGTGCACCATAATTTTCTCTTTAATTGAAATCACGGGTCAGTTTTGGCAGACTGCTAGTGGGAGGATTCTGGGCATATCTTCTGTCCATCATTCATTTCTGCACAGAATTATTGATTAATATTGATCATTCCCAAAACAAGTAATATTTAACGCTCGTGTTTTTTTTCTACCAGGAGAAGAGAGGGGAAGAATCTTGTTTATTTGTTATTATTAATAATAACATGGGGTTATTACTTATCAGTTTTAGATACAAGCAGCACAGAACGGAATTCTTTAACAGGAAAAAAAAAAAAGTTTTAAAATGTTACATTAATTATGCATACACTTCCAGCAAACTTCATAATCTTAATCTGTTTTTTTGCCGTTGAATAATTTAAAATGTAATATGGCAATTCAGAACAGAAAAAGGCAGAATATTATCAAACAAATGAGAAATTTGGGTCATGTTCAAAGATATGCAGCATTTCAGTAATTGCGGATGTTATGGTGTCACCCCGGACATTGATATAAGAAGGGTCCGTAGAAGAAGGTCTTTCATTGAAGAATGAGGGGTCATCTTAAAGACTAAAGACTGAATGAGATCATTCAATATATGAGAGTTGAATCTGTGAGGGCAATGACACCCCAGCAGTCCTAATCCAACCTCCTGTCCAGCACTGTTGGCCAAAGTAAATGAAGTGGGTGCATAGACAATAGTGGCACCGCATACATCCAAAAGAAATTGCCAGCACCCCATACACTGCAGTATACTGTATATCAGGGTTTCTCAACCAGGGTTCCATGGAATCCTAGGGCTCCTCCAAAAGTTGCTGGGGGGGTCATTGAACAATTTATGCCTCTTGGATAAATTCCCACTGACACCATTGATCTTTTTAGCTATTTGTGAATAGAAAGATAGATAGATAGATAGATAGATAGATAGATAGATAGATAGATAGATAGATAGATAGATAGATAGATAGATAGATAGATAGATAGATAGATAGATAGATAGATAGATAGCAGTGTTGGCTGGTGCTCAAAATTTTTGGTGGGGCGCAAACAAACTGAAAAATTCTGGAAAAAAAAAAAAACATCATTTGCAGCCTCACTGTGCCATAATTGCTGCCACTGTGCCCATCAATTTCAGCCACTGTGCCCATCAATTGCAACCTCACTGTGGCCAGGGCAGTCTTTAAGGCAGGGCAAAAGGGGCAGCTGCCCTGGGCCCTGTCATTGTTGCGGGGCCCAAAGCAGCTGCCTCATACTTGCCAACTATCCCAGTTTAAATTCCCTTGACCCTTGAAGTTTTAGTCCTGTGCTGTGTCCTGATATCTCAGTGTGAAGTCCTGCTACTAATGCTGCCCAGCTCTGCCCTATTGTTGTGTACAGATGGCTCACCTGCAGACCCTGTGTTTACATGTAAATAACCGCCATTGATATTTAAATTGAAGCATTCATATGTAAATTGCTACATCCGGCGGCATAAAGATGTAAATAAAGGTGGCATTTATATGTATATCATGCCCCCTGCAGTGAGGAGATGATGTGCTGTAACCTCTAGCAACCAATCAGTAAGAAGTATTACTGTACAGTAATCTCTAGCAACCAATCAACAAGCAGAAATCATGTGCTGTAACATCTAGCAACTAATCAGTTAACCATAATGTGTGCTGTAACCTCTAGCAACCAGTCAGTAACCTCTGGCAACCAATCACAATCGCTGCCTGATCTGATACAGTAAACTGATTTTAAGTCTAGCTGCTATTTATTGTATGTCTCAGAGCAGGTGGAGAGCGAAATTGTATGGGGGGGGGCAAGAAAACTTTTGCCCAGAGTCCAATCCATATTAAAGACGGCCCTGACTGTGCCCATCAATAGCAGCCACTGTGCCCATCCTTTGAAGCCACTGTGCCCATCAATAGCAGCCACTGTGCCCATCCTTTGAAGCCACTGTGCCCATCAATAGCAGCCACTGTGCCCATCCATTGCAGCCACTGTGTCCCATATGGGTGGGCTCCGAACGTAATACTCTGCACTCTCAGATAAATTCCTACTGACACCATTGATCTTTTTAGCTATTTGAGGATAGATACATAGATAGATAGATAGATAGATAGATAGATAGATAGATAGATAGATAGATAGATAGATAGATAGATAGATAGATAGATAGATAGATAGATAGATAGATAGATAGATACTAGGGATGCACCGCAATTTCAGTGGCCGAAAAAAAACTGCCGAAAATTGTGTTTTCGGCACGTTGGAAAATATTGTTGATAATGGAGCCGAAAATGGGTCTGGCACCCCTGGGGACACCCATTGTGGGGGTGTCATCCTGGCTCGCCCCAATCCTCCCTCCTCTTCTCCTCCCTCCCACAGAGCGGCGATCTCCGTGTGTCACGGAGCTGTATTTGAATTGCCCGGGTCGCAGTAACAATGTCCCGCCTCCTGTGACAGACGGCACACTAATCCAATGGTGGCACATAGAATCAGAGTGACGTGATCACAGGGGGCGGGACATTGTTACTGCGGCCCGGGCAATTCAAATACAGCTCCGTGACACACGGAGATTGCCGCTCTGATCCGGGCACTGTTAGGCTGCATGATGGGCACTGGTGAGGCTGCATCCACAGACACTGGCAGGCTGCATATAATGGACACAGGCAGGGTGCATATGACGGCACTGGCAGGCTGCATCTGATGGGCACTGGCAGGCTGCATCTGATGGGCACTGGTAGGCTGCATATGACAGGCATAGGCAGGCTTCATCTGATGGGCACAGGCAGGCTGCATGATGGACACTGGCAGGCTGCATATGACGGGCACAGGCAGGCTGCATCTGATGGGCACAGGCAGGCTGCATGACGGGCACTGGCAGGCTGCATCTGATGGGCACAGGAAGACTGGGCACAGGCAGGCTGCATATAATTTAGACAGGAGCCAATTAACCACGTCAGCCATGGAAGGATTTACCCACTTCTGACCAGGCCATATTTTCCGATATGGCACTGCGTTGCTTTAACTGACAATTGCGCGGTTGTGCGACATTGTACTCAAACCAAATTGATGTCCTTTTTTTCCCCCAGAAATAGAGCTTTCTTTTGGCGGTATTTGATCATCTCTGTGGTTTTTTGTGGTTGTTATTTTTTGCGCTATAAACAAATAAAGAGCAACAATTTTGGGGAAAAAAAACATATTTTTTACTTTTTGCTATAATACATATCCAAACTAAATAAATAAATATTTCTTCATCAGTTTAGGCCAATATGTATTCTTTTACGTATTTTTGGTCAAAAAGAAAATCGCAATAAACGTATATTGATTGGTTTGCGCAAAAGTTATAGCGTCTGCAAAATAGGGCATATATAATTATGGCATTGTTATTATTATTATTATTTTTTTTACTAGTAATGGCGGTGAACAGCGATTTTTAGCGGGACTACAACATTTTTTGGGACCATTGACATTTATATGCGCATCGGCTCCGGCATAGCTCTTAAAGCAGCCGACATACACCTACGGTGGTTTGCGCAGCCGCGCCAATCCGCCGCAGTATGAACTCTGGCTATGTTTTGACTACAATTGCTCTGTTTATACCAATTTACCATTTTATTAAATTGTGTAATTTTTTTGTAATTACGTAATTTTATTTCATGGTTCCTGACAGGTTGTTTCAAGGAGAACATTACAAGGATACTTGAAGCTGCATGGTCGAGTTGCCAGGAAAGAAGCCTTTACTGCGCCAATGCCACAAAAAAGTCTGGTTACAAAATGGCCGACGACACCTTGACACGCTTTGCAGATTCTGGTAATCTGGGGTGACGAGACCAGAATAGAGTTTTATGGTCATTACCATAAGCACTATGATTGGAGAGGGGTCAACAAGGCCTATAGCGACAAGAATACCATCCCCACTGTGAAGCATGGTGGTGGCTCCCTGATGTTTTGGGGGTGTGCGAGCCCTAAAGACATGGGAAATCTAGTGAAAATTGATGGCAATAAGAATGCAGCATGTTATCAGAAAATACTGGCAGACAATTTGCGTTCTCCTGCAGGAAAGCTGTGCATGGGACGCTCTTGGACCTTCTAGCACGACAATGACCTTATGTACAAGGCCTCCAGTGGTTACAGCAAAAAAAAAAGCTGAAGGCTCTGGAGTGGCCATCACAGTCTCCTGACTTTAATATCATTGAGCCGCTCTGGGGAGATCTCAAACGGTTTAAGTAAGACAACCAAAGACTTTGCATGACCTGGAGGCATTTTGCCAAGACGAATGGGCAGCTCTACCACCTGCAAGGATGTGGGACCTGATAGACAACTATTACAGAGACTGCACGCTGTCATTGATGCTAAAGAGGGCAATACCCAGGATTAAGAACTGAGAGGATGCAGACTTTTGAACAAGGGGTATTTCATTGTTTTTTTTCTTGTTGCCATGTTTTGTTTTATGACTGTGCCATTCTGTTATTACCTACAGTTACAGAATAGGAATCCCACAAGAAATACAAGAAATGGGTTTTGATGCTCACTCATGTTTTCTTTAAAAATGGTACATCCTGTATATTACCAATTCTCCAAGGGGAGGCAAACTTTTGAGCACGGAGAAAGAAAGAAAGAAAGAAAGAAAGAAAGAAAGAAAGAAAGAAAGAAAGAAAGAAAGAAAGAAAGAAAGAAAGAAAAAGAAAGAGAGAAAGAAAGAAAGAAAGAAAGAAAGAAAGAAAGAAAGAAAGAAAGAAAGAAAGAAAGAAAGAAAGAAAGAAAGAAAGAAAGAAAGAAAGAAAGAAAGAAAGAAAGAAAGAAAGAGAAAAAGAAAGAGAGAGAGAAAGAAAGAAAGAAAGAAAGAAAGAAAGAAAGAAAGAAAGAAAGAAAGAAAGAAAGAAATATACAGGGCTTTTTTCCCTCAGAGAATAGGTGCAGGAACTGCCCCCTTTTGAGTGACCCCTTGTCTCCGCACCCTACCCACCTCCGAGTACCATCCCTTGGTTACACCCTTGTACCCACCTCCCAGCACCACCCCTTTTAGAGAATACAGGACAAAATATTATTTTGTGGCGTTAAATCTATCAATATGTTAATGATAACAAAAAATAGATCCCCTGCAGCCAGCAACAATAGACCCCTCCCCAACAATAGATCCACCCAGCAACAAAATACCCCCCTCAGAAACCGTAGATCCATCAAGCAACAATAGACCCCCCTATCACAACAAATCCCTCACACAACATTATACCCTCCAGCAACAATGGGCCCCCTGTTACAGAATACTACCTCAGCAACAATGGACCCCCAGCAGCAAAAACAGATCTTCCAGGAGAAAGCAACAATAGGCTTATCCCTCAACAGTAGATCCCTCCCAGCAACAATTGACCCCTCACCAACCTAAGACACCCCCTAGTAACAATAGACCCCCATGCAAAAATAGATCTCCCAGCAACCATCTTCATAGACTCTCCAGCACCCCTTGCCATTACATCCATTCAGTGCTGGAGGTGTCAGAACTGCGTTTCCCTGCGTTCCCACTGAAAAAAAGCCCTGGATAGATAGATAGATAGATAGATAGATATGAGATAGATAGATAGATAGATAGATATGAGATAGATAGATAGATAGATAGATAGATAGATAGATAGATAGATAGATAGATAGATAGATAGATAGATAGATAGATAGATAGATAGATAGAAAGACAGACAGACAGACAGACAGATAGATAGATAGATAGATAGATAGATAGACTATATGCTCTTTAAAGATGTACCTACTAAAATCTGATTGGCTGCTCTTGGTTGCACTCGGTGGCCTCCCATCCATTAGGGGCACATGGGCGCCGCCCCCCCCACACCCACACCCATGTGTCTGGCCCCCTAATCTACATGCATGGCGCTGAATGCATGGATTCCAATCGGGATTTTTTTTTTTTTTTTAAGCACATGATTAGAGTCTGAGGTTCTAATTGGTTTAAAAAAAGGGTGGCCTCGGGGCGCAGAGCACTGTGCCCCAAGCCCACCCAGTTCTGTGACAATGGCTAATGAATATTCGCTATTGTAACACTGATTCTCCTCCCAGTCAATCAGGAAGCAGGTCCTGAGACCCGTCACCCGATTGGCAGAAGGCGATCTGATCGGATTGGCCATCAGGAGGAGGAGGGAGGAGACGCAGGGGAAGCGAGGAAGCAGCCGCCCGCAGCCCGGAGAGAAGCCGCCCGGAGAGCTGGTCGTGAGATGGAGGGGGGGGGGGTTGGCGGCCGATGGATTGTTTGCCACCCCAAAAAAAAAAAACAACACCAGCCACTGGTTACACTACTTTGTGCCGCTGTCACGGCTACCTGTAATGATCTTACATCGATATCCATTGAATTTTTTTTTTTTTACTTTTGTTCTCTCTGACATCCCTTCAAATGCTTACAAGATCCATTTACACAGCTATCAATCAATCTAATTCAATCTTCCTGTATCCTAAACCAATCAAGTCACAATCTCAGGACTTTGGGCAATATCCTGAGAAACAGCCCTTGTACATTTTTTTTTCCTCTGCACTGCAGCATCTTCCATTCCGCAATGGGAGTCAATCCGTGCAGATTTGGTGAGATTGAAGAACATTTTTTTTTTGAAAAGGTGTTAATTTATTCTATTTTCCTTTTCCTTATTACAAAAAGCATTACAAAATTATGCATAAAACAACCAACAAGCCAACAAAAGGGCAACTAAATAACAGAGCAGATTGAAGAATATTTAAATATGAATATTAAAATATTACAAGGCAAAGGTCAGGAAGAAAAGGACTTCATCTGTCAGAAAAACATATTTCCTTGAATTGAAAACATAAATCCTCTAAATATTTACTGTAATATATATATATATATATATATATATATATATATATATATATATATATATATATATATATATATATATATATATATACAGTGTCCCCACTGTAGATAGATTTTTTGCGCTATAAACAAAAAAAAAACGTCAATTTTGAAAAAAAACGCATTATTTTTTACTTTTTGCTATAATAAATATCCCCAAAAAATATATAAAAAAACATTTTTTTTCCTCAGTTTAGGCCGATATGTATTCTTCTACATATTTTTGATAAAAAAAAATCACAATAAGCATTTATTGATTGGTTTGCGCAAAAGTTATAGCATCTACAAAATAGGGGATAGTTTTATGGCATTTTTATTGATAATTTTTTTTTTTACTAGTAATGGCGGCGATCAGCGATTTTTATCGTGACTGCGGCATTATGACACACACGTCGGACACTTTTGGGACCATTCTCATTTATACAGCGATCAGTGCGATTAAAAAGGCATTGATTATTGTGTAAATGTGACTGGCAGGGAAGGGGTTAACCACTAGGTGGCGCTGTAGGGGTTAAGTGTGTCCTAGGGAGTGGTTCTAACTGTGGGGGGGAGGGGCTACGTGTGACACAACACTGATCAGGGAGCTGTGATCAGTGACAGTGTCACTAGGCAGAACGGGGAGATGCTTGTTTACATTAGAATCTCTCCGTTCTTCCTCACCGTGAGACGATCGCGGGTATCCTCGCGGACATCAAGTCTGCGGGACCCGCGATCACGGTCACGGAGCTCCTGGCGGGCGCGCACAAGCCGCCTCTTAAAGGGCAGCATACAGGTACGTTAATCTGCCTGTACATGAACTTTTGCCGCAGTATATCTGCGTGAGGCGGTCTGGAAGCGGTTAATCCATGTCTCTGCATGTCTCTACACTTCCTGTTTGCCAGGTTATTGTGCTCTCGCTAGTCAATATCTCGCTCTTGTCCCTCTTGCTGCTGCTACCACTCATTACCAACCTTTGGCTTGCTCCATGGCTACGCTTCTGTTTAATCCCAACCCGCTACCATGTGTTACTGACCTTTGGCTTGTTTACTGACTGCACTTCTCCCTTGTCCTGAGCTATATCTGCTACTTGATCCCGGCTTGGGTGGGGCGATCCTGAGGACCGTGACCTGGTACTAACAGGCAGCAAAACCTCCACTACCAGGAGCTCTGGTGTGAATACAGGTTAGCATTTCGGCTCTGCACCTCGGGTGAGCCAGTTTCGTCCACCAGAGTGACCTGCTGCTGACCTACTGCTGTTCGCTGGGAGCCTCCCTACTGCTATAGCTACTGGTCTCAGAGCCTGACCCCTGACTGTGACACTCCACTACTAAGACAGCTAAACAATAGAGATGGGCTCAGGCGTGTTCGGGATCCTAGTCCCAACCCATTCCCCGATCCCACCAGGAAGCCGACACTGCACACCGCTAATCACAGGCAGCGAGGAGTTTCCCGGTCCGCAGCTACAAACAGACCAGGAAATGTTTTAATGCCTTTGATTAGCGTTGTGCAGTGTCGGCTTCCTGGTGGGATCGGGCAAGTGGGTTGGGACTAGAAACCCAAACACTTCTGAGCCCATCTCTACTAAACAAGTGCTTCCTCCTAACTGATGATGCCATCTGTGCCTAAGCAAAGTCACTGATTGGAGCTCAAGGACAGCTTTTTAACCACCTCCAGACTGCATGCCTGCAATGTACTATGAACAGACGGCCCGTGCACACAAAGTGACATACTGGTATGATGTTTGCTGCCTGCTTCTGGGTTTAGAGAGACCCCCCCCACCCCACAGTGGGAGTCCGACAACAAGCTCCTATCGAACATTTGTTGTCGGAAATTCCGAGCGTGTGTAAGCATTAGTCTTGATAACTTGCTGCACATTTTTACTGGCAAGTTGTACACTTGCAGAGCACATGAGGCACAAGTTCTAGTTGACACTTTTCCAATATGTAGAAACTTTTGCGGGGCAAGTCTCTAGCAAGAGCAAAGTTGCAGTGGTGAGTCTACAGCAAGAGCTCTGCTAGTCTACAGCATTCAGCCACAGTGACCCCCTGTGGTGGGATGACTACATTGCACAACATAACTGAGCCAGAACTTGCAGAATGTTTGCAAAGAAAGTTTATATGGGGTCATGCAATGCGGACAATGCTGCAATTGTGCAACAAACTTGTGAAGCCGGGCAAGTCTAGCATTAGCTTAGCAAGTCATTATCAAACTTGTAGCCCAATTGCTTGCTATCTGGGTTGTAATTTATTCATGAGCACTAGTAAAGTTGGTCCTCTTTAACCTTCTGATATCCTCTTGCCTTTATTCATACTGTATTTTTGGTGATTCCAGGTCAAGCATTACCAACCTCTTCAGGCCTGTCGATCTTTGATTGTAAGAGCGGTCGGTGTCACCGCGCCTTTTCGAGCCGTTCTGCTGTACTTGGGTCCAGCCCTCTTTAGATTTTTTTTTTTTGGAAACTAATCAGACTTGGAGTCTTCCATCCTTCTGAAATAGCGTCACTCATTAAAGAGGCTCCTGTAGGCAATATCTCAGCTAAATGAGGCTCTAGCAGCCGTAGCGCCACAGGCTAATGAAGGCTGTAATGAAGGCTGGGGCTTTATAACCCAAACTGGTTGCAACCTGCCACTTCCTATTACCGTTCTTGAGTGATTAGAGTATTAATCAGAATTCTCCTATCAACCAATAAGTCCATGGCGTTATTTTCTACGTCAAGGTGGCACAGCGAGACTGGGAGCAAATTGGGCATAAAACGCCGAGTGATCAATCTAGTGATTAAAATGGATAGGATGAGAATGTAATTCTGCTTTTCAGCTCATTATGATAAAGAAACCTGCCTAATGTAGCCTGGGCAGTATTGCCATCCAGGTGACCCCCCCCCCCGATACCCTGAGCTCCTCCATCTTGCTTCACAGACTTTTTAATTTGAATCATTCTCAGATGTACGTCCATTAATTCCACAGAGCTTCAAGTAAATGTATCCACAGGATATTACAATGAGCGAGAACTTGCTGAGCTTCTTGAGGAAAAGAGTTAAATGGGGGCTCCTTTAGAGATAAAGCAAGATCCTAAAGGCAGACTTTAGACATTGGGAAAAAAAATATTGAATTTTAAAAACTCCAGAAATATCAGAATATACTAAAGACAGACAAAATGAAATGTTTATTCCTCTCCCTCAGTGATCACACTGCAATATTGTAACTAGACATGTGGGATTCGTCGAAATTCGGACAAAATTTTTGGTATTTGGGGATTTGAAAATATGGAAAAAAGTGTGTTCCAGGTCTCCCCAAGGGGGGATGGGGTAAAACACTGGGAGATGGGGATTTTAACTGTGCCCAAAATCACAATCACTATATACCATACAAAAATCAATATAATTATATTTTTTCACACAAAAACTTTAAAAATTCAAGAAATTAATTTTCATAAAATATATGTTGTGTTGTACACATCGCCATACAATACCATTATCTGCATCTGGATAGATCCCACAAGATTGACGCGTTTCGCCCCAAGGTGCGGGCTTCTTCAGGATCCAATTTTCATCTTTGGACCTACCACATGGACGACCCTATGGGCGCTCCCAATCACAATTGATTACTACTATTGCAGACCTATAGTGAGGAACTATATATGTATTCTTCCTGGTACCTGGGCTCTTCCTAGGGAGGGTTGTCAAATTCCACCAACCCCTTTTCGTTTGCACTTGGTCTAATTGATACCTCTGTATTGGATCCTTTATGTGGACTTATACATATAACTTTTGTGGAACTTGGATCTCTCTAGTTGATGGTTGATAGTTCCTATCTATCCCTTCACTTTTGTATTTCACTTTCTTGATGCATGTTTCCTGATGGCGATCCTATTCCTTGTCTTCGATCTAAACACAATAGACTGAATGTTTTATTTTGGATCAGAACATTTCTCAGATCCTTTAGGGTGTACACATACAATACACCTTATTATACATTTTTCCTGGATATTGTTTTTTAGAGATATTGAAAATTGGATGCTGAAGAAGCCCGCACCTTGGACAAAACGTGTCAATCTTGTGGGATCTGTCCAGATGCAGATAATTGTATTGTATGGAGATGTGTACAACATAACATATATTTTATAAAAATGTAATTTGTATTGTATTGTATTTGTAAAGTATGGCGATTAGGGATGAGCCGAACACCCTCCGTTTCAGTTCGCACCAGAACATACCGAACAGGCAAAAAATTCGGAAGAACACACGGAACACCATTAAAGTCTATGGGACACGAACATGAAAAATCAAAAGTGCTCATTTTAAAGGCTTATATGCAAGTTATTGTAATAAAAAGTGTTTGGGGACCCGGGTCCTGCCCCAGGGGACATGTATCAATGCAATTTTTTTTTAAAAAACAGACATTTTTTCTGGAGCAGTGATTTTTTTAATGCTTAAAGAGAAACAATAAAAAAGAAATATTCCATTAACCACTTCAGCCCCGGAAGGTTTTACCCCCTTCCTGACCAGAGCACTTTTTACAATTCGGCACTGCGTCGCTTTAACTGCTAATTGCGCGGTCATGCAATGCTGTACCCAAACGAAATTTGCGTCCTTTTCTTCCCACAAATAGAGCTTTCTTTTGATGGTATTTGATCACCTCTGCCGTTTTTATTTTTTGCGCTATACACGGAAAAAGACCGAAAATTTTGAAAAAAAATGATATTTTCTACTTTTTGTTCTAAAAAAAATCCAATAAACTCAATTTTAGTCATACATTTAGGCCAAAATGTATTCGGCCACATGTCTTTGGTAAAAAAAATGTCAATAAGTGTATATTTATTGGTTTGCGCAAAAGTTATAGCGTCTACAAACTAGGGTACATTTTCTGGAATTTACACAGCCTTTAATTTATGACTGCCTATGTCGATTCTTGAGGTGCTAAAATGGCAGGGCAGTACAAAACCCCCACAAATGACCCCATTTTGGAAAGTAGACACCCCAAGGAATTTGCTGAGAGGCATGTTGAGCCCATTGAATATTCATTTTTTTTGTCCCAAGTGATTGAATAATGACAAAAAAAAAAAAAAAAAAAAAAAATTACAAAAAGTTGTCACTAAATGATATATTGCTCACACAGGCCATGGGCATATGTGGAATTGCACCCCAAAATACATTTAGCTGCTTCTCCTGAGTACGGGGATACCACATGTGTGGGACTTTTTGGGAGCCTAGCCGCGTACGGGGCCCCGAAAACCAAGCACCGCCTTCAGGATTTCTAAGGGCGTACATTTTTGATTTTACTCCTCACTACCTATCACAGTTTTGAAGGCCATAAAATGCCAAGATGGCACAAACCATCCCCAAATGACCCCATTTTGGAAAGTAGACACCCCAAGCTATTTGCTTTGAGGCATGTTGAGTCCATGGAATGTTTTATATTTTGACACAAGTTGCGGGAAAGTGACAAATTTTTTTTTTTTTTTTTTTTTTTTGCACAAAGTTGTCACTAAATGATATATTGCTCACACAGGCCATGGGCATATGTGGAATTGCACCCCAAAATACATTTAGCTGCTTCTCCTGAGTACGGGGATACCACATGTGTGGGACTTTTTAGGAGCCTAGCCGCGTACGGGACCCCGAAAACCAAGCACCGCCTTCAGGATTTCTAAGGGCGTACATTTTTGATTTTACTCCTCACTGCCTATCACAGTTTCGGAGGCCATGGAATGCCCAGGTGGCACAAACCCCCCCCAAATGACCCCATTTTGGAAAGCAGACACCCCAAGCTATTTGCTGAGAGGCATGGTGAGTATTTTGCAGCTCTCATTTGTTTTTGAAAATAAAGAAAGACGAGAAAAAAAATTTTTTTTTTTCTTTTTTCAATTTTCAAAACTTTGTGACAAAAAGTGAGGTCTGCAAAATACTCACTATACCTCTCATCAAATAGCTTGGGGTGTCTACTTTCCAAAATGGGGTCATTTGGGGGGGGTTTGTGCCACCTGGGCATTCCATGGCCTCCGAAACTGTGATAGGCAGTGAAGAGTGAAATCAAAAATTCACGCCCTTAGAAAGCCTGAAGGCGGTGCTTGGTTTTCGGGGTCCCGTACGCGGCTAGGCTCCCAAAAAGTCCCACACATGTGGTATCCCCGTACTCAGGAGAAGCAACAGAATGTATTTTGGGGTGTAATTTCACATATTCCCATGGCATGTTTGAGCAATATATCATTTAGTGACAACTTTGCGCAAAAAAAAATAAAAAAAATAAAAAATTGTCTCTTTCCCGCAACTTGTGTCACAATATAAATTATTCCATGGACTCAACATGACTCTCAGCAAATAGCTTGGGGTGTCTACTTTCCAAAATGGGGTCATTTGGGGGGGTTTTGAACTGTCCTGGCATTTTATGCACAACATCTAGAAGCTTATGTCACACATCACCCACTCTTCTAACCACTTGAAGACAAAGCCCTTTCTGACACTTATTGTTTACATAAAAAAATAATTTTTTTTTGCAAGAAAATTACTTTGAACCCCCAAACATTATATATTTTTTTTAAAGCAAATGCCCTACAGATTAAAATGGTGGGTGTTTCATTTTTTTTTTCACACAGTATTTGCGCAGCGATTTTTCAAACGCATTTTTTGGGGAAAAAACACACTTTTTTACATTTTAATGCACTAAAACACACTATATTGCCCAAATGTTTGATGAAATAAAAAAGATGATCTTAGGCCGAGTACATGGATACCAAACATGACATGCTTTAAAATTGCGCACAAACGTGCAGTGGCGACAAACTAAATACATTTTTAAAAGCCTTTAAAAGCCTTTACAGGTTACCACTTTAGATTTACAGAGGAGGTCTACTGCTAAACTTACTGCCCTCGATCTGACCTTCGCGGCGATACCTCACATGCATGGTGCAATTGCTGTTTACATTTGACGCCAGACCAACGCTTGCGTTCACCTTAGCGCGAGAGCAGGGGGGACAGGGGTGCTTTTTTTTTTTTTTTTTTTTTTTTTCTTTATTATTATTATTTTTTTATCTTATTTTTAAACTGTTCCTTTCATTTTTTTTTTTTTTAAATCATTTTTATTGTTATCTCAGGGAATGTAAATATCCCCTATGATAGCAATAGGTAGTGACAGGTACTCTTTTTTGCAAAAATTGGGGTCTATTAGACCCTAGATTTCTCCTCTGCCCTCAAAGCATCTGATCACACCAAGATCGGTGTGATAAAATGCTTTCCCAATTTCCCAATGGCGCTGTTTACATCCGGCGAAATCTACGTCATAAAATGCTCGTAGCTTCCGGTTTCTTAGGTCATAGAGATGTTTGGAGCCACTCTGGTCTCTGATCAGCTCTATGGTCAGCTGGCTGAATCACCGGCTGCATTCTCAGGTTCCCTGTTGAGACAGGAGAGCCAGAGAAAAACACGGAAGATGTTGGGGGGGGGGGGGCATTCCCTCCCACTGCTTGTAAAAGCAGTCTAGAGGCTAATTAGCCACTAGGATTGCTTTTACATGAAAGCCGACCGCTGGCTGAAAAGAATGATACCAAGATGATACCTAAACCTGCAGGCATCATTCTGGTATAACCACTCAAAGTCGTGAATGGCATACCTGAAGACAAAAAAATGGTTAACAATAATACACAGTAAACAGTAAAGTATAAATAATTACATACCTGAAAAGCAAACGTGATAAAACATAATAACAATAACAATAACAATAACAATCAATAACAATAACAATAACAATAAAACATTGCAGAATAGAATACAGTAAAAAAGAGCAGAACAATAGAGAGAGAATAGAGAGAGAGAGAACAATAAAACGACAACTATTTTTATTTTATATTTTTGTTTGTGGTTTTTTTTTTTTTTTTTTTACACTTTTTTTTGTAACTAACTTTTATAACTGTAACCGGTTCCAGGTTCGGGTCTCTCAAAATGCGATGGCATCTCGGGAGACCCTGTGAAAGTGTGCCTAGTCTGTGCAATGCTGTACCCTACGCTAATAGTCAACTAGTGCATGGTAGCGTTCAAAACATTCACCAATGCAAAGACCAGGATTGTCAGGACAGGAGGGACAATAATAGCGGGTGTCACGTCTATATCCGCGCTTGCTGCAGACACAACATCTTTTTTGGGGGGTTCGTTGGGTAGGGGTACTCGGGAGGACATAAAAATGCCTCTCATGCAGCCGACTGCATTTGGTTGGGGATGTGAATGGGGGAAGTACGGGCGCTGCAGAAGCGGTGGGTTCCCAATTAGGATTGGCGAATGCAGCAGGAAGGGCACTATGGGCACGACGGGGCTGTGTTTGTCTTTTTGGTGGCAGCGGTACACTACTTGTGCTTGCCACCTCACCAGCTTGAACTGCACTTATGGGACTCGCCACGTCACCAAGTGTTACTGCAGTGCTGGTTTGACTACGACCGGGGTGTACTAGGCCGCTGGCGCTTGCCAGTTCACCAAAACGCTACAAAAAAAACTGTTAGCGATCACAGGGATCCGGCCTGACTCTGCGAACGCTGCAGTTATGCGTTTAGTGTTTTGTAAGTGACAGTGATCGATCGATACTGCACTTGGGTGGGCTGGGCCGGGCCGGGCGGAGGGGCAAAACGCAGGTGCTAGCAGGTATCTGGGCTGATCCCGCTAACACTGCGTTTTTGGGAACCCTAAACTGCTGGGGACGCTAGTATAGATCAGATCGGATCAGATATTGATGCGATCAGATACTATACCACTAAGGGAGGTGTACGGTGCGTGCGTGGGTGTTAGCGGTACTGGCGCTAACCTGACACTGCCTGGGGCTGGTGCTTGCCAGTTCACCAAAACGCTACCAAAAAAACTGTTAGCGATCGCAGGGATCAGGCCTGACTCTGCGAACGCTGCAGTTATGCGTTTAGTGTTTTGTAAGTGACAGTGATCGATCGATACTGCACTTGGGTGGGCTGGGCTGGGCTGGGCGGAGGGGCAAAACGCAGGTGCTAGCGGGTATCTGGGCTGATCCCGCTAACACTGCGTTTTCGGGAACCCTAAACTGCTGGGGACGCTAGTATAGATCTGATCGGATCAGATATTGATCCGTTGAGATACTATACCACTAAGGGAGGCGCATGCTGCGTGCGTGGGTGTTCGCGGTACTGGCGCTAATCTGACGCTGCCTGGGGCGACGCATATCACCGCCGGGCGATCAGGGGGCTAAACCTTTATTCGGTAATAAACGGCGGGTGCCCTGACACTATAAAAAATAAACGAACTAACCAGCGTCACCCGTAACAGTTATACAGTGATCAGTGGTGAAAGGGTTAACTAGGGGGCAATCAAGGGGTTAAAACATTTATTAGATAGTATATGGGGGTCCCTGTCGCTATAAAACACTGACGGCGAACCTAAATATTTACGTTCCTAACTAGCGTCACCAGCGACACTAATACAGCGATCAGAAAAATGATCGCTTAGCGACACTGGTGAGGGGGGGTGATCAAGGGGTTAAAACTTTATTAGGGGGGGTTAGGGGGGTACCCTAGACCTAAAGGGGGCCTAACACTAACTGCCCTAACACTAACTGTCACAAACTGACACTATGCAGTAATCAGAAAAAAAAAAAAAAAAAAAAAAAAAAAATACTGCTAATGTCAGTTTGTGACAGGGGGGGGGGGTGATTGGGGGGGGATCGGGGGGCGATCGGGGGGGGGATCGGGGGTGTAAATATGCCTGGCATGTTCTACTGTGTGTGTGTGTGTGTTGTGCACTCACTTGTCTTCTCTCCTCGGCGCTGGGACGGAAACTGCCAGACCGGGGAGAGATGACATCACATCCTCTGCCTGTGTGAAACGACACACAGGCAGAGGAGGATTCCTATTGGCTGGGAGCGATCGCGAGGGGGGGGCCACGATCGGATGGTCTCCCCCTCGCCTCCCGACGCTCCCAGTCAGATGCCGACCGCCGATGGCACCGGGGGGGGGTCCGATCGGACCCCCCGCCCGCGGGAGGCAGATCACGTATGGGTACGTGATTTTGCCTGCCCGTGCCATTCTGCCGCAGTATATATGCGGTAGGCGGTCGGCAAGTGGTTAAATATTGTGCCTGGGGGATGTCTATAGTATGCCTGTAAAGTGGTGAATTTTTCCTGTGTTTAGAACAGTATCACAGCAAAATGACATTTCTAAAGAAAAAAATTGTCATTAAAAACTGGTTGCAACTGTAATGAATTGTCGGGTCTCAGCAATATAGATGAAACTCATTGAAAAGGGGCATGGGTCCCCCCACCCAGTCCATTACCAGGCTTTTTGGGTCTGGTATGAATATTAAGGGGAACCCAAATCAAAATGTAAAAAAAAAAAATGGCGTGGGGGTCCCCCTAAAATCCATACCAGGCCCTTCAGGTCTGATATGGAAATTAAGGGAAACCCTGCACCAAATTAAAAAAAAAATGATGTAGGGGTCCCATCCAAAATCCATACCAGACCTGAAGGGTCTGGTATGGATTTTGGAAGGGCCCCTACACCATTTTTTTTAAGGGGAACCCTGCGGCAAAACAAAAAAATGGCATAGGGGTCCCCCCTAAAATCCATACCAGATGCTTATCCAAGCATGTAACCTGGCAGGCCGCAGGAAAAGAGGGGGGCCGAGAGAGTGCCCCCCTCCTGAACCGTACCAGGCCACATGCCCTCAACATGGGGAGGATGCTTTGGGGTAGCCCCCCAAAGCACCTTGTCCCCATGTTGATGGGGACAATTGCCCGGTGGTTGTGGGGGTATGCGGGCAGGGGGCTTATTGGAATCTGGAAGCCCCCTTTAACAAAGGGACCACCAGATCCCGGCCCCCTATGTGAATTGGTAACGGGGTACATTGTACCCCTACCATTTCACAAAAAAAGTGTAAAAAATGGAAAAAAAGACAAGAGACAGATTGGGACAAGTCCTTTATTAAAAAATAAAAATGTCCCGCAATGTAAATCCATGCCGCCCGATGGACAGAAAAAAAAAAAAATAATGCTGCAACCGTTCTGCCTCCATGGGAGGCTTCCTCCGACTGACGCTTCTTCTGGGTGACAGTTCTTATATAGCTGAGGGCGGGGCCACCCAATGAAGTAAACGGGGGACCCTGCTCCCCTCTGACGCCACGGGGCTTCCCCGTTACCAATTCACATGGGGGGGGCAGGATCTGGGGGTCCCCTTGTTAAAGGGGGCTTCCAGATTCTGATAAGCCCCCACCCGCATATCCCCAGAACCACCGGGCAAGGGTTGTATGGATGAGGCCCTTGTCCCCCCCCAAAGCACCCTCCCCATATTGAGGGTATGTGGTCTGGTACGGTTCAGGAAGGGGGGCGCTCTCTTGTCCCCCCTCTTTTCCTGTGGCCTGCCAGGTTGTGTGCTCGAATAAGGGTCTGGTATCGATTTTGAGGGGGACCCCTACGTCAATTTTTTTTAAATTTTGGTGCAGGGTTCCCCTTAAAGTTCATATCAGACTTGAAGGGTCTGGTATGGATTTTGGAGGGGAGGGACTATGCCATTTTTTTAAAATTTGATGCAGGGTTTCCCTTCATTTCCATTCCAGACCTGAAGGGCCTGGTATGGATTTTGGGGGGACCCCCATGCAATTTTTTTTGAATTTTTGGTTCTGGGTTCCCCTTAATATTCATACCAGACCCAAAGGGCCTGGTAATAGACTGGGGGGGGGGGAACCCATGCTCTTTTTTTTTTTTTTCAATCAGTTTTATGTATATTGCCGAGACCCGACAATTCATTACAGCCGCAATCAGTTTACAGGCATACTATAGACACCCCCCAGGCATGATATTTAAAGGAATATTTCATTTTTATTGTTTCACTTTAAGCATTAAAAAAATCACTGCTCCCAAAAAAACAGCCTTTTAAATTTTTTTTTTTTTTTGCATTGATACATGTCCCCTGGTTCAGGACCTGGGTCCCCAAACACTTTAAAGCCTTTAAAATGAGCACTTTTGATTTTTCATGTTAGTGTCCCATAGACAGCGTTTCGGCGGCTTTTAAAATCTGAACGAACCGTTCGCCCATCCCTAATGGCGATGTGTAAAACATAACATATCTTTTATGAAATGTATATTTCTTGCATGTTTAAAGTTTTAAAAAAATATATAAAAATATATTGATCTTTTTTATGGTATATATTGATTGACTTTTGTGCACATTTAAAATCCCAATCTCCCACTGTCTTACCCCCTCCCCCCTTTGGGAGACCTGGGACACACTTCTTTCCTCCTAATCAATTCATTTAGGGGATTGTGGCAGAATTTATGATGCAGGCTTCCCCCACCCAGTATTCTCTCTGGATTTGAAAGTATCCAAATCTCTGAATCACAATTGTAACAAATTTCATCTGAATCCAAAATAAATTATAACAAAACAACAAAATGCATTTGTTTCATTTGGACCCTTTGCTAATGTTTGAAGTATTTGAAACATTGTAACGACATGATCCAAATTAATTCGGACCCATTTCGTTTTTAGGTTGCATTAATATGTTTCTTTATTTTCGATAACATTTATATTAATTTTATTATTAGATTTACATTATATATATATATATATATATATATATATATATATATATATATATATATATATATATATATATATATATATATATATATATATATATATATTTATTCAGATATTTATATTATTATAGTATATGAATTATATTTATTTATGTTATTATATTAATTATATTTATAATTATTTATCTATATTAAATTATATAAAAAGAAAACAGATTGCAATAAATACAGTAAGGTATAAAAGAGAAATAAGACAAGTCCTACTTTTCCTCTAGAAACATGATTGGACAAAGCAGTGCATTTTTGCCGTGGACTCCAATAATTTAAATAGAGAGGTGTGTTTTTGGTGTGTTTTTTTCCCCCGCACCAAATATGATAGGCTTAATCATAAGGATACATTAAACCTATTGGGGTGAAATTAGTCGGAGATGGATGTAAGGGAATTCCTGTATGGCGACTGGCGCATAGATATGCACATGTGCATAGCACCGCTCATAGAATTGAGCATAGGCGCATTGCTAATAGAAATGAGGATAGGTCTGCACATGCGCACAGGAATACACGCAAATCTGCTCTGAGTTTTTGCCACCAGGCTATCTAATGCCGCGTACACACGGTCGGACTTTTCGTCTACAAAAGTCCGACAGCCTGTCCGACAGACTTTCGACGGACTTGCGGCGGACTTTCGACGGACTTGCGGCGGACTTTCTAACGAACAGACTTGCCTACACACGATCACACAAAAGTCCGTCGAATTCTTACGTGATGACGTACACCGGACTAAAATAAGGAAGTTGATAGCCAGTAGCCAATAGCTGCCCTAGCGTGGGTTTTTGTCCGTCGGACTAGCATACAGACGAGCGGATTTTTCGACCGTACTCGAGTCCGTCGGAAAGATTTAAAGCATGTTTCAAATCTAAAGTACGTCGGATTTGAGGCAAAAAAAGTCAGTTGAAAGTCCGGAGAAGCCCACACACGATCGGATTACCAGCCAGCTTTAGTCCGTCAGCGTCCGTTGGACTTTTGTAGACGAAAAGTCCGACCGTGTGTACGCGGCATAAGGGATGCTCTTGCTCACTGTCAGTGCTGACTGGTCTTCAGCTTTTCCTGTGTCCCGAGTGTATCATGTATCTGATTTCTGTTGATGACCCGGCTTTTTACTGACCTGATCCTGGATTCTGCCTGTAGCTATGCTCACCTGTTCCTGACCCCGGCTTCATTCCTGACCACACTTCCGCCTACACTTCTGTACCTTGTTTTCCACATACTACTGACCTTGGCTACCTATGCGACCTCGCTCATGGTTCCAACTTGGCTGCTGAGAACTTCAATAAGCCATGCTTTCAGAACCTGCGGTACATGTGAAGTGCCCTCCGGCTCGTCCAGCATGCATTACATCTGCTCCTGGCCTGATGTCCTGCCTGACTTCTCAAATCTGCATCTCCTGCTGCAAGTTCTGCTGCCAACACCTACCACTCATGTTCCTCCTCTCCCTCGACACTATCTGTTTCACCTTCAATGGGGCCTGTGCTGGAGATACAAGAAAGGCCAACCTTGTCATTTCAGTCTCCTACCAGTTATGGGACAAGGAATGGTCCTTGGGCGGGGTCATTTATTTTCTATGCAGTCTGTGGCTGAATAAAGGTATTCAAAGGAGTTGACTTAATTAGTGTTCAGCTTAAGTTGTATTGTTTTCTTGGGATTAGATATATGGATGGGCTCCTTTGGCAGCACCCAGAGCATCCACAGTAGAGTAGAGGCCTCAGTCAGCAGCATTGCTGTTAAGCTTGGCTTACCTAACAATGCTTAATATGTTGGTGCTATAAGTTTAAATTAAAAGAGATGTATGGATTTTTTTTTAAAGATTCATACTTACCTAGGTAGATTCAGCCTTAGTCTCAAGGGACACTTGAAGGAGGAAGCAACCGACTGTGTGCTATGTGCACTGCGGCAAAAGTAGGTGTGGTGCGGAGTGACAGTAGGACAGGCAGTAGGAAACTGAGCATCAGTGCAGCCTCACTGTGTCTATAAAATGCAGCTTTACTGTGCCTGTGAATGCAGCCTCACTGTGCCCATGAATGCAGCCTCACTGTTCCCATTAATGCAGCCTCACTGCCCATTAATGCAGCTTCACTGCCCATCAATGTGGCCTCACTGCCCATCAACGCGGCTTCACTGCCCCTCAATGCAGCCTCACTGCCTCTATAAGGCCTCACTGCCCATCAATGCAGCTTCACTGCCCATCAATGTGGCTTCACTGCCCCTCAATGCAGCCTCTCTGCCATCAATAAGGCCTCATTGCCCATCAATGCAGCCCCACTGTCCATCAATGCAGCTTCACTGTCCATCAATGTGGCCTCACTGTCCATCAATAAGGCCTCACTGCCCATCAATGCGGCCTCACTGCCCATCAATGCGGCCTCACTATCCATCAATGCAGCTTCATTGCCAATCAATGCAGCCTCACTGCCCATCAATGCAGCTTCACAGCCCATCAATGCAGCCTCACTGCCATAAATGCGGCCTCACTGCCCATCAATGTGGCCTCACTGCCCATCAATGAGGCTTCACTGCCCATCAATGCGGCCTCACAGCCATCAATGCGGCCTCACTGCCCATCAATTCGGCCTTACTGTCCATCAATGTGTCTTCACTGTTCATCAATGCGGCTTCACTGCCCATCAATGCGGCCTCACTGTTCATCAATGCGGCTTCACTGCCCATCAGTGCGGCCTCACTGCCCATCATTGTGGCCTCACTGCCCATCAATGCGGCTTTACAGCCCATCAGTGCAGCCTCACTGTGTCCATCAAATGCAGCTTTACTGTGCCCATGAATGCGCACTCACTATTGCCTGGATCACACACACACAGCGGGCATCTCCCGCTGTGTGTCATGGAGCTGGGTCTGTGTGTGTTTGGCGGCACTGTAACAAGGTCCCACCTCCTACACTGGCTCGTGTGAGAGGTGGAACACTGAATGACATACAAGAGGAGGAGATGAGAGGGAGGGAGGGGAGTGCTACCACAGATCAAAGTGGCATCCATGCTGCTGGAGAAGATACAGGGAGGAGGTGCATGGAGCTAACTACTAGGCATGGAGGAGGAGGAAGTTAAATCCTCCAGCTCTGCTCTGTATGCTGGGGCCCCGCTCTCCTCCTCATCATGACGTCACTGGTTGCTAGATGCCAGGCTTTGGCTAGCAACCAGTTTGGGCAGTGAGCCAGGCAGAGGCTGGTGGTGAATAATAGGGGGTCTCGGACAGGAGTACAGTACACCAGGGTAGTGAGTGACAGCGGCGATGCAGCGCCATCTATAGGGGGCATCAAATCGGCCCAGGGGGCAATTCTGGGACACTGTAATGTCCCGGAATGAAGGGACCCGGGACAGACCTCCCAAAGGCGGGACTTTCCCGGGCGATCTGGGACGGTTAGGAGGTATGCCCTAAGCAGAGAGCTGGTGACTGTCATTTACCGGCTCTTTGCTCTGCCCCTCCCTCGCTCACTGGAGTGCTGGGCTGTGGAAGGGGTGGGAGCGGCCAGCTCAGGCTCTCAGCAGCGCGCGGCCCTGGCATGGCTCTGTGACATCAACAGACAGTGGACATCAGCCCGTTGTCTGCTGAAAACGGGTGAGAGAATGAACTGCACCCCTGTGATCCACAGGAGAAGTACAGCCAAACAAGCTTTCTCCGCACTTCTTTACTTGATTTGATTGTAGCCGTATTAGTGCAATTGTGACAGAGAAAATTGTATCACGGACAGTACTCAATTTTCTCCGTACTTCTTTAAAACCCATATAACTCGCAGAGATCCACCACTGCTAGTCTTTCTCAATAGAAAGCCTATCATGGCATGAAAACATTGCAACATTAAAGAGCCCAAGTATTCAATGTTTATCTGTATTAGAAAGATTAAAGTAATGATAAAAATAACATAAAATACCAATTTATGGACTTCTAAGCATTAATAATAAAAAAATAAATAAATTAAATAAACTTGACCAAAATCCATTAGAGTTTCCGAGACCTATTTGAGATTGATCTACTCTGTAAAATGAACCCTCTTTTAAGAAATTTGATTTTAGCCTTCGTCTTCCCTGACCTCAGCTAATCGCCATGCCTGTATAACTGGATTTCCTTTTGAATAAAAGATAAGACTGGATATTTCCCAGCCTGCCCTGCGTTGTAGAGTGCATGCAAACAGACACATCACCCGTCTGTCTAAAACCATTATGATTTTTTTTTTTCCTGAACTAAAGACATAAACAAATTTAAAGACTAGAGAAAAAAAAAAAATCTTCAGCTTTAATAATAAAGAGGTTGGATTAATGGAATATATGTATGTCTGGACGCCGGCCTTCGGAGACGTGTCTAATCAGGACACAGTAGGATTAAAACCTCTTCTTGTTTTCATCAGTTCTTACCAGAATCCTTTTCTCTCATATTCTGAAATCCCTTCTGCTGGATACAAAAAAGACACAAATGTTTCCTTTATATTGTTCTTGGTGTCATGTAATCCATCTGTCATTACTGCATTGATGTGAGCTGAGAAGGTCGCGGTATTTCACCGGGAAGCCTAATATAAGAACGGGGCTTCCAGGGAATTCTTCATTCCAGCAAAAGTTAAAGCATTTTTATTGTGCCCCTAATGTGTTCTCTGTGTGTGTGCTGTCCAAATATTCTCCATTCTCCAAAAACCTTACAGGGGACCGAACGCCTAATGCCGCGTACACACGAGTGGACTTTTCGACCGGACTGGTCCGCCGGATCGAGTCCGGCAGACAATTCGACCGTGTGTGGGCTCCATCGGACCTGCAGCTGACTTTTTCGGTTGAAAATCCGACTGACTTTAGATTTGGAACATTCTTCCAAACTCGAGTCCGGTCGAAAAGTCCGCTCGTCTGTATGCTAGTCCGACGGGCGAAAACCGACGCTAGGGCAGCTATTGGCTACCGGCTATCAACTTCCTTATTTTAGTCCGGTGTACATCATCACTTACGAATCCATCGGACTTTGGTGTGATCGTGTGTAGGCAAGTCCGGTCGTCAGAAAGTCCGTCGTGACTCCATCGAAAGTCTGTCGGAACTTTGTTGTCGAAAAGTCCGACCGTGTGTACGCAGCATTAGACCCTTTCACACTGACCTGTGTTTGACCAGTTTATCAGTTTAAAAAAAGAGGGAGGAAAATTCCTGAAAAATGCACCCCTTTAACCACTTGCCTACCGGGCACTTATACCCCTTTCCTGCCCAGGGCAATTTTCACCTTTCGGCGCTGTCACACTTATGCCCCGTACACGCGATCAGACTCTCCGCCAACAAAACCGCGCAATTTTGTCCGAAGGGTGTTGGCTCAAACTCGTCTTGCATACACATGGTCACACACATGTTGGCCAACAATGGCGAACCTTGGCACCCCAGATGTTTTGGAACTACATTTCCTATGATGCTCAACTACACTACAGAGTGAATGAGGGTCATGGGAAATGTAGTTCCAAAACATCTGGAGTGCCAAGGTTCGCCATCACTGTACGTGGTTTTTCGGCTCTTTAGCGCCACCCTTTGGGCTCCTTCTGCTAATTTCGTGTTTAGTAGAAGTTTGAGTGTTGATTCCCGTTTTTCTTTTCGCGTTTTTCATTTAGCGCTTTTCAGTTTGCGCTTTTCATTTCGTGCTTTTCAGTTCGTTTCTGAACGACCGTTCGTCAACCAGCCATGTTGTGGAATCGGAGGAGATAACGTGTTATTTATTATTGGCCTTGGAGTTATTGCTTTGACATTATTTTTTGGTTGAATAATAATGATTTGATTTGGTATATTTTCTATATTTTTGGATGCATAGAATGCACTTTTTGGTTAAGTTCTATTGGCAGATATCATGTCTAATTGTATTTGTTTTCTTTTTTTAATGCACCATAAAAAAATTGTGTAGAATAATACTTGGCTGTGTGTTTTACTTCAGGTGACAGTTTGGGAGTCGGCAGTTACATTTAAAAAAAATACAATGTAAAAATAACAAGGGACACCAGCATAATTGTATCTTTGATCTTAAAAACTACAGGATAATGGTGTTGTGGTAACTTGCACAAATAAAAAAAAAGGGTTTTAGAATGACAATTGCGCGGTCATGCAACACTGTACCCAAATTACATTTTTATCATTTTTCTCCACACACTTTCTTTTGGTGGTATTTAATCACCATTGGATTTTTTTTATTTTTTGCTAAACAAATGGAAAACAAAACAAAGATTTTGAAAAAAAACAACATTTTGTTATAGTTTGTTATAAAATTTTGGAAATAGGTAATTTTTATCCTTCACTGATGTGCACTGATGATGCGGCAGTAATGTGCACTGATAGGTTGCACTGATGGGCACTGATGAGGTGGCACTGATAGGCAGCACTGGTGGACACTGATGGGTGGTACTGATGGGTATCGATAGGCGGCACTGATAGGTGACACTGATGAGGAGGCACTGGTGGGCACTGATTGGCAGCACTGGTGGGCACTGATTTGTGGCACTGATGGACACTAATGAGGTGGCACTGGTGGGCACTGATGAGGAGGCAGTGATGAGGCTGCACTGATAGGCAGCACTGATGGGCACTGATAGGTGGCATTGATGGGCACTGACAGGTGGCACTGGTGGTCACTAATAGGCGGCACTGATATGAAGCACTGAGAGGTGACACTGATGAGGAGGCACTGATTGGCAGCACTGGTCGGCACTGATTGATGGCACTGATGAGGCGGCACTGGTGGGCACTGATGAGGCTGCACTGATGTCCATTGATAGGTGGTACTGATAAGGAATGATAGGCTGCACTGATGGGCACTGACAAGTGGCACTGATAGGTGGCACTGATAAGTGACACTGATGAGACTGCACTGAGAGGTAGCACTGATGGGCACTGGTAGGTGGTACTGATGGGCACTGATAGGGAGCACTGATGGGCACTGACAGGTGGAACTGATGGGCACTGATAGGTGGTACTAATGGCCACTGATAAACAGCACTGATAGCTGGCAGTTGGCACTGATAGGCAGCACTGATTGGTGACACTGATGAGGAGGCACTGATGGGCACTGATTGGCAGCACCGGTGGGTACTGTGCCGATGTCAGTTTAACTCAAGCCAGTTATCGTCAATCTTCATCTCTCCTCAGGCAGTCAGTCGAAAACTGGCTTCTGTTTACCACATGATTGGAGACGTCATTGGAGACAGCTGATCATGTGGTAAAGACCCGCTGTGAGCCGAAGGACTCAGTGATCAGAGTGCGATGCCTGCGGACAGCGTGATCACGGGAGGACGTCAATAGACACCCTCCTGGCAAAGTAAGCCCACAATGTAGCTCAGCCCTCAAAATGTCCACTCATCTGCTCGCATTTGAGCACCACCGGCAGGCGGAGTTGAATGGGAGCTGTTCTCCCAGCGATTGCCCAGAGGAGGAGAGGGGGGAGGAAGAGGGGAGCCGCCCGGATCATCAGAGAGCGGGGATTGCCCACTATAATAGCTTTTATTTGAATTGCCGGACGCTCTCTGTCACACACAGTCCCACCTCCTGGCCCGGCATTGGACCAGTGTTCTGTCTATCAAAGGAGTCAGGCCAGCAGGCGGGACTGTGTGTGACCTTGAGCGCCCGGCAGATGAAAGCTGTTGCAGCGGAAAATCCCCACTCTGTGATGATCCGGCTGGCTCTCCTCTTCCTCCCCTCTCTCTTCCTCTGCACTGGTCATGCTGCATTGATGGGCACTGATAAAACTGCTGCATTGATGGGTACTGGTCACGCTGCATTGATGGGCACTGGTCACGCTGCGTTGATGGGCTCAGGTGAAGCTGCATTGATGGGCACAAGTGAGGCTGCATTGAATGATGGGCACAAGTGAAGCTGCATTGATGGGCACAGGTCAGGCTGCATTAATGGGCACAGGTCAGGCTGCATTAATGGGCACTGGTCAGGCTGCATTGATGGGCACAGGTGATGCTGCATTGATGGGCACAGGTGGGGCGGCATTGATATGCACTGGTGAGGCTGCATTGATGAGTACAGGCAAGGCTGAATTGATGGGCACTAATCAGGCTGCATTCATGAGCAGAGGTGAGGCCGCACTGATGGACACTGGTCACAGTGCATTGATGGGCACAGGTGAGCCTGCATTGATGGGCACTGGTGAGGCTGCACTGATGGGCACTGATGATGCTGCATTGATGGGCACTGGTGAGGCTGTGCTGATGAGCACTGGTGAGGCTGAATTGATAGGCACTGGTGAGGCTGCATTGATGCACACAGATGAGGCTTCTTTGATGAGCACAGGTGAGGCTGCATTGATGAACACAGGTCAGGCTGCATTGATGGGCACAGGTCAAGCTGCATTGATGGGCACAGGTCAGGCTGCATTAATAGGCACAGGTCAGGCTGCATTGATGGGCACTGGTCATGCTGCATTGATGGGCACTGGTGAGGCTGTATTGATGGGCACAGGTGAGGCTGCACTGATGGGCACTGATAAAGTTGTTGGTAATATTTATTTTTGTAACTTAATTCTGCAGATTTAAGTGTCATTTCATGATATAATTTATGAGGGCGTGTTTGAGGGGCAGAATTAGGGGCGGGCAGGGTAGGGGTGGGGTGGGGCAACTGGTGGCGAGTAACTCTTAAGGCCTGGCTAGTAGCTCAGGACTTGAAATTTTGAGCCCTGATGTAGCTGCCATTTGGCTATAGCACGTGCGTGAAAGGGTTAAACCCTATGGAACTCTTCACACCAGTCAGTTGCGTTTAAAAAAAACGCATGTTTACCACCGCGCTCTGTAGTTTTACTGCTACAGTGCGGACCGCCTGCGTCCGTCCGTCCGTCCGTCCGTCCGTCCGTCCGTCCGTCCGTCTATATAATGTAATTCTGCATTACCGGGCAGGGGCCACCTGACTGCCTGGCTGTGCTGTGATTCATCAGGGTTACCAGAGCACCCCTTACCTCAGAGTCGCCCTTTACATTACAATCCACAGAGCCCCCCGCTTACAGTGAAATTCCGCAGACTCTGATGTAAGGGTTCTTTGGGAATCCTGATTTAAGGGGAATGCTGGGAACTATTATGTAAATGAGAACCCACTTATATCAGACTTACACCAGAGTCTGCAGTGTTCCCCCCTAACATCAGAGTTCTCCCTTACATCAGAGTCTGCAGTCCCCCCTTGCAGTGTAAGGGAACTGTGAGTTCTGATGTAAAGGGGAAGTTTGCGGATTCAGATTTACAGGGGAACTCTGCAAGTTGAGATGTAAAGTGGAATTCTGGGGGTTCAGATGTAAAGGGGGGGGGGTCTCTTGTGATTAAATTCATATGATTAGAAATGTTATTTAATTACAAAATATATGTCTAGTGTACGCTACAATACCATATTTGCAGTGCCCACGCTGAAGTGTTCGGGTTTGGCTAGAAGAAGAAAAGGCGTCAGGTAGCAGTGGTAGCAATGATCAGTCTATTAGTGTCACTGGTGATGTCAGTAGCTGTTAGTCAGTCATTGTCCCCTCCCCCCCAGCGTCAGTTAGTGTCAGATTGACCGCCGCACTATCACAGTCCCATTATAAGTCGCTGATCACCGCCATTACTAGTATAAAAAATAAATAAAAATTCCAGTATATATATATATCATAGTTTGTAAATGGTAAAACCTTCACACAAATCAATCAATATACACTTATTGGGACAATTTTTTCAAAATTGTCTCTCTTTTTTAGTTTATAGCGTAAACATTTAAAACCGCAGAGGTGATCAAATACCACCAAAAGAAAGCTCTATTTGTGGGAAAAAAAGGATGTCAATTTTGTTTGGGTGCAATGTCGCATGCCCGCGCAATTGTCAGTTAAAGTTATTCAGTGCCAAATCGCAAAAAGTGCTCTGGTCAGGAAGGGGGTCAAATCTTCCGGGGCTGAAATGGTTAAAAGCACCATTTCTGTCTTTGCAGATGACACCAAGCTATGCAGTGGAATAACGTCCTTACAGGATGACAGCTGAACACGTGATGTAAATAGAAGATCGGTAATCTTTTTTTATTTCTTCTCACGCTGACAGCGTGAGGAGAAAAAAAAGCTAATCACCGGCTCCTACTGAAGGGACATCGGTCCCGAAGAGGAAGAGGCGAAGCCGCCTCATATGTGCCCATCAGTACTGCCTGCCAGTGCCATGAATCAGTGCCCACAGTGCCCACCAATCAGTGCCCACCAATCAGTGCCCACCAGTACATAAGTGCCAGCAATCAGTGCCACCTATCAATGCCCACGAGTTCCACCTATCAATGCCTCATCAGCAGTGCTCCCTACCAGTGCCAATCAGATGCCCATTACTGTCACCCATCAGTGCCCATCCCTGCCACCCATCAGTGCCACCTATCAGTGCCAACTGTTAGTGCCAGCTATCAGTGCCACCTATCAGTGCCAGCTATTAGTGCCCTTCAGTGCCACCTATCAATGCCTTTCAGTGCCACCCATCAGTGCCACCTCGCAGTGCCCACCAATACCACCTGTCAGTGCCCACCAGTGCCACCTCATCAGTGCCCACCAGTGCAGCCTTTTATTGCCCATCAGTGCTGCCCTATCAGTGCCCATCAGTGCAGCCTATCAGTGCCCATCAGTGTAGCCTCATCAACGTACATCAATGAAGGAGAAAAATTAACTTTTTGCTAAATTTATTAACAAAATATAAAACGGTTTTGTATTTTTTTTTTTTAATTGGTCTTTTTTAATTTGTTCAACAAAAAATAAAAAAAGCAGAGGTGATCAAATACCACCAAAAGAAAGCTCTATTTGTGGGGAAAAAATGATAAAAATTTCATTTGGGTACAGTGTTGTACGACCGCGTAATTGTCCTTCAAAGTGCGACAGCGCTGAAAGCTGAAAATTGGTCTGGGCAGGAAGGGGGTTTAGGTGCCCTGGTAAGCAAGTGGTTAAGAAAGGCCTGGAGTCTTTCCTAAATGTACAGAATATAACTGGATAATAACATTTATGGGTAAAGCTGATCCAGGGAAAATCCGATTGCCTCTCGGGGGATCAGGAAGGAATTTTTTCCCCCTGCTGGAGCAAATTGGATCATGCTTTACGGGGGGTTTTCACCTTCCTCTGGATCAACTGTGAGTGAAGGATTGTGTATATGGGATTGTATTTTTTATTTTTATTGGTTGAACTAGATGGACTTGTGTCTTTTTTCAACCTGACTAATGATGTAACTATGTAACAATATAATAAATGATTGTAAATGAGACATTGTTTCAATACATGGATCAGCAAAGGACATCATTCCCAAACAATTGGTCCGATCTGCACACCACTTGCTAGGTAAGAGCCGAGCGGTAATCTGTAGACGCGCCGCCATATTTCTACGCCACTTGTCTTCATCACCGAGCGGGGGAAGGGGAGAGATATCCCTTCTATATCGGGGAAGTTTAAGGTCGCAAAGTTACTGAGCAGAATGCATAAAGAGAATACAAATTAAACAGATTAACCTTTAAGCCGTGATGAGCGCCAAATGATATGCCGCCTGATTAGACTGAAGATGGCGGGCGCGGAATACCAAATATTTTAATTACATAGTTGGCGGCTGAAATAAACAAATACATCAAATGACTTACCTGTCACCTCTTTATCTGTGGTGCGGAGTCCCCCGTGCCGGTGCCGGGGACCAGCTCTACTCGCCGAGGACGTTTACGATGTCATAATTGAATCAGCCAATAATCACATTGTCATTGTCCTTTGTTCCTGTAAATACAATTTGGATCATTTAATCGTTTTGAGCGTTTCCTCCGCGCCGGTTTCCGATGGAGAAGAATATCCATTTCATGACAGGAGGAAGACGTTGGAGGAAGACGCCGAAAACTTCGGAAGGATGATAATCTCCAACTCTGAATCAGAATAAGGCTGAACTCCTATAACGCCTGTCCAAAGGATTGGTGCTTCTGTCCACCCAGTCCTGAGGTTTACACAGCTCTGCCACACAGTACAGTCATGTCTTGCAGGGCAGGAGAACTGATTTTTCTCCTCCCTGGTTCAGCAACACTTACAGACCATGTTCTTTCCCCTAGCCTGCAGTTGGACAAGAAGCAGGGTGAGGAGCTCTTCTCTCTGTCTGCTCTTTCCTTCTATCAGCATGCTCCTTGCACTGCAGCACAACTAACTGGCTTCTTCTACTGCTTCTCCTGCTCTCAGTCTGAGCTCAGCTATACAAGAATGGTAAGAAGCTGATACGCTGTTTCGATGAAAATAAGACCTACCCTGAAACTAAGACCTAGCATGAGTTTCTGGGATGGCTGCAATATAAGCCCTGCCCCGAAAATAAGCCCTAGTTAAAGTCCTTGTAAAATCATGTAATCCGTTCTCTAGAAAGAGTATATAATGTGCAGCGTGTATCCTTGTGCAACTTTATTGTGAAAAATACCTTATTTACAATGCCACTGGGCGCTGCTGCCCACACTCCAGGAGGAGAGGACACCACAGCCCCGCCACACGAGCGGGTAAGTGTTGACCGCCCCCAAGGGGGTTTCTGTTTCATTGACACCACGCCGTGGGGGGGGTGTTGTTTGTTTGCCGCCCCCCCCAAAAGCTGCCACTGGTGCTTCCGTCAGTATACAGCTTCCCCCAGTCTGGACCCAGGAACAAGGTATTGTGGCTGAGCACCCAAGGACTAGACAACACTAGCTTAAGTGCAAACTGGAACTGGAACTGACTTTATTGTAAATTCAAACAGAATATATACAGTACCAAGCAAGAAAGAGCTTGATCACATTATCTTAGACAATTAGCGCATCTGAGGAACAGCCAACATAAACAATATGCTAATCCACATCTAGCAACTAACAGTTGACAGTGATCTAGTTACACTAAATTGCCGAAAGTATTGGGAAGCCTGCCCTTTACACGCACATGAACTTTAATGGCTTCCCAATCTTAGTCTGTAGGGTTCAATATTGAGTTGGCTCCACCTTTTGCAGCTATAACAGCTTCAACTCTTCTGGGAAGGTCGTCCACAAGTTTTAGGAGTGTGTCTATGGGAATGTTTGACCATTCTTCCAGAAGAGCATTTGTGTGGTCAGGCAGTGGCGTCACTAGGGTTTGGTGTCACCCAGTGCGGTAAAACATGGTGTCACCCCCTCCACCAACTATAGTCGCCCCTCAGTACAGACCCCCCCTCCACTAAGTGCAGACCCCCCACTAAGTATAAACCCCTCTCTCAGTACAGACCTCCCATCAGTATAGACCCCCTCAGGACAAACCACCCCCCTCCATTAGTACAGACCCCCCATAACAAATCACCCCCCCTCTATTAGTACAGCCCCCCCCAAACAAACCACCCCCCTCTATTAGTACAGACCCCCCCAGAACAAACCACCCCCCTCTATTAGTACAGATCCCCCGACAAACCACCCCCCTGCATTAGTACAGACCCCCCCAGCCAAACTACCTCCCCTACATTAGTACAGACCCCCCAGGACAAACCACCCCCCTACATTAGTATAGACCACCCCCAGAACAAACCACCCCTCCTTACATTAGTATAGACCCCCCCCAGGACGAAACCACCCCCCTACATTAGTATAGACCACCCCCAGAACAAACCACCCCTCCTTACATTAGTATAGACCCCCCCAGGACGAAACCACCCCCCTACATTAGTATAGACCCCCCAAGACAAACCACCCCCTACATTACTATAGACCCCCCCAGGACAAACCCCTCCCCCTACATTAGTATAGACCCCCCCAGGACAAACCACCCCCCCTACATTAGTATAGACCCCCCAGGACAAACCACCCCCCTACATTAGTATAGACCCCCCCCAGGACACACCACCCCCCTACATTAGTATAGACCCCCCAGGACACACCACCCCCCTACATTAGTATAGACCCCCAGGACAAACCACCCCCACCTACATTACTATAGACCCCCCCAGGACAAACCACCCCCCCTACATTACTATAGACCCCCCAGGACAAACCCCTCCCCCTACATTAGTATAGACCCCCCAGGACAAACCACCCCCCTACATTACTATAGACCCCCCAGGACAAACCCCTCCCCCTACATTAGTATAGACCCCCCCAGGACAAACCACCCCCCTACATTACTATAGACCCCCCCAGGACAAACCCCTCCCCCTACATTAGTATAGACCCCCCCAGGACAAACCACCCCCCTTACATTAGTATAGACCCCCCCAGGACAAACCACCCCCCCTACATTAGTATAGACCCCCAGGACACACCACCCCCCTACATTAGTATAGACCCCCCCAGGACACACCACCCCCCCTACATTAGTATAGACCCCCAGGACAAACCACCCCCACCTACATTACTATAGACCCCCCCAGGACAAACCACCCCCCCTACATTACTATAGACCCCCCAGGACAAACCCCTCCCCCTACATTAGTATAGACCCCCCAGGACAAACCACCCCCCCTACATTACTATAGACCCCCCCAGGACAAACCACCCCCCCTACATTAGTAAAGACCCCCAGGACAAACCACCCCCCTACATTACTATAGACCCCCCCAGGACACACCACCCCCCCCTACATTAGTAAAGACCCCCAGGACAAACCACCCCCACCTACATTACTATAGACCCCCCCCCAGGACAAACCACCCCCCTACATTACTATAGACCCCCCAGGACAAACCCCTCCCCCTACATTAGTATAGAACCCCCAGGACAAACCACCCCCCCTACATTACTATAGACCCCCCAGGACAAACCACCCCCCCTACATTACTATAGACCCCCCAGGACAAACCACCCCCCCTACATTACTATAGACCCCTCCAGGACAAACCCCTCCCCCTACATTAGTATAGACCCCCCCAGGACAAACCACCCCCCCTACATTACTATAGACCCCCCAGGACAAACCCCTCCCCCTACATTAGTATAGACCCCCCCAGGACAAACCACCCCCCCCCCTACATTAGGTTAATTTAAAACACCCGGGCGGCAGCTGGAGAGGAGAGGACAGTATGCAGCCGCGCCGCCCGGGTGAAGTGTGTCAGGCTTGGGAAGCATGCGTCAGAGAGGTCGGAGGAGGAGAACTGTCTGAAGTGGAACACGTTGGGCACGCCCCTCCCCAGTGACGTCAGTCACGTCTTTGCGCGGCTGGTCTCTCACACAGAGACAGCCGCTCCGATCTAATTTCGCTCTCCTCCTCTGACAGGAGGAGGGAGGAGGGACGGGGGATGGGCTTCGACACTCGGCAGGCTCTCTGCTGATCGCCGCCTACGGACAAGGAAGAGGAGAAGGGAGGGGAGCACTCTGGCGCTTCAGCGCCCCCACCTCTGTGGCGCCTGGGTGCACTGCACCCCGTCCAGGATCGTCCCTGCTCGGGATGGTGTCACCCCTCTAGTGGGTGGCACCCGGTGCGGACCGCACCCCCCGCCCCCGTCTAGCAACGCCACTGTGGTCAGGCACTGATGTTGGACGAGAAGGCCTGGCTCGCAGTCTTCTCTCTAATTCATTCGGGTTGAGGTCAGGACTCTGTGCAGGCCAGTCAATTTCCTCCACCCCAAACTCACTCATCCATGTCTTTATGGGCCTTGCTTTGTGCCCTGGTCCAAATCATTTGGTGGAGGGGGGATTATGGTGTGGGGTTGTTTTTCAGGGGTTGGGCACTTGGCCCCTTAGTTCCAGTAAAGGGAACACTTAAGGTGTCAGTATACAAAGACATTTTGGACAATTTCATGCTCCCAACTTTGTGGGAACAGTTTGGGGACGGCCCCTTCCTGTTCCAACATGACTGCCCACCAGTGCACAAAGCAAGGTCCATAAAGACATGGATGAGCGACTTTGGGGTGGAGGAACTTGACTGGCCTGCACAGAGTCCTGACCTCAAGTGAAAATGTTTTGAGTGATCAATTCCCCATATTAATTAATCGGCACCACTGTCCCTTTATGAGGAAAAAGGAGAAAACACCCATAAACGGGGAATATATGAGACATTCTGGGTGTTATTCATATACTCAACAACAGTTATGATAAAAAAATGAATATTTTATTTAGACACATGTACAGAGAAGAAAAGAAACAATATATAAAAAACATATACATTTCTTCCATACAAAATATACCACAATTGTTTTACATGTTTCGCCTTACGGCTTCTTCAGGAACGTACGTGGATACTCTTGGCTGGATAGTTACGTAAAGCTCAAACTAGTAACTCTGAATTCACTTGTGGAATAATCAGAGTGTATGCACAAAAAGGTGACGTCAGAGCAAATCATTGAGCACAGAATGCTGACCCCCAGAAAAATCACCTCAAAACCCGCCATGGTCTCCAAATATTGCTCTGCCTTTGTGTATTGACTTTGACCAAAGTCTAATTACATAACATGTGTAGTTTGAATCATATGTTCAGGAGCCACATTCCTAGATGGTAAACACTGCAAAAGTTAGGACTATCGTTTTCAGAGTTGGTGCTCGCATTTACCAATCTCATTAATAGACAGAAAATTGTTTAAATTTTATATGTAGAAGATCCAATGCTTAAAAGGTTCTATTTGAGCCATACTTGATCGTAGAGTCTATTTGCAGTGTTGAGAGGTAATGTGGCTCTTGGGAGACCCCGCGGGAGTCCTGACCTCAACCCGATAGAACACCTTTGGGATGAATTAGAGCGGAGACTGCGAGCCAGGACTTCTCGTCCAACATCAGTACCTGGCCTCACAAATGCGCTTCTGGAAGAATGGTCAAACCTTCCCATAGACACACTCCTAAACCTTGTGGACTGCCTTCCCAGATAAGTTGGAGTTGGTATAGCTGCAAAGGGCGGGGCCAACTCAATATTGAACCCTACGGACTAAGACTGGCATTAAAGTTCATGTGTGTGTAAAGGCAGGATTCCCAAGACTTATAAGAAAATATTGTATATCGGTCTCTTTCCTCACCAAACACAAGTTCATAATGGACACCTTATTGATCCTTGGCAAGGTGTCCAAAAAAGAAAAACCCATTGGTTCTACCAGAAGACTTGAACAAAGTTCATTTCCCAACACTTCCTACATACTGCAACAATACTAACTCGACAAGGTCTAACTCTTCCACCCATTATGCAAAACTAAAAAAAAAAAAAAAAACCTCTTGGCTTTGGATACTTGGTCTCTTTCCTCACCAAACACAAGTTCATAATGGACACACGCTGGTCCTTGGCAAGGTGTCCAAAAAGGAAAAACCCATTGGTTCTACCAGAAGACTTGAACAAAGTTCATTTCCCAACACCTCCTACATAATGCAACAATACTAACTCTTCAAGGTCTAATGCCGCGTACACACGGTCGGACTTTTCATCTACAAAAGTCCGACAGCCTGTCCGACAGACTTTCGGCGGACTTTCGGCGGACTTGCGGCGGACTTGCGGCAGACTTTCTAACGAACAGACTTGCCTACACACGACCACACAAAAGTCCGACGGATTCGTACGTGATGACGTACACCGGACTAAAATAAGGAAGTTGATAGCCAGTAGCCAATAGCTGCCCTAGTGTGGGTTTTTGTCCGTAGGACTAGCATACAGACGAGCGGATTTCGGGGTCCGTCGTAGTTACGACGTAAAGATTTGAAGCATGTTTCAAATCTAAAGTACGTCGGATTTGAGGCTAAAAAAGTACGTTGAAAGTCCGGGGAAGCCCACACACGATCGGATTACCAGCCAGCTTTAGTCCGTCAGCGTCCGTTGGACTTTTGTAGCTGAAAAGTCCGACCGTGTGTACGCGGCATAACACTTCCACCCGTTATGCAAAACTAAAATAAAAAAAAACCTCTTGGCTTTGGATACTCGGTCTCTTTCCTCACCAAACACAAGTTCATAATGGACACATGCTGGTCCTTGGCAAGGTGTCCAAAAAGGAAAACCCATTGGTTCTACCAGAAGACTTAAACAAAGTTAATTTCCCAACACTTCCTACATACTGCAACAATACAAACTCGACAAGGTCTAACCCTTCCACCCGTTATGCAAAACTAAAAAAACCAAAAAACAAAAACCTCTTGGCTTTGGATACTCCATACTGCTACAACCAGAAGACTCTTTCATCACCCTCAGCTCCGAGTCCTCACCTACTGGGATTTACTTGCTGGAGAAATTGTCGCCTTTAATGCAGAGCGTTGGAATTATATAAAGTCCTGAGCAAACTCCTCTGTAATATCATATATCATCGTTTCAGCCGAAGTCAAAGAGAAAAGCGATTAGTGGGAAATTGTATTATTAAAACTCTTATCTTGTATCTGCATGGAGACACCATAATAGCCCTAATTGTACTAAACCCACAAGAATAAATGTACCCAGACAGAAGATTATGTTAATTATGGGACTCATCTATGACTGTCTCTATGTGGAGGTGATTCAATAATGTTCTATATTCTGGAACTCACAAAGTCAATAGACGTTGGGCGCTATCAGGATTCTGCGTGCCCCCTCATACTGACTTCATATTTTTTTTTAATTCTGGATGTCAGCTACTTAATGCATCCGAGGAAATCGACTCTATATTTCTTTTATTGTTCTTTCAAACTGTATGAAAATCTGCGGGGAAAATTCAACCCAAGGCGAGGATACTACTCAGAGCTTAACCACTTACGGACCGGAAAGATTTTCAACCCTTTATGACCGGGCCATTTTTTTGCGGTACGGCGCTGCGTCGCTTTAACTGACAAATGCCCGGCCGTGCGACATTGTACGCAAACAAAGTTTATGTCCTTTATTTCCTACAAATAGAGCTTTCTTTTGGTGGTATTCGATCACCTCTGCGGTTTTTATTTTTTGCGCTATAAACAAAAAAAGAGTGACAATTTTGAAAAAATAGCAATTTTTTTTTTTTGCTATAATAAATATTACCCAAAAATATATAAAAAAACTATTTTTTTTCCCTCAGTTTAGGCCGATATGTATCAATTTTGACAATTCTGAAAAAAAAAAACAATATTTTTTTACTTTTTGCTATAATAAATACTCAAGAAAAAAACAAACGTTTCTTCATCAGTTTAGGCCGATATGTATTCTTCTACATATTTTAGGTAACAGAAATCACAATAAGCGTATATTGATTGGTTTGTGCAAAAGTTATAGCATCTAAAAAATAGGGGATAGTTTTATGTCATTTTTATTGTTAATTTTATTTTTACTAGTGATGGCGGCGATCTGCGATTTTTAGCGGGAATGCGTCATTGCGGCAGACAGATCGGATGCTTTTGACACTTTTTTGGAACCCGTTGACATTTATACAGCAATCAGAGCTAAAAATAGCCACTGATTACTGTATAAATGTCACTGGCAGGGAAGGGGTTAACACTAGGGGGCGATCAAGGGGTTAAGTGTTCCCTAGGGAGGTGGTTTTAACTGTGGGGGGGATGGGACTGACTGGAGGAGGAGAGAGATCGCTGTTCCTGATTACCAGGAACAGCAGATCTCTCTCTACTCCCCTGTTAGAATGGGGATCTGTCTGTTTACATTGAAAGATTCTGGCTCTTTGTGGAGCGATCGCGGGCAGACATCGCACGGGCATTGGCTCTGGCTCCGCCCCAGATTCTGTCTCTTTGTGGAGTGATCGCGGGCAGACATCGCACGTGCTTTGGCTCTGGCTGCGCCCCAGATTTTGTCTCTTTATGGAGCGATCGCGGGCAGACATTGCACGTGCATTGGCTCTGGCGTTGCCCCGCGGACCCCCTAGAGCTCTTAAAGCGGCCGACGTTCACCTACGGCGATTCGCACAGCCATGCCAACCTGCGGCAGTAAAATGACGGCAGTGGGCCGGCAAGCGGGTAATATGCACCCAGTCATGTCTGCAAGTATCTTTTCTGTATGGCTGTGGCACAGGGGTGACTTCAGCCATTTTTTTTGCTGGTATGCTAGAGTAATGCCCTGTACACACGGTCGCATTTTCCGACGGAAAAAGTGCGATCGGATTGTGTTGTCGGAAATTCTGATCGTGTGTGGGCTCCATCTGACTTTTTCCCGTCGGAATTTCTGACACACAAAGTTTGAGAGCAGGTGATAAAATTTTGCCGACAACAAAATCCGATCGGTTAAATTCCAATCGTGTGCACACAAATCCGACGCACAAAGTGCCACGCATGCTCAGAATAAATAAAGAGATGAAAGCTATTGGCTACTGCCCTGTTTATAGTCCCGACCTACGTGTTTTACGTCACCGCGTTCAGAACGGTCGGATTTTCCGACAACTTTGTGTGACCGTGTGTAGGGATGAGCCGAACACCCCCCTGTTCGGTTCGCACCAGAACATGCGAACAGGAAAAAAATTCGTTCGAACACGCGAACGCCGTTAAAGTCTATGGGACACGAACATGAATAATCAAAAGTGCTAATTTTAAAGGCTAATATGCAAGTTATTGTCATAAAAAGTGTTTGGGGACCCGGGTCCTCCCCCAGGGGACATGAATCAATGCAAAAAAAAGTTTTAAAAACGGACGTTTTTTCAGGAGCAGTGATTTTAATAATGCTTAAAGTCAAACAATAAAAGTGTAATATCCCTTTAAATTTCATACCTGGGGGGTGTCTATAGTATGCCTGTAAAGGGGCGCATGTTTCCCGTGTTTAGAACAGTCTGACAGCAAAGTGACATTTTGAAGGAAAAAACACATTTAAAACTAGCCGCGGCTATTGCATTGCCGACAATACACATAGAAGTTCATTGATAAAAACGGCATGGGAATTCCCCACAGGGGAACCCCGAACCAAAATAAAAAAAAAAAAATGATGTGGGAGTCCCCCTAAATTCCATACAAGGCCCTTCAGGTCTGGTATGGATATTAAGGGGAACCCCAGCCAAAATTGAAAAAAAAAATTGACGTGGGGTTCCCCCTAAATTCCATACCAGACCCTTCAGGTCTGGTATGGATTTTAAGGGGAACCCCGCGCCAAAAAAAAAAAAAAAAAACGGCGTGGGGTCCCCCTAAAAATCCATACCAGACCCTTATCCGAGCACGCAACCTGGCAGGCCGCAGGAAAAGAGGGGGGGACGAGAGTGCGGCCCCCCCCCCTCCTGAACCGTACCAGGCCACATGCCCTCAACATTGGGAGGGTGCTTTGGGGTAGCCCCCCAAAACACCTTGTCCCCATGTTGATGAGGACAAGGGCCTCATCCTCACAACCCTGGCCGGTGGTTGTGAGGGTCTGCGGGCGGGGGGCTTATCGGAATCTGGAAGCCCCCTTTAACAAGGGGACCCCCAGATCCCGGCCCCCCCCCTGTGTGAAATGGTAAGGGGGTACTTACCCCTACCATTTCACTAAAAAACTGTCAAAAATGTTAAAAATGACAAGAGACAGTTTTTGACAATTCCTTTATTTAAATGCTTCTTCTTTCTTCTTTCTTCCTTCATCTTCTTCTGGTTCTTCTGGCTCTTCTGGTTCTTCCTCCGGCGTTCTCGTCCAGCATCTTCTCCGCGGCGTCTTCTATCTTCTTCTCCTCGGGCCGCTCCGCACCCATGGCATGGGGGGGGAGGCTCCCGCTCTTCTCTTCATCTTCTTCTCTTCTTCATCTTCTTCTTCATCTTCTTCTTCTTCTTCTTCTTCCTTCTTCTCTTCTTCCTGTCTTCTCCGGGCCGCTCCGCAGCCATGCTGGCATGGTGGGAGGCTCCCGCTGTGTGACGGCGTCTCTTCGTCTGACGGTTCTTAAATAACGGGGGGCGGGGCCATCCGGTGACCCCGCCCCCCTCTGACGCACGGTGACTTGAGGGACTTCCCTGTGACGTCACGGGGAATGCCACAGGGAAGTCCCGTCATGTCACCGTGCGTCAGAGGGGGGCGGGGCCACCGGGTGGCCCCGCCCCCCGTTATTTAAGAACCGTCAGACGAAGAGACGCCGTCACACAGCGGGAGCCTCCCTCCATGCCAGCATGGCTGCGGAGCGGCCCGGAGAAGACATGAAGAAGAGAAGAAGGAAGAAGAGAAGAAGGAAGAAGAAGATGAAGAAGAAGATGAAGAAGAGAAGAAGATGAAGAGAAGAGCGGGAGCCTCCCCTCATGCCATGGGTGCGGAGCGGCCCGAGGAGAAGAAGATAGAAGACGCCGCGGAGAAGATGCTGGACGAGAACGCCGGAGGAAGAACCAGAAGAGCCAGAAGAACCAGAAGAAGATGAAGGAAGAAAGAAGAAAGAAGAAGCATTTAAATAAAGGAATTGTCAAAAACTGTCTCTTGTCATTTTTAACATTTTTGACAGTTTTTTAGTGAAATGGTAGGGGTAAGTACCCCCTTACCATTTCACACAGGGGGGGGGCCGGGATCTGGGGGTCCCCTTGTTAAAGGGGGCTTCCAGATTCCGATAAGCCCCCCGCCCGCAGACCCTCACAACCACCGGCCAGGGTTGTGAGGATGAGGCCCTTGTCCTCATCAACATGGGGACAAGGTGTTTTGGGGGGCTACCCCAAAGCACCCTCCCAATGTTGAGGGCATGTGGCCTGGTACGGTTCAGGAGGGGGGGGGGGCCGCACTCTCGTCCCCCCCTCTTTTCCTGCGGCCTGCCAGGTTGCGTGCTCGGATAAGGGTCTGGTATGGATTTTTAGGGGGACCCCACGCCGTTTTTTTTTTTTTTTTTTGGCGCGGGGTTCCCCTTAAAATCCATACCAGACCTGAAGGGTCTGGTATGGAATTTAGGGGGAACCCCACGTCAATTTTTTTTTTCAATTTTGGCTGGGGTTCCCCTTAATATCCATACCAGACCTGAAGGGCCTTGTATGGAATTTAGGGGGACCCCCACATCATTTTTTTTTTTTTATTTTGGTTCGGGGTTCCCCTGTGGGGAATTCCCATGCCGTTTTTATCAATGAACTTCTATGTGTATTGTCGGCAATGCAATAGCCGCGGCTAGTTTTAAATGAGTTTTTTCCTTCCAAATGTCATTTTGCTGTCAGACTGTTCTAAACACAGGAAACATGCGCCCCTTTACAGGCATACTATAGACACCCCCCAGGTACGAAATTTAAAGGGATATTACACTTTTATTGTTTGACTTTAAGCATTAATAAAATCACTGCTCCTGAAAAAACGTCCGTTTTTAAAACTTTTTTTTGCATTGATCCATGTCCCCTGGGGCAGGACCCGGGTCCCCAAACACTTTTTATGACAATAACTTGCATATAAGCCTTTAAAATTAGCACTTTTGATTTCTCCCATAGACTTTTAAAGGGTGTTCCGCGGCATTCGAATTTGCCGCGAACACCCCAAATTGTTCGCTGTTCGGCGAACTTGCGAACAGCCAATGTTCGAGTAGAACATGAGTTCGACTCGAACTCGAAGCTCATCCCTAACCGTGTGTATGCAAGACAAGTTTGAGCCAACATCCGTCGGAAAAAATCCTAGGATTTTGTTGTCGGAATGTCCTAACAAAGTCCGATCGTGTGTACGGGGCATAAGTGTGGGAGCTAAGTTATCGGCATTGAATTACATTATATAACAAAAGCAGACATACCACAATTGGAAATGCTTTTTAAAATGTTATATAGTAAGCAACAAGACCACCATTATTGGGACGCCTGCCTTTACACCCACATGAACTTTAATGGCATCCCCAGTCTTAGTCCGTAGGGTTCAATATTGAGTTGGCCCCGCCCTCTGCAGCTATAACAGCTTCAACTCTTCTGGGAAGGCCATTCACAAGGTTTCGGAAGGTGGGTCTATGGAAATGTTTGACCATTCTTCCAGAAGCCCATTTGTGAGGTCAGGCACTGATGTGGATGAGAAGGCTTGACTCGCAGTCTCCACTCTAATTCATCCCAAAGGTGTTCTATCCGGTTGAGGTCAGGACTCTGTGCAGGCCAGTCAGGTCCCTCCACCCCAAACTCGCTCATCCATGTCTTTATGGACCTTGCTTTGTACACTGGTGCGCAGTCATGTTGGAACAGGAAGGGGCCATCCCCAAACTGTTCCCACAAAGTTGGGAGCATGAAATTGTCCAAAATGTCTTGGTATGCTGACGCCTTAAGAGTTCCCATCACTGGAACTAAGAGGCCCCTGAAAAACAACGCCCCACCATAATCCCCCCTCCATCAAATGATTTGGACCAGTGCACAAAGCAAGGTCCATAAAGACATGGATGAGCGAGTTTGGGGTGGAGGAACTTGACTGGCCTACCGGGATACCGGGACATTTCCCGGTAGGATGCCTGCCCTGGGGCCACTTTGAGCTGTGGCTGTGGTTGCAGTGCTCCCCTCCCTCCTCCCCCTCTTGTTTCCATGTCACGCACAGCAGTCTCCCCGCTGTGTCACACTGCGTCTGTTTCCTGCCATTAGATCAGTGTTCTGTCTATCACACGAGCTGGTCTAGTAGAAGGGGGGACCTTTGTCACAGCGCAGCCAAAGTACATTTCAGACTCTGCTCCATGACACCGCTGTGTGTAATCCAGGTACTGACTCGTGAGGCTGTATGGACGGGCACAGTGAGGCTTATTGATGGGCACAGTGATGCTGAATTGATGAGCACAGTAAAGCTGCATGGATGGGCACAGTGAGGCTTATTGATGAGCACAGTGAGTCTGCATTGATGGGCACAGTGAAGCTGCATTTATGGGCACAGTGAGGCTGCATTGATGGGCAGTGAAGCTGCATGGACAGGCACAGTAAAGCTGCATGAATGGGCACAGTGAGGCTGCATTAAACCACAGGCACAGTAAGGCTGCATGGGTGGGCACAGTGAGGATGCATGGACAAGCACAGTAAAGTTGCATTGGTGGCACAGTGAGGCTGCATTGACAAGCACAGTAAAGTTGTATTGATGGCACAGTGAGGCTGCATGAACAGGCACAGTGAGGCTGCATGGCTGGGCACAGTCAGGTAGGCTGCATTGATGGGCAGTGAGGCTGCATTGATGGGCACAGTGACACTCCATTGATGGGCACAGTGAGGCTTATTGATGGGCAGAGTGAGGCTGCTTGGACAGGCACAGTGCGGCTGCACTGATGGGCACAGCGAGGCTGCATTTGGTGGGCACATTGAGGCTGCATTTGATGGGCACTGATGAGGCTGAATTGATCTCTTGTATCATGCCCACAGCCTCTGAAATCTCCTGTCGGCAATCTCTGAGGGGGGGGGGTCCGGAGAGGAGTCAAGAGTGGGAGCACCGCCGGGATGAGGGTCATGGGAGAATTCAGACGTGTGTGGACTGTGGAGAGGAGACTATGGGATAAAACCAGAGCCACCAAGCTGGAGCCAACTGACTGAGCCCTGCATGGTGCACCTGAGAGGAGGTCAGTGACAGTGCCGCCAGGCCAGTCTGAGGGGGGGGTCACTGATGTAAGGAGGGAGTGAATATAATAATGTAAGGGGGCACTAATATAAAGGATCTTCCTCATATCAGTAACCCCCCCCCCTTTACCTTAGTGTATTCTTTCTGTGGAAGGTGGTCTCTGGTCATCAGAGTCCCCCCCCCCCACATTCCCAGAGTAACTGGTGTCCCCCTTCATGATTGTTCCACTTTTAACTGGCATTTGCTGTTATATATATATAAATCTCTATGCGCTTTTATATCTGTCGTATCTATATAAAATACACTCTTGAAATGTGCTTTAAAATGCATGGTTTTCCCTTTTATGAATAAGAAAATGACATAAAGATGTTCAGCTGTTATAATAATGCTATGGGGCTGGTTTTTATTCCCAGTCCAGCCCTGGCCTGCACAGGGTCCTGACCTCAACCCAATAGAACACCTTTGAGATGAATTAGAGCGGAGACTGCGAGCCAGGCCTTCTCATCCGACATCAGCACCTGACCTCACAAATGCTCTTCTGTAAGAATGGTCAAACATCCCCATAGACACCCTCCTAAACCTTGTGGACGGCCTTCCCAGAAGAGGTGAAGCTGTTATAGCTGCAAAGGGCAGAGCCAACTCAATATTGAACCCTACAGACTAAGACTGGGATGGCATTAAAGTTTATGTGTGTGTAAAGGCAGGTGTCCCAATACTTTTAGTAATATAGTGTATGTTAAAAAATAAGCAACCACTTGAAAATAGCGGAGAAAGAAAAGTGGCAGCAAAGTAAATGTTGTTCATACTTGAATTGTGCAATGCAGTGGACCAGCTCCAAAGAATTCTGGTAAATAAAAAATAAAGAATTGGGGGGTTCCGCCCATCAGAGAGACCTTTCAGTGCTCTATTCTCCCTCCCTACTCTCAACAGGTCTTTTATCCCCTACCCTGTTCCCCCCTACAACTAATCCCTATCAATTTTCGCCTACCCCCCCCCCCCCTTTTTTTTTCTCTTCTTCCTCCTCTCCCCACCCCAATACAGATTATATCAATTTAGCCAGGAGGGTTGCTTTGGACCTTGGTTTATAATCTCCATTCTGCACTTTCTATATCCTCCTCCCATAGACAGCAATATTTTGTACTTACCCCCCCTTTTTTTTTCTCTTTTTTTTTCTCTTTTTTGTGAATTCTTCAAAATCCCTCATTATTTGCTTGGGATTTACCCAGTTACTTATTGTTTATTGTCAGATTCTGCTGCCTTCCTTGTCTGTGCACAATGTCGACCTCTTGGTTAACTAATTGGTTTATTTGTAATATTTCTTATGCTGATTCCTACAACACACCAATTGTATGAGCCTATGATTGTTCTATTCTTATACTGTGTGTACCAAAACATTTTTTTTTTTCTCAATAAATCTTGTTTGGAAAAAGAATAAAATACAACCTGAATCTATACACTGTGACCATGGAACACATTCTTCTACCCACAAAATCCAGTATGCCTTAACTATTGTGCCACCAATGAGAGTCTTCCAGACAGACAAAAACCTCAGAACAAAGGAAAATTTAAAAAGATTTCAATTCTAATACAGATTCTAAAAGATTTCAATCCTAATTATTATTCTAATAATAATATTTGATCCCCTGCAGATTTTGTAAGTTTCCCCACTTACAAAGAAATGAAGGGTATATATATATATATATATATATATATATATATATATATATATATATATGTAGGAAGGCCAGTATGGTGGCCTGAATTTATGGGAGGAGCCCGGGGGGTACTTAAGCAGCCCGCTCACCTGTGGTGCTTGTCGGTTTCCTGTGCGCGATATACGTCACTAGGCCGACTATTCGATATAGCAGCGTCCGCAAGTTCTTGCCTCGCAAGTTCCCGTTTTCGATACTCCGTACTCAAAACTTTCGAAGTCCGCTTTTTTCGTTCCTAGTTTGTACCACGCGTCTGGCTTGGCTGTCGCAGGTAAGGTCCTGTCGGACTTTTCGTTTTCATATCATGTCACAAAACCGTGAGTTCAAATTTCGTTTCACCCGCATCTCACAAACTGCAATGTATATCGCTCGTACTTTCGATATGTTACAAATTCGACAGCACAGCGACGCTGACGTCGCTTCATTTCTAGCATGTCGGTATCGATAGACAGCCATAGCCAGTCGCAAGTTGTAAATTATCAAAGCAAGTTAGTTCGATACCAATCATTTCTGAAACATTCTAAACTCATTTCTGACATTTCAAATCATTTCTCATTTCAGTCACCTACCGCGCTCCGATTCGAATCCAGTCGCACCAAAGATGCGCCGATTCGTTCCGGTGTGCCCCAGTTATTACGGCCTCATTTCTATACATGCTCCAGAGTTACGTTATTGTCAGTCAATTGTACCTCTGTCATGGTTATCATTTCATTTCCACTTATCACGTTCCGACATGAATTCAGTCGCATGAAAAATGCACCGATTCGTCTCGGCGTGCCCCAGGATTGGCCTCATTTCTATACATGCTCCAGAGTTACGTTTTATCAGTCATTTGTACCTCTGTCATGGTTATCATTTCATTTTCCATGTATCACGTCCCGACATGAATTCAGTCGCATGAAAAATGCACCGATTCGTCTCGGCGTGCCCCAGGATTGGCCTCATTTCTATACATGCTCCAGAGTTACGTTTTATCAGTCATTCGTACCTCTGTCATGGTTATCATTTCATTTTCATGTATCACGTTCCGACATGAATTCAGTCGCATAAAAAAAAAAAAAAAAAAATGCACCGATTCATCTCGGCGTGCCCCAGGATTGGCCTCATTTCTATACATGCTCCAGAGTTACGTTATCAGTCATTTGTACCTCTGTCATGGTTATCATTTCATTTCCACGTATCACGTTCCGACAGGAATTCAGTCGCATGAAAATGCACCGATTCGTCTCGGCGTGCCCCAGGATTGGCCACATTTCTGATACATGCTCCAGAGTCCGGATCATAGCTAAATCGCAGACATCGGGGGATTGATCCACATCTCTGTCATGCAATTTCTACCATTTCACTCCCACAACGCATCACCGTTTCGAAACCAGTCGCATCTGAGGCGCACCGATTCGTCACGGCATGCATCACTGGTTCCGATCGCATTTCATACCTATACCAGAGCTCGGTTAGTTGCCAGTCGCTAACACGGCACAACCACTTCGAGCCTCGGTCAAAACAATCATTTCTCTCATTTCATTTAATATTGCACTCCTATTCGAATCCAGATGCATCAAACAAGCACCGATTCGTCCCAGGAGCACCAATATTTTCAGTTGCCTCATTTAAATACATGCTCCAGAGCCCGGTTCACGGTCGAACAAATCGTGACACGACCAGGCCGGACCTCTGTCATGCAGTTCATTCATTTCACAATCAAGGCAAACATTTCGAATCATTTCATTGTCACAAGATTGCAAGCACCATACAAATCATTGCTTCAAGTTACTTAGCAATCCCTTCACGAATTGTCACCTTTCATCTTCCTCAGGTCAGTCAAAGTTCAGTAGGTCCACCCTGCACCAGGTTGGACGATATCCCCCCAGGTAAAAAAAAAAAAAAAAAAAGGGGGAAAGGGAGAATAAGTCGGGTAAGTATGACTCAGCGGATCTAAGAAAAAACTTGAAATTCATCTCACCCCCAATAGGTTACAGTCAACCAGGAAATAAAGCTCGAGAGATCCTCACCAGAGCAACCATGTCCCAGGCCGGCAGTGAAGACTTCACGGCCCCTCTGTCACCTACTCCGGTCTCAGAAAGCGGCAGCGTGCAATCCCTCAGGGGATGGACTATCCCCAAACTGACGGCAGAGCTCAGACGCAGAGGTGTCCCCTTCCCCGCCACAGCAAGGAAAGGCGAGCTCTTCAAACTCCTCTTTCCCCCACCAGCAGCAGGACCCAGTACCCAACAGGCATCCCTCCAGTCCATATCATCGGCCATCTCGCAATTACACACGATGGTGTCATCTCTATCCACCTCAGTTGCAGACGTCCAAGCCAGGGTTGCACTTCTGGAGGCCCGACCGGCCACGGCTGTCCCCGACCCAACTGCAACTCAGACCTTGACACCTCTTCCTACAGGTACCTCAGGCTCAAGTGCCATTGTCTACCCCTCCCATCTGGTCCCAACCAGTATCAGGAAGGACATTTTGGACGGCAAGGACGTCAACCTGGCCTCTCTCCTTATCTCCGTGCATGATTTGGCAGAAAATAAGGCCTACTCCTGGGGCGATATATCGGTGGTCCTTAAAGCCAAAGACCCCAGGCTGAACCGCAAGCTATCAGTCCCCAAATTTACCCTGGCCTTTGGCATGCTCAGAGATGTCCTGTGCTCAGCCACCCCTAGCAGGCGGGAAGAGCTGGACTTATATCTCCATACTGTGGTAGACTTGGGCCACAAGTATGGAGGTTTCGCCTTCTACGATTATCATCGTTCCTTCTCAGCCAAGGCCGCCGCCAGATTCATACAATTCCAGATCACGACAGATTGGAGTCTCATGGACACAGAGCTCTTCTGCCGCCACTTTGCCGGCTTACGCTCACCTCTGTGTGCAATTTGCCAGTCTTCCACCCACACTGCCACCTGGTGCGCCAATACGGCGATCAGACGGCCCTTCGAGTTCCCCTCTACCTCAGGTACAGTACAGGGCCAGTCGATCCCTGAACCAACGCCTCAGGTGGACAAACTCGGACGCCCAGTCCGAACCGTGGGAGGGGCAGCCATCTGTAACAACTTCAACTATGGGTCCTGCAACTTCAGCCAATGCCGTCTACTTCACATCTGCACTTTATGCCAAAGAGCACACCCTAGGAATTTGTGTGAAGTCAAGCAACACAAGAGGGCATGATTAAGCCGAATCAACATCTTATGGTTAGGACTGTATCTCACTTCACACCCCACCCCTTCCCTGGCCACCTACCTTATCCAAGGCTTCACAGTAGGCTTTCACACCGGCCTCATTTCACTGCCCCATAGTACTCACGAATGCGCCAATCTTCGTTCGGCAGCCATCGACGAACAAGCCATAGATCAGCTCTTACAGGCAGAGGTAGATCGAGACTACGTAATAGGCCCTTTCACTTGCCCCCCTTTCAGCACATGGAGAGTCAGCCCTATTGGGCTTGTCAAGGGCAAATTCTCTAATAAATTGCGTTTGGTGTACGACTTGTCTGCGCCTCATTCTTCGCACATACCCAGTCTCAATTCCCTGATCCCCTCCGAAGAGTTTTCCCTAAAATATTCCTCCGTTGACATGGCAATACAAGCGATCATCAAAGCAGGCACAGGTGCCTGGCTCTCCAAAGCCGACATCTCGGATGCTTTCAAGCTCCTGCCCATCCACCCATCCCTTTGGTGCTGGCATGGCATCAAATGGAAGGAAGCGTATTATTTTGCTACGAAACTCACCTTCGGTTCGAAGAGTAGCCCGTGGCTCTTCGACACGTTTGCACAGTCCCTCGTTTGGATACTATTACACAAGGGTCAATGCCATGAAGTCATCCATTACCTGGATGACTTCCTACTGATAGAACCGCCCAGCAAGCCCCCAGGAGATCTCGACAAACTTAGAGTAATTTTTGGAAACCTCAATGTTCCTATCGCTGAGCACAAAGTAGATGGTCCAGCTAACATCATCACCTTTCTCGGGGTCAGCTTGGATACCTGCGCAATGCAGGCCAGTCTCCCCCCCGACAAATTAACACGCATTAGGGCAGTCCTTCACGAGTTTACACACACCAAGGGCTGTACCAAAAAACAGTTGCAGTCTCTCCTGGGTATGCTCAACTTCGCTATGCGAATTATCCCACAAGGCCGCACATTTGTATCACGCCTGCTTAGATTTCTGTCAGAAACTCAAGACCCTGATCAGATTTTGAAATTAGACTCCGCAGCTATAGCGGACCTATCAATGTGGGAGGAATTCTTGTCCGCCTGGAATGGCATATCTCTATTTATACCTATGGTTTCGGTCCATTCACCCCAGGTGGTGACTGACGCTGCAGCCTCCACAGGTTTCGCGGCAATTTTTGGCCATCATTGGTTTTCAGGACCCTGGCCTCAACAGATACTGTTGATACCCGGCTTTTCCCAAACATCTGCCCTCTTTGAGCTTTATCCCATAGTGGCAGCCGCACAACTCTGGGGCCACCACTGGACAGGACAAACCGTAGTCTTCACCACCGACAACCAGGCCACAGCAGACATCATCAACAGAGGCAGGTCCAAGTCCCTAGCAGTCATGTCCTTCCTGCGCAGGTTGGTACAACTGTCTTTACAGCATCAGTTCAATATACACTGTGAATTTATTCCCGGCAGATACAACTCAGCAGCTGACGCACTATCACGTTTCAATTATCCCTCCTTTTTAAACAGGTTCCCGATGCCGATCCAATGTCGGCCCCTATCCCCGTCTGGTCACAACTGACCCTGGACTAGTTCAACATCTACACGGAGCTACGCAACTCATAAATAATTCCCTCTCCCGCAACACACTCAAAGCCTACCAAACAGCTTGGAGGGCTTTTAATAAATTCCTCACGTCCTGCCGCAAAGAACCAACAGATATCAAACAGGTACTGGCCTTCACTGCACACTGCCACACGCAGCTGGCCTTATCCTACAACACCATCCGGCTATACCTAGCCGGCATTCAACATTTCATGGCGCTTGAAGACCCGACGAAACCATCACTGTTCTCATCTCACGCTATACGAGCCATTCTAAGGGGAATTCAGAAACAACAGCCGGTCATCAGCACTAAGCGCCCATCTTTAGGGACATGTCAACTATTCTGGCTACTTCGCCATTCGGTCTGCTCCCCAGCACGGTCTTACAAGCAGCCATATATTTAGCTTACTATGGGTTCTTGCGGCCTGGCGAATTCACCTCTAACAAACCCACAGACCAAGTACTATGCAGACGACACTTGCTTCGATACCAAGACCACTTTATCCTGCACCTCGAGGTCTCTAAAACCCAGCAAATAGGCTCGGGAGTGAACATTCATCTCTACAAAACCAACAACAGCTGGTGTCCAGTCGCTGTACTCAACCGACTCCTGTCTCTCCTGCCTGAGCAACCAGACAGCAGTCCCCTTCTACCATTCCCAGTCAAACCCTTAAACGCCTCTCAGTTTGTGAAACACATAAGGATACTTCTCAGCAACCTTCACCTTAACCCTAGTCAGTATTCCGGACACTCTTTCCGCATCGGAGCAGCCTCCGCGGCGTCCCGCCACGGGGTGCCAGATTACATCATCAAAAGACTAGGCAGGTGGAAATCAGCCTGCTTCGCCCGGTATATCCCCAATCCACAAATAGAGATGGCACAGGCATTCTCCAAATTGGCTCAATAAATAACTGAAAACCAATAAAACTATAACCCTACCTGAATGTTTTTGCCCCCTTATTTTGGCATACCGGCCATTAGACCAAGGCACACTTTCAGGTCCATTTCATATGGTAAGTCCACACTTTCAGGTCTATTTCCGATGGTAAGTCTTATCTTTACTATAAGTGTTATCTATGTACATATCGGACATAGGGCTCCAACCATAAGTAGGAAGGCCAGTATGGTGGCCTGAATTTATGGGAGGAGCCCGGGGGGTACTTAAGCAGCCCGCTCACCTGTGGTGCTTGTCGGTTTCCTGTGCGCGATACCCACCCTCCCATCCCCATTTCACAGCATTTCTCAAACTACTCATTTCATTCATTTCTCTTACAGAATAATCATTTCTTAAACCAGGGTATGCCCCCTTATTTTGGCATACCGGCCATTAGACCAAGGCACACTTTCAGGTCCATTTCATATGGTAAGTCCACACTTTCAGGTCTATTTCCGATGGTAAGTCTTATCTTTACTATAAGTGTTATCTATGTACATATCGGACATAGGGCTCCAACCATAAATATATATATATAAAGAGAGACAGAATATCAACCAAAAATCCAGAAAAAAACACATCATACAAATGTTATAAATTGAGTTGCAGTTCACTCAGTAAAATAAGTATTTTATCCCCCAAGCAAAACATGACTTAGTAATTGGTGGAGAAACCCTTGTTGGCAAGCACAGAGGTCAGACGTGTCTTGTAGTTGGTGATCAGGTTTGCACACATCTCAAGAGGGATTTCGGTACACTCTTCTTTACAGATCTTCTCTAAAACCTTAAAGAGGTTGTAAACCTCTAAAAAAAAAACCAAAAAACCCTGCAAGACAAAGGCATAATGAGCTGGTATGCGTCGCATACTAGCTCATTATGAAATACTTACCTTAGAACAATGTTCTCCAGTGCTGCCCACACTCTTGAGCCACTCCTTTGTTGCCTTGTATGTTTTGGGTCATTTGTCATGCTGGAAGACCCATCCACGACCCATCTTCGGTGTTCTGGCTGAGAGAAGAAGGTTCTCATCCAAGATTTTACAATACATGGCTTTGTCCATTGACCCCTCAATGCGGCAAAGTCGGCCTGTACCTTTAGCAGAGAAACAGCTCCAAAGCATCATCTTTTCACCTCCATGCTTGACTATAGGGATGGTGTTCTTAGGGTCATAGTCAGCATTTTTCTTCCTCCAAACACGGTGAGCCCCCCTCCACAAGAAGGCACATGTACAGTCATGCCAATGAACATCTAAATGATTCAGAGAAGGATTGGGAGAAAGTGCTGTGGTCAGATGAGACCAAAATTTAGCTCTTTGGCATTAACTCGACTCGCCTTCTGCTGTGTGTGTTTTTAGCGCTTAGGGATAAACTGCAGAATTGTGCCCCCTTTCCTGCTGCCGATGCATGTCCTAGAGGAGCCCACTGCAATGCCTGCTCTGGCATGCCCATTCCACCCCGCACCCTATTGGCTTTGGTTACCCATAGTTGACATGGCGGGCGCACTGTGCATTTGTAGTCATTGGCTTTATTTCTAGCAGCTGGGGGTGGGTTTGTGGTTTTTTGTGTGGGTGGTTGGGGTGAGGAGGGCAGAGAGTGGGTATGTTGGTGCACAGCGTCTAAGCAGTATATTTTACAGCAGACAGAATGCCATGGCCTGGTAGAAGAGAGGCCCCCGGTTCACTAGTTTCCTACCACCAATGTGGAGCATACTTGCAATGGGGGTGCCTGTGATCAAAGCCCCCCTTTAGTAAAGGTAAGTGCTCTGGGCAGCTGTCCCCCCCCCCCCCCAAACACAGAGAGAGCTCCACTGCAAGGGTAGTTTTTTTTTATGCTCCCTGAAGTTCAGCTGTAAAAAAATAAATTTAATGATGTTTTATTGAACACAGAGCTGCATTAATTTGTTTTATTTTATATCTGCCCGGAGTTCATCTTTAGTATAATTTATAGTATGCAGGGACTTTACCTCGGAAGCCCTATCTGGATAAACACAAAGTAGTGTAGTTGATGACGGGTCTGTGTACACAAAGAGAGCCTTGCCTTATTGTCTCCAGGATTCATAGTACAATTAAAGGATCCCATGCTGTGTTATAACACCAGCAGGCCCCATTCCTCTCCAGCCTCTCCTACGTTCTATAGATTTATTTAGTCTTTAAATGGAATAGATTAATTATTTAAAAAAAAAAAAAATACCTTCGCCGCCTCACACAACGCTCCTGCCAGACGCAGAATTAATTTAGGCCATTGTGTAGGCTTGTGATGGCGGTTTAAATGATCTGAGCGCTAAATAATTGTTCTGAAGAGTGATTGAGACTCAAAGATTTTTGGAAGCCAGATACAGCCAGGCAACTGGCATTCTCAAAAGGAGATTGGTGACAACAACCTACAGTGTATACTTATTTCATTGCAGTTTTTCTTTAACCTCCGTAAACTTGGTCACTTCCATTGGCTCTGTGCGTATAACCAATTTCTCTAAAAGGCAGAGGAACTGGCCTTGTGCATGTGTCGGGCGCACCCACAGAGAGTGGCCAGAGGGATGTACAGGTACGTCAATACACTTTAGAACAATTACAGGTGCATTCATCCACCCTAAGACAATTGCAGGTATGTCCATCCACCCTAGGACAATTACAGGTAAGTCCATCAACCCTAGTACAATTACAGGTATGTCCGTCCACCCTAGTACAATTACAGGTGCGTACATCCACCCTAGTACAATTACAGGTGCGTCCATCCACCCTAGTACAAATACAGGTCCATCCGTCCACCCTAGTACATTTACAGGTATGTCCGTCCACCCTAGTACAATTACAGGTGCGTCCATCCACCCTAGTACAATTACAGGTGCGTCCATCCACCCTAGTACAAATACAGGTACGTCCATCCACCCTAGTACAAATGCAGGTACGTTCATCCACCCTAGTACAATTACAGGTGCGTCCATCCACCCTGGTACAATTACAGGTACGTCCATCCACCCTAGTACAAATACAGGAGCGTCCATCCACCCTAGTACAAATACAGGTACGTGCATCCACCCTAGTACGAATACAGGTACGTGCATCCACCCTAGTACAAATACAGGAGCGTCCATCCACCCTAGTACAAATACAGGAGCGTCCATCCACCCTAGTACAAATACAGGAGCGTCCATCCACCCTAGTACAAATACAGGTACGTGCATCCTCCCTAGTACAAATACAGGTACGTGCATCCACCCTAGTACAAATACAGGAGCGTCCATCCACCCTAGTACGAATACAGGTACGTGCATCCACCCTAGTACAAATACAGGTAGGTCCATCCACCCTAGTACAAATACAGGAGCGTCCATCCACCCTAGTACAAATACAGAAGCGTCCATCTACCCTAGTACAATTACAGGTACGTCCATCCACCCTAGTACAATTACAGGTACGTCCATCCACCCTAATAAAAAATACAGGTAGGTCCGTCCACCCTAGTACAAATACAGGTACGTCCATCCACCCTGGTACAAATACAGGTCTGTGCATCCACCCTAGTACAAATACAGGACCGTCCATCCACCCTAGTACAAATACAGCTACGTCCATCTACCCTAGTACAATTACAGGTATGTCCATCAACCCTGGTACATTTGCAGGTATGTCCATCCACTCTAGTACAATTACAGGTTCACCCATCCACCCTAGTATAAATACAGGTATGTCCATCCACCCTACTACAAATACAGGTACGTCCATCCACCCTAGTACAAATACAGGTCTGTGCATCCACCCTAGTACAAATACAGGTACACCCATCCATCCTAGTACAAATACAGGTACACCCATCCATCCTAGTACAAATACAGGTATCCATCCACCCTAGTATAATTACAGGTACGTCCATCAACCCTAGTATAATTACAGGTACGTCCATCTTCCTAACTAGCCTGAAAAATGTTCCCATTCCCCCTCCTAACACCTCTGCTGACTACACCTATTTTCAGGCTGCTCCAGTCCAGTCATGTTACCTCCCCTGTTACGCCTATAATAGATAGCTCAGGCCATAGGATAGTCCTTGAAATCTACAGTGACTGGTTTGCATGTATCACCTGCATAGCCCCTTTAGGACAGTATAAAAGAGGAAGCACAGTTCCTGCAAGGTCAACAAATTCTGGGTGTAAAAATAAAACCGTCGGAGAGGCTGATTAGCCATTTAAAAGAGAGTTTAGCTTTAAAGCACGGCGCGTTTTTTCCCGTCCTTGGCGTATGATGAAGATTCTATGCAAATCGCATTCTCCGAGTGTCAAGGATGAGAGCTTGATACAGCGTATGTACTGCAAGCTTCCTGCACTGTAGTCATGAAAAAAAGATTAGGCGACCAATGGCTGATAACAAATAAATGTTAATTTCTTTGCGATTTTCTGGTGGTCATATGATGCATGTCGTCTTTAACTAGAGGGCTCTTGCATGATTGGTGAACGTGATCAGCCTCTAATGCGCCATTAATGGCATCTATTCTTTTCATTTGAATATTCCTTTTTTTTTTTTTTTTTCTTCTTTTTTTCCCTCCGTTGAATGAATCACACGGCAGAAGAGAGCGGAAATGACTCCAGTACATCACGGCCATCTCGACATTAGTGCTGCAGCCGTGAGCTTGTACGCCAATTTGGTAGAAGTGCAAAACTTATTACTTTTGGCTCTTGAACTGCGAATAAAACCTCGTAAAGTCAGCTAACTGTGCAGAATATTTTACAATATCGCCGTCTTGGAATTTTAAAGAGCGCAGACCCTCTGTGTTTTGATTATCCTGAGGAACGCGGAACTATTTTAATTTACATAATGGCTGAAATAAAAAATAAAAAGAAGGTAGTTACGGTGTACACCTATGGCGCACTTAAGCTCTTCAATCATAATGCTCGGGCTTGTGCAACGCCTCTGCTCAGCGCGGTGGGAGACTCGCATTATATACTACACATGTTCTCAATGATAAAAGGGACATATTATAGCCTTGGGAAACTAACAGACATCTGGAATGCTTAATGTTTTTTTTCCCTCAATGGAAAAGTGGGAGCTGAGGTGTTATAAGTACATTTTTTATACCGGTAAAGGGACTCCTGTTGCTTAACATAAAGTCCTTTAAAAACTCTGTACCTGCAAAAAAAGCTAATGGATACTTACAGTACTTCTTCTGTTGTCTGTATCATTGAATACCGGCTCCGGTGCCAAGCAGTTCTGGGCTAAAAGTTTCTTACCCAACTTTTATATCACGGTCACGTGATCGTTAAAGTTCTTTTAGGGTCACACAAATACTTAAAAGTACAACATTTATAAAAAAATGACATATACAGATAAAGAAAATATAACAAGAATACTTAACTACAGATGCTGTTTCCGCCACGGAGTCCCTCCATAAAGGCGTGGCCAGGCAATCAGACCAGACGCTTGCAGGTTACACGATCATAGCTCCCAACTCTCCCGGATGTTGAGGGACTGTCCCTGGTTTGGAACAAAGTCCCTCTGTCCCTCTTTCCTCCTCATTTGTCCCTCATTGGGTCTGATCTATATAGTTGTGTATACAGGCAGTCCCCGAGTTGCGAACGGGTTAGGGACTGCCTTTTTGTTCTTAAAGCGGGATTCCGGCCAGGATAATTTTTTTTAAAGGTCAGCAGCTACAAACACTGTAGCTGCTGACTTTAAATAAGTAGACTTACCTGTCCTGGGTGCCCGCGATGTCGGCCGCCCGAGGCCGACCCGTCCCTCGGCTCTCGGGTCCCGGCACTGGCCATCCTAAGTAAGGGAAACAGGCAGTGGAGCCGTAAGGTTTTTAATGTCCAAAAACCGTACAAAATACAGGTGATCACAAGCAGATAAAAAGTATAAAAATGGCAATGTGGCCCAAACTATTCCAGCTTCCCACATTGCCATTTTTATACTTTTTATCTGCTTGTGATCACCTGTATTTTGTACGTTTTTTGGACATTAAAAGCCTTATTTTTTGATCTACACTATGTGGAGTTCCTTTTTCTTTTCCTCCATGGGCCCACCAAGAATCATTCAGTTCTGATCGATTTGTTCCGGTATTGGAGATCGGGTGTACTGGAGATCCACCGCCTGTCCAAGACAACCACCCCTCCATTGGTGATTGAGATCTGGAGGACATCATCTGGTTGGATATCCTGGTTAATAACCTCCTTTGCCTTACAGACGCACTGCTATACGGCAGATGCGTCCCACGGATCCGGTAAGAGTACCCATCTTGTCTTCTTGAAGATTGAAGTGTTTTTTTGTTACCTGTGGTCGCCTCCCCACTTGAGTGTCCATAATATTCCTAAGACACCGATACCCCCTTCGTTTTGGAGAAGACTCCCCACTTTCTCACTGTTTATGGACTGTGAGGGTGTCACATCTTTTAGAGACATTAGTTCGTCCATTCACAGCACGTCACTGTATTGTTGAAGTTTGTCACCATATGTCACCTATTTAGAGGTCCATACCATTGTATCCGTCTACATGTAGGTTTAGCGCTGCACTATATTGTCTTATTATTTTGGGAACTTGGTTTGTTATGTGCTAGCAGCTGTAGTTATTCACAGTTTTTAGTTTGTTTCACTGGTAGCGCAGCATTTTCTTTTTATTAGATTAGGAAGACTGCCTAGCAACAACGGTTTCAGGCAAGTACATTTTTTTTTTTCACATTTTTTTTTTTTATTCTTTTAAGATTTTTGGTGCAATTTTTTTTTTTTTTAGGGTGGCTCTCCACTTTAAGTTGGATTTGTTCATAAGTCGTTAGCGCATGCGCAGAACGGCAGAGACGTTGTTTTTTCCGATGTTTTCCGTTGTTTTCCAATACTTTCCGATGTTTTCCGATTGTGCCCGCCGATGCCGCCTCCCATTCGTAAGTAGGAGTCGTTCGCAAGTCAGAAGTTCGTAACTCGGGGACCTCCTGTAAAATGCACTTTTTTTTAAAATCTTTCAGAAAGTCTTTCACAGCGCTAAACGTTTCATCCAATTTCTAAATTGCTGCATTTGTAAATTTCAAAAGCCAGTACTGTATAAAGGAATTGTAGTGGTATAAAAAAGCACTTGTGTGTTGAACTAATCATTTTTTTTTTTTTATAATTCTCCTTTAACCACTTCAGCCCCGGAAGATTTGGCTGCTCAATGACCAGAGCACTTTTTTGCGATACGGCACTGCGTCGGTTTAACTGACAATTGCGCGGTCGTGCAATATTGTACCAAAACAAAATTGACGTCCTTTTTTCCCCATAAATAGAGCTTTCTTTTGGTGGTATTTGATCATCTCTGCAGTTTTTATTTTTTGTGCTATAAACAAAAAAAGAGCGACAATTTTGAAAAAAAAAAAAAAAAACACAATATTTGTGCTTTTTGCTATAATAAATATCCCCATTTTTTTTAAAAAAAAGTAATTTTTTTTCCTCAGTTTAGGCCGATATGTATTCTTCTACATAGTTTTGGTAATAAAAATCGCAATAAGCTTATATTGATTGGTTTGCGCAAAAGTTATACCATCTACAAAACAGGGGATAGATGTATGGCATTTTTATTATTATTATTTTTTTATTACTAATGGTGGCGATCTGCTATTTTTATCGTGACTGCGACATTATGGCGGACACATCGGACACTTTTGACACATTTTTGGGACAATTATACAGCGATCAGTGCTATAAAAATGCACTGATTACTGTGTAAAAGTCACTGGCAGGGAAGGGGTTAACACTAGGGGGCGATCAAGGGGGTAAATGTTTTCCCTGACTGTGCGTTCTAACTGTAGGGGGGAGGGGACTGACTATAGGAGATGACAGATTGTGGTTCCTAGCTATTAGGAACTCACAATCTGCATCTCCTCTCAGAACAGAACAGGGATATGTGTGTCTATACACACATGTCCATGTTCTGCCTCTCGTGCCCGCGATCGCTCGTGGTCGGTGGCCACAAGCATCGGCACCCCCCGAGTGCAGCGGGTGCGTGAGCGCGGCGGCATGTGCGCACCTCTACTATCCTGCTTAAAGGAGCCAACGTATAGCTATGACCGTTTGCGGGATCGTGCCGACCTGCTGCAGTATAATGACGGCGGCTGGTCCGCAAGTGGTTAAGGGTGGCATGGCAGTGTGTGTGTCCTATGCCTACATATTTTTGCTAATAGTTGTCCTTTTTCCCCATCTCACAAAGTTGGGAGGTATGCATGATGACGCTCTAGATGCGAAAAACTTATTCCAGTTTGGGTTGTGGTATTTAGGCGTGTATATAAGGAAAAAAACACCCCCGGCCAACTCCCTTTGCAATATAACCCCTCAAGAATTTGGTCATGAGCAATAACATTCATTTGGTACAGGTAAAGCCATGCTTATGTCCTTATATGGCCTCCTTAACCAAGATTTGGAGGCTTTAAATGCATTAGCGAGCGAGCCACATAATAAATAAGGAAATACGTCATATGCAATTTCCCCATCACCAACCTACCCTTCTTGAAGTGTTGATCTCCTGGGTCTCCTACTGAGATCACTGAGTCCACTTATTATAGGATATAGTAATGAATACAAAAGGGGGAGGGCAAATGGGTATTTTAACGGGGGCCTGGAGTGGCTGCAATTCAGTCATCCCACCCCTCACACGTACTTAAACTTCCAGTGTTTGCTCCCCAGGAGGCAGCTCAACCAATAGGTAGGTGTTTGTTGCTCCATAAATTACTCTGATGCTTAACTAAAAGTCCTTTAAAAGTTCCATACCTACAATGAAAACAAAGGGATACTTACTTCTCCTGTTGCCAGTAAAATTAAACAGCACTCAAATGCCAAGCAATCCTGGGCTAAAGTTCCTTCCCAGACCAACACGGGAGTGTCGATCTCCTGGATCTCCCGCTGAGCTTACTGGGTCCACTCACTATAGGATAGTAGTACTGATTACAAAAGGGAGGGCAAATGGAAACTTTCATGGAGGCTTGGAGTGGCGGAAATTCAGTGTTCTTACCCCTCACACATACTTAAACTTCCAGGAGGCAACTCAACCAATAGGTAGCCCTTTGTTGCTGCATAAATAACAGAAGACTGTTGGAGAGGGAGACGGAAAAAAAAATGTATGCTACTCAGCACCCCATAATGCTTCCTTTTTTTCAGTGGCTCATGATCATACCAGCTCCTAAATCGTAGATGTAAGCAAGGGCCATTTCATGTGTAGCGCCCTCCTCTAGTTAGACTGCTAGGCAAATTATGTTTTTGGCTCCATTGTAGTAAATGGAGCAGTGACTGATTGTGTAGATCTGCTTAGGGTTTCCTGAGCTGAGAGTTTGATTACTCTCACCTGCTGATGGAAGAAGTTTCCAGAGCATAGAGCTTCGAGATTGTAATGATCAGTTGAATATTTATCATGCCCCAGCCGATCCCTGGAAGGAGGCATCCAGAAAGTAGATGGGGAGGTGATAGATGTGCAGGAGGCCTGAGCAGATTATTATTTTCCCTCAAGGAAGGATTCCAGTCTCCTGATTGTGTAGGACTGCTTAGGGTTTCCTGAGCTGAGAGTTTGATTATTCCCACCTGCCTCTGAAAGAAATTTCCAGAGCATAGGGCTGGGAAATTCAAATAATCAGTTGAATATTTATCATGCCCCATCCAATCCCTGGAAGGAGGCATCCAAAGGTGGTTGGAGAGGTGATAAATGTGCAGGAGGCCTGAGCAGATTTTTATTTTCCTGTTTCCTGTGTGGGGGGGAGCTGTTGCCCCTGGGAGATAGCCAGAGACAAGAAATTGCAGTCTGAGCTCTGGCAGCTGCTGGGCTGAGGGCCTGGAGAAGATTGATGTAGAAAAAATGATCCGCACTCCGGTTGTTGCTCTTAAGATTTCTTCATTTTATTGAATAGCCACTGTGAACAAACGCAGATTAAGTCAGTTGACGCGTTTCAGCCTATAAGGCCTTAATCATAACCATGGTGGTTATGACTAAGGCCTTATAGGCTGAAACGCGTCAACTGACTTAATCTGCGTTTGTTCACTGTGGCTATTCAATAAAATTAAGACATTTTAAACGCAACAACCAAAGTGAGGATCATTTTTTTTATATTACTCTACTCAGCCAGCGACTGTGGATCGAGCACCTGGGAGCTCTTCTATCTATGTGGTGTATGGGTAGCAGCACTGACTTTTCTGTTTATACCCTGGAGAAGATTGCCTTATTTACCCATTTGCTGGAGGCCACTGCTCTGAAGTCCTGGGTCTGTAGAAGGATCTAGGATCTAGTTAGTCTCCATAATTTAGAATCTACCTGTAGATGCTGGGTGGCAGACAGCTCCTGGGACACTGTTAGTAAAGACCCTGCTGGGGACTGTTAGTTAGCAAGTGCCAGAAGGTAACTTAGTGTCAGAGGTTGCTATATGGACTGCTACGGTAGAGTCCTAGAAATACTGACCACTCGCTGCTTGAAGATTAGAGGGAAGTTTGTCCTCCAATCGTTGTTATTGATTGTTTTGGAATATCCTGTGACCCCCAAACCCCTTTCCTGTTGAAGTGCTCAAGCAATCAATACTAAAAACAGTGAAGGAATAACCAGGGTCACAACAGTCGCACTTGCAACGGGGCCCTGGCATTCCATCACTGTCGGGGGGGGCGGTGGGGTTACTATTCACAGGCGGCTCTGAGCGGAGAGCGTGTCTCTCATGGAACAACAGCACAGAGACACACCGGCAGTGACGTTCTATTTCCCCCTCCGTCCGTCCTCTCTTGCACGGGATGACATGGGAGACACAGCTGATCTGCTGCCCCTTCTCCCCCTTCTCCCCCCTCCCCTCTCCTGTGTATGCTCCGCAGGAAATGGGAGCTTGTTAGCTTCATACTTGACTGCCCACGGAGCACACAGGAGAGGGGAGGGGGGAGAAGGGGGAGCAGATCAGCTGTTTCCCATGTCATCCCGTGCAAGAGAGGACGGATGGAGAGGGTAATAGAACGTCAATGCCGGGGTCTCTGTGCTGCTGTTCCATGAGAGACACACTCTCTGCTTAGAGACGTGCTGTCCCGAGAAGGCAGACGGCACTGATGGGCACTAATTGCATTCACTGATGAGCACTGATAGAAGGCATTGATGGGCACTGATAGGTGGCACTGATGGGCACTGAGGAACACTGATAGGCAGAACTCAGGCAGTATTGATGGGCACTGATGGGCAGCATTGAAGAGTACTGATAGGTAGCACTGATGGAAGCTGTTAGGCGCTATTAATGAGCACTGATAGTGGTGCTGATAGGCAGAGTTTATGGGCACTAATAGGCGGCATTAATGAACACTGATAGGTAACACCTATATGCGGAATTGATGGGCATTGATAGGCGGCATTGATGAGCACTGATAGGCAGCATTGATGGGCACTATTAGGTGGCATTGATGAGCACTGATAGATAGCACTGATTATCAGTGTAAACAATTTATTGACATTCTTGACAGTTAACGGCAGTCCTTTCCTAACACAGACACAGCGTGGGAGGAAGGGACTGTGGATAACTGGCGAGTCTGTTTACATGTGATCAGCTGATCACATGGTAAAGGACCACTGTGATTGCGCTGGGAGGATGTCAATGGACACCCTCTCAAAATTGGAAGCCCGGAGCTCGGATGGAAGGAGGGCAGGGGGGCCCATCATGGTTTCTTTCACCGGGGCCCTGAAGGTTCTAGTTACGTCTCTGACTAAAAAGACATCCCCTAGAATGAGCCTGGATTGTTGGTGTGCATAGGATGGTACTTGTGTGACTGGTAGCCTCTGTACTACTGTGAGAAAACCTGAGCACATTCTCAGGGGCCCCTCCAGGGGTAGCGCTACACTTGCAAATATTCAGACAGTAGGAAGAAGCTTTCGTTGCCACAAACCTGAAGTTACTGACTGACAGTGGGGAATGTATCCAACTGTCTAGTCAAAGTGCTGTGCTGCTAATTACAGCCTGAGAGTTATTTCTCTTCAGACAGAAGGCCAAAGAATATATAAGTTATTATTGTTCCGGTGCAAGGCCGAACACACTTGTACATAAATACTAGCTGCTACACTCTCTTATTTATACCCAAGTGTTTGTGGACAATGAGGTCTACCTGTAAGTACCTGTAAATCTTAAAGGCATTTGGCTGCCCTCCCTATATCCACCAATGGATATACAGCTTTTTTTGTGAGATTGCCAGAAATAAAGTAGGAGTTCCAAGAAAATCCAACTAACAAAATTCAACCTTTAAGTCTAAAGCTAACAAAGTAATTGTCATTTTGGATACAGTTGGCAATGGTTAAAACCTTGAGAAATTCCATTATACTTTACATCTTGTGACGTAGAATCAAAAGGAAGTGAGAGGGATTCTCTCCAATGTAAGGGACATTTTTTTTTACTCATAATTTAAAGATTTCTTTCACTCTCCAGTGACAATAGTCAAAAGGAGTCCAGCGAGGTCCAGTAATATTGGTGGAGGTGGGATATTATCCGAGCACGCAACCTAGCAGGCTGCAGGAAAACGGCCACATGCCCTCAACATGAGGTGGGTGCTTTGGGGTCCCCCCCCCAAAACACCTTGTCCCCATGTTGATGGGGACAAGGGCCTCATCCCCACAACCCTTTCCCGGTGGTTGTGGGGGTCTGAAAGTGGGGGGCTTATCGGAATCTGGAAGCCCCCTTTAACAAGGGGGCCCCTAGATCCCGCCCCCCCCATGTGAATGGGTATTGGGTACATTGTACCACTATTTATTCACCAAAAAAGTATCAAAAACGTAAAAATTACAGGTTTTTGACAATTTCCTTTATTAAAAAAAGAAAAAAAAAAATTCCCGCAACGTAAATCCATCTTCGATCACAGCATTGACAGCCCGAGAAAAAACAAAAACAGAAAAACTCTGCCTCGACGAGAGGTGTCCCGCGACTGCGGCCTTCTTGTGCTGACAGCTCTTATATAGCTGAGAGCGGGGCCACCCGGTGACGTAAGCGGATAACTCCACCCCTTTCTGATATCATGTGACGTCACTTAACGTTAGAGGGGGCGGGGTCACCCGTTTACGTCACCGGGTGGCCCCGCCCTCAGCTATTTAACTGCTGTCATCGCAAAAAGGCTGCAGTCGTGGCGACGCCTCCTATCGAGACCGAGGGGTTTTTTTACTAAAGGAATTGTCCCAAACTGTCTCCTGTCATTTTTACTTTTTTGACATTTTTTTGGGTCAATGAGTAGTGGTACGATGTACCCGATACCCATTCACATGGGGGGGAGGCCCGGATCTGGGGGTCCCACTTTTAAAGGGGGCTTCCAGATTCTGATAAGCCCCACGCGCGCATACCCCCCCAACCACCAGGCAAGGGGTGTGGGGATGTCTGTGTACAATGCCTGGGGTAACAGGGCAATAAATGATGACCCCTGGTAGCTCAAATTATATTAAATCAATTAAATCAATATAAAAAGTTATATCTTTATTACAAAAATTATTAAAACGACATATCATCACAAAAGGGCCATATGCTAGCCCGTTATATATATAAAACAAACGTGGTAGGAGTAAAAGTCAGATGTTGGAAAATGCCTTACGCGGTCCGTATTATATAATTATATATATATATATATATATATATATATATATATATATATATATATATATACCGGTATATTATATTTATGATGTGTAGTGCAACATTCGTCACACAAGTGTGTTAGTTTTGTATATACGTCTCTTTTCTATGTGTACGTACTACGTGTGATAAGGGTTGACAATACAATCCCAGAGATTAATGGCAGTGCTATGAATGAGAGGTCAACCTTATAACTATATAATAACTATCGCTATATCATTTGTGGTCTCCACCGTCATCATTCCCTTGTCATTTTTTGGGCTGTGTGTTTAAAGAAGAACTCTACTTGAGGTTAAACTCACTTGCAAATGTATGAATGGTATACGCACTTCCTGATTGCGAGCTGCAGAAGTAGATAAAGGAACATTCTGGTGGTCAATACTGAAGACGAAGCCTTTATATACAGAGCACAGCTTAGCTTCTGAGTATGTGAAGTACCCGAAGTAGCACAATTTCAAAGCCGCAACGGTGCAAATGGGGGCTTAAGGTAGATATTAAGGCAAAAAACATAATTCTTATTTTATTTTGGATTTTGACCTGGAAATTTATAGATAGGCAACTCCTATCCTCATATTGATTAGTGGTTCCAAATAATAACTACTGCAGTAGGGAGCAGACACCAAAGATACGCTACGCATCTTTCCAAATAACTGTTCTGCTTTATTATGACGCAATTGAAGGTTTTTATACACATGATTACGTAGGCATCACATTAATATTACAACTGTAACTTTATGGTAACAAGGGGCGTAACATAGGCAGGTTAATTCTAATCAGGACTCGAAAGAATGCAAACATGTACTGAAAACATTATTAGTGCCGTGTGCACAGTGAGGGCAGTGTGCAATACATACAAAAATAGAACAAAATTATATACAGAACTTACAAATTTCCTTTAAAGATATAGTAAGTAAGGAGCTCAGGGACAGGACTCATGAAATGGACTCTCACAGTAACACTGACAGCAGTGTGCACAACTGCACAGATCACCGACACGACACGTCTCCTCCTGAGTCACAGTCTGACAGTCTCTCTCCATGCCAGGTGGTTCCTTCAGTCCAAACAGCAGTCCCGCTCCCGGCTTGCCTTGCTCCGGTCCGGCAGACCTGCACACGATCCGCTTGGCTTGCCAGCACCATGACATCAGATGCTCAGGCACCGCCTCCACCAGACCCGCTCCCCCGCCAGCGACACCCGGAGACACTGCAGCAGGCACTCAGATGGTCTTGGCTGGCTCCGGACGGGAACTGCACATGCGCAGTTCTGAGTCGAGTGCCACAGCCATATTTTTAACTGGTTTTCCTGTTACTGGCATTTGCTAGCAGGAAAAAAGTGCCCATTTTTTACTGGCTGCCAGTAAAAATAAGTAATGGTTGGCAACACTGGTGAACATTCTTTTATTCATAAATATTAAGGCCTGGAGATGTTGAAAGTGGCCCTCAAGCCAGAAGATGGCCCAATAGGGTGGAGAGGTTAATCTACAATAGCTGGGCAGTTGTTCTACCCAAGAAGTAGAGGGACGAGGACTCATTTTGGTGCCAATGCCTTCCCACAGGTGGGTAGTTGTTCTACCCAAGAAGAAGAGAGGCGGGGACTAATTTTGATGCCAATGCCTGCCCACAAGTGGGGAGTTGTTCTACCCAAGAAGAAGAGGGGCGGGGACTCATTTTGGTGCCAATGCCTGCCCACAGGTGGGTAGTTGTTCTACCCAAGAAAAAGAGGGGCAGGGACTCACTTTGGTGCCAATGCCTGCCCAAGGGTGGGCAGTTGTTCTACCCAAGAAGGAGAGGGACGGTGATTCATTTTGGTGCCAATGCTTGCCCACAGGTGGGTAGTTGCTCTACACAAGAAGAAGAGGGTTGGGGACTCATTTTGGTGCCAATGCCAGCCCACAGGTAGGTAGTTGTTCTACCCAAGAAGTAGAGGGACGGAGACTCATTTTGGTGCCAATGCCTGCCCACAGGTGCGTAGCTGTTCTACCCAAGAAGAAGAGGGGTGGGGACTAGTTTTAGTGCCAATACCTGCCTACAGGTGTGCAGTTATTCTACCCAAGAAGAAGAGGGGCAGAGACTCATTTTGGTGCCATTGCCTGCCCACAGGTGGGTAGTTGTTCTACCCAAGAAGGAGAGGGTGGAGACTCGTTTGGTGCCAATACCTGCCCACAGGTGCGTAGTTGTTCTACCCAAGAAATAGAGGGACGGGACTAATTTTGATGCCAATGACTGCCCACAGGTGGGTAGTTGTTCTACCCAAGAAGAAGAGGGGCAGGGAATCATTTTGGTGCCAATTCCTGCCCACAGATAGGTAGTTGTTCTACCCAAGAAGAAGAGGGGCGGGGACTAATTTTGGTGCCAATACCTGCCCACAGGTGGGTAGTTCTACCCAAGAAGAAGAGGGCTGGGGACTCATTTTGGTGCCAATGCCTGCCCACAGGTGTGCAGTTGTTCTACCCAAGAAGAAGAGGGGTGAGGACTAATTTTGGTGCCAATGCCTGCCCACAGGTGCGCAGTTGTTCTACCCAAGAAGAAGAGGGACTGGGATTCATTTTGGTGCCAATGCCTGCCCACAAGTAGTCCCCCTTACATATTTTAATCTGTCCTTTTGTTTCATGTCAGAGAACTGAGGTGCTGACATGTCACTAGGACAGCCAGGCAGCTGGCGCTTTCAGAAGGAGGGGTCAGCAATGGTTTATTCTGTGACAGTTCCCCTTTAAGAAGACAGAGATCCCGCTTTGTAAAAACAGCCAGTTGCGGAAATCCATAAATCTCTTTTGCTCTTTGTCGGAGGGCACTCGCAAGTCCTGATTGGCTGACGCACATTTTTCATGCCGCTGATTTCAGACACACAAACACTTTGCAGCTCCTGCAGGCCGGTCACTTATCAAACACTCCTTAGAATAGATTAGCATAATTGGGGGCAAGCTGCGCTGCGGAGTGGAAGGAAGAATTAATTATTGCCCATCTTCCCGAATCCGTATTTGCACATTAAGTACAAGATGGTATTTGTCTCTTCACGGCCGCTGCATTAGGCAGAAACAACGGCCTTCCCGCTCACTGTCTTGTGCCGAACAGAAGGATAATAGCAGCAAAGATGAATATGGCTGAAAACTGTTTTCCTAATTGTGTACCTGAGCCTCGGAGGTGGCTGGAGGAGGAAGATTTATACCAGGTGGTTGGATTGTCTTATATTAGGAGAAACCATGATGCAAGATATGGTTGCTCCAAAGCCGGGGTGCATGTTCTTTTTCTGTGATACTGTTTATCCCCCTCCTGGAGGCGCTGTCCATCATAGTAGTGGACTGCATTTTAGAAGGCTTTGCTTGCAGAACATTTCTCAGTGGGCTCAATCTGGGTATGCAGATGTACTTTGCACCGGAACGCTGCTTGGAATTTCCACCGGGAGCTTGCTAAATTAGGAGACAATGCTACAGCTGCATTGAGACACTGACTCAGTGTTGTCACCCCAAGTTCCTGGGAAAAGCTCAAAAGTTCAGACCTTTGCATGTCAGGAACATACCAAAAATCTTGCAATTTCCCAATGGGCATGGAAACATGCTGCCCTTTAGCAAACATGCATTGGTGCCAATAATTGTTAATGGCACCCACATGCATCTGCAAACCATTATGTGGTTTGGTGCAGCATATTTTTAGAAGAGTTTCCTTGTTTCTGGTGCATAGGGCCGCCCTACGTGCAATACATAGGAATGCGACAAAGGTATTCTGAAGGTGCGCCCCTGCTCAGTCGCACCTGTAGCTGTGAACCAGTTGTCGAACTACGAGGGCCTCAAAGGTCACGCTTGGAACCGCACTTCGGACACTGGCTTTGATGGTAGATCTCCATCACCAGGAGCTCGTCCCCGCAAGGCCAGGCCCATGTCTCCATAGCCGGTGTCATTTTGTTGAATTCTGCCCTAATGCCGCGTACACACGAGCGGAATGTCCGTCAGAAAAAGTCCGATGGGAGCTTTTCATTGTATATTCCGACCGTGTATATGCCCCATCTGACTTTTTCCGTAGAAAATTCAGACGGACTTAGATAGAGAACATGTTCTAAATTTTTGCGACGGAACTAATTTCTATCGGGAAACCCGCTCGTCTGTTTCCTTTTTCTCTGTACCAAAAACGATGCATGCTCTGAAGCAAGTACGAGATGGAAGCTATTGGCTACTGGTTATTGAACTTCCTTTTTCTAGTCCCGTCATAAGTGTTGTACGTCACCGCGTTCTGGATGGTCAGACTTTGGTGTGACCATGTGTATGCAAGACAGCTTGAGTGGAATTCCGTCGGAACTCCCTCGGAAAAACCTTCAGAGTTTATTCCGACGGCAAAACCGGTCGTGTGTACAGGGCATTTTACACAGAGTGGAGTTAGTCTTCAACAATATGACACCCAAAGCCCCAAAAAAAGGACAAATATTACTTGTTTTGCAGCGCCTCACCAAACAGGGCGCTAGAGATGGGAAACTACTGTGCACTGGCTGGTGATATGAAGAGGGGGAGTGGGAGCACTGGGAGCAGAAGAGGAAAGAAGAGGATGATGGACAGTGGCGGCTGGTGGTAATTTTTTTTTGGGGGGCAGCAAACAGTGCACCCACAGCCACCCCCCAGGTTGGTTCACCAGCACCAAGCAACCTCCCGGTCCGGTTGGTCAGGTAATCCACAATCCCCCCCCATCCCCCACATGGTAGGTCGGTTACAAGCCGGGACTTACCCCTCCCAGACGACGGCTTCTCCTGGGTCTCCTTCTCGGCATCACGGCGGATTCTGCCGTGCGTCATCTCCCTCCTCCTCCTAGGCCAATTGGAACGCTTCTCCTTTTGGCCAATCGGGGAACAGGTCTCAGACCCACTTCCTGATTGGCCAGGAGGAGAATCAGTGCGACAGTAGCGGATATTCATTCGCTATTGTCAGACAACTGGGTGGGCTCAGAGCGCAATGCCCACCTTTTTTTGAAGCCTATTAGAGCCTCTTGCTCTAATCACGTGCTTAAAAAAAAAAAAAAAAGCCTTGATTGGAATCCATGTGTCTGCCTCCCTTGATGTAGATTAGGAGGCTGGGCGCATGGATGGGGGAGCGGCGCCTGTGCGCCCCTAATGCACGGGCCGCCACTGATGATAGAGCAAAGCCATGGTCTGTCTGGCTGAGCCTTCCCTGCACCCGAGCAATGACCGAGGTGAGATTAGTGTGACATCTCTATCCAGGCCACACAGGCTATGGGGGTTCACTGTGGTCACCAGGGACCCCCCTCCACATCATCCCCTTTACATCGAAGTCTGCAGGTTTCCCCCTTAAAGTGTTAGAGGGAACTCTGCGGACCCCCGATATGTAGGGGAACTCTGATGTAAAGGGTAATGCTGCAGACCCTGATTTGGTGGGAACACTGATGTAAAGGGGGGCTATGGTGACAAGGGACCACCTTACACCAGAGTCCGCAGTATTCCTCCTTGCATCATGGTCCACAGCATTCCCCTTTACATCAGAGTTCCCCTTTACATCAGGGTCCGCAGAGTTCTTCCTTACACTGTAAGGGTAAACAATGCAGACTCTAATGTAAGGGGGATCTCTGTGGACTCTGATGTAAAAGGGAACTCTGGAGTATAATGTAAGAGGGAGCTCTGTGGACTCGGATGTAATGGGAAACTCTATTGTAAATAGTTTTACTCGGAATTTACTTATTGCTTTGTTTTCATATTTTGTTCTTATACATTGTGCTGTTTGCTTTCTGGGCATCAGGAGTGGACTTTAATGGATCAGTTTGACACAGAAAGGTCTTCTTCCTTTTATACCTGGGGTCATGGGTTCTTTTAGGGCCTATTGGTTATCACTATGTGATTTATTGTGATTTTTCTTTGCATTGTATATCTTTTGTATACAATAAGACTAGAGACTGAGATTGCAAGATATCTGCATTAACATTCCGTTCTCTTTGCTGACTTAAGAATCCTTACTTTGCTATGGTCTGGTGTCTTTGCAATTGCCTTCTTTCTTTGAATTATGTCTGAACTCAGGGTGTCAGAGGCAGTGGCTGCTGGTGCCAAATATTAGGAGGCCGATGTCGGGGCAAGGGGCCATTGCTTGTCCTCCTGGCCATACAGGAAGTGGGTCCTGAGACTTATCTAGGTTGAAGCACATTCCTTATGTACAGTCCTACTCCAGATCTTGGAGAGGATCATTCTCTCTCTCTCTGTCTGGAACTTGAAGATCCAGGCATTGGGGCTCTGGGGCTCTGTTCCCGGGGTGTTGCACAGCTAAAGATTGGTGATTGTTGGTTCAGAATCTAGGAAGGTTGAATTCTTCCTTTCAGGTATTGGAAGATAATATCCCCTGATGCCAGTTTCTCCATTTGGTTTGAGGGTGGCTACAGTTCAGTGGACTTGTTTTCACAGGAGAGTATACTGCTCATAAATATCTTTGAGCTTTTGGCCAGTACGCCTTGCTCTGGATTATGGTAAAAAACAGTTGTAGGTTCTATCCAGGAAAGCCTCTGCAGGGGCATATATATCAACCACCGGGGCGGCACCGGGAGGCATGCGGCTCCGGCAGGTGAACCACATTCTGTCTGGGACAGCACAAGAACTGTCTCTATCATCCGTGCATATTCCAGGTATAGAATAGTAGCAAAAGGAACTCTGCAGGTGAATCTACTAAATTCCAAGTTCTACAACAAGTTGGGACAGGTTGTGTCCGGGACGAGGGTCCCACTGGCAATAGGGGTAGATGCACTGGTAACACCTTAGGGACCATTTCTCCCTTATTTGACGCTTCCCTCTGTTTCAACTTCTCCCACATCTTTTGCAAATAAACGGGGAGGTGGTAACACTGATAATAGCGTTAGCCGAATTAGCCCAGGAGGGCTTGGTACACCGACATAGCGAGTCTTGCGGGGGTTGCTTCTTGAACACTCCCAGTCCAGTGGGACCTAATGGTCTTGAGTCTTGTATCTCAGCACTGTTGAGCCCCTGGAAGCCAGCTTCGGGGAACTTCAATTACGAACTTGGAAATATTTTTTTGCCTGGGGTGAAGTCAGGAAGTGGCACCCGCAGAAATATGTCAGTGGGAGATTTTCTCTTTTCTTTCTCCAATCAGTAGGGGAAAGGAGATTGGCCTTAAGTACCGTTAACGGTCAGGGTTCGTCTCTATACATTTTTTTCCAGGGGAGGTTGTTTCTCACTCCTTGATTCATACTTCATACAGAGTGTAACGTAGACAGTCTCGCCTGTCAGGCCATTCTTGTGTTTGATCTTGACTGTCCGTGCAGAGGCCACTTTTTGAACCAATTGAGAGATTCTGTTAGTCCTTTATCTTGGAAGGTGGCTTCTTTGGTTGCTATCCCTTCACTAAGTGGAGTGTTAGAGTTGGCGGCTCTTTCATGCAAGGAGCTGTTTTTGGTCTGGCATCATTAAGGTGATGTTGCGCCCTCCATTTTTTGCCTAGTATGGTGTCTGGTTTTCACTTGAATCAAGACAATGTCTTTCCTTCTTTTCTGATCCTCAGTTGGCAGAAGTTGGATCGCTGTATACTCTGAAGGTAATTCTGATGGTCAGAATTACTTGATTTGTTGGTACAGGTCAGGAATTCTGGTTTGTGCTTCCAGTAGAGCCCGGGATGGGTAGAAGGCATCCAAGTTAACTTTTTTCATTGGATTTGCCAGTTAATCATTCAAGCCTATGGCTTGAAAGGGCAAGGTCCCCCACCCCTTTTTTTGGGGGTAAAAGCACTCACTACCAGGTGTGTGGGGGCATCCAGGGCCATCTGCCATCAGGTGTCAGTGGCTAAGGATTTAAGGCCATTACATGGTCTTTTGTTCATCCATTCACAGAATATTACCAAATAGATATCAAAGCCACAGAGGATACTGCTTTGGCCGCAGTATGTTTTGGAAGGGAGAAGGAGTCCTTCTCAGGTGGCAATGGGGATGGGCCGAACACCTCCCGGTTCGGTTCGCACCAGAACATACCGAACAGGCAAAAATTTCGGCAGAACACACGAGCATTAAAGTCTATGGGACACGAACATGAATAATCAAAAGTGCTCATTTTAAAGGCTTATATGCAAGTTATTGTCATAAAAAGTGTTTGGGGACCCGGGTCCTGCCCCAGGGGACATGTATCAATGCAAACATTTTTTTTAAAAAGGGACGTTTTTACGGGAGCAGTGATTTTTTTTTAATGCTTAAAGTGAAACAATAAAAATGAAATATTCCTTTAAATATGGTCCCGGGGGGGGGGTTGGTGTCTATAGTATGCCTGTAAAGTGACGCATTTTTCCTGTGTTTAGAACAGTACCACAGAAAAATGACATTTCTACAGGAAAAATTGTCATTTAAAACTGATCGTGGTCTCGGCAATATAGATAAAACTCATTGAAAAAAAGAGCATGGGATCCCCCCAGTCCATTACCAGGGGGGAACCCACCAACGTATAGCTACCCACAGCCAGGTGCTTGTGTAGGCTCTTTGAAGTATTTCCAGTTACTGTACTGTGTACCTCACCTACAGTATAGCTACCAAAAGACAAGTGCAGGTGTTATCATACTAATAATACTACAGGCAGGCAGTTGATTCTGCTAGCTGCAGTATAATCGGTATATATATATCCCAGTTTTGTGCAGCTCACTGCAGGCCAATAGTATGTCTGGAAGGCCAACAAGGAGAGGCAGACAGTCACAAGCTAATAAAAGAGGGCAAACAGGCTCTGTGTCTAGAGGCAACAGTGCTGGTCGTAGACACGGTGCATCCTCATCAGCACGTGGCTGTGGGACATGCTTGGCCTTTTTTTCGGCAGCTGGCTGTGTTGAGCCGCAACATGCGGAAGACTTGGTCGAGTGGCTTGGCTGACCAAGCCGTCCTCATCCTCCTCATCCTTTCTCACCCATGCTCAGGATACTTTGTCTGGCAAAGCAGCTGCCAACGCGGCCTCTTCCCTCGGCTCAATGGCATCAGTGACTCCTTCCCTAGCCCCACCATGTCCTTCTGAGGAGTCCCTCCAACTGTTTGACCACAGTGTTGGGTACATGCTCCAGGAGGATGCCCAGCGTTTTGAAGGCTCCGATGATGGTACTCAGCTAGAGGTATGCAGTAACGGGAGCCCAGACAAAGGGGGTGCCCAAGAAGGACAGCAATCTGGCAGTCATGCTCCCCCTGCTGCAGCATACTGCCAGGTTTGCTCCGGTGATGAGAAGGGAGGGGATGATGAGGTCACTGACTCCACGTGGGTGCCTGATAGGAGAGAGGAGGAGGAGGCACATCACCAACGAGGCAGGATGCCCTCCAGGGGCCAGCCTAAGGGCAGCACACTGACTGCATCACACCGCAGAGCAGGAATGTTGGTTTGCGACAATGGCACAAACCTCCTCTCCGCCCTCCGACAGGGACAACTGACCCATCTGCCCTGTTTGGCTCACATCCTTAACTTGGTGGTGCAGCGGTTCTTGGGCAGGTACCCGGCTTACAGGATGTCTTGAGGCAGGCCAGGAAAGTCTGTGTGCATTTCCGCCAGTCATATAATGCCAGTGCTTGGCTGGCAGACCTCCAAAAGGCATTTAACCTGCCCAAGAACCGCCTAATCTGTGACATGGCCACCCGGTGGAACTCAATGTTGGCCATGCTGCAGCGGCTGCACATGCAGCAGAGTGCCATCAATGAGTACCTGTGCAACTATGGCACCAGGACAGGGTCAGGGGAGCTTGTTTTTTTTTCTCCACGCCAGTGGGCCATGATCAGGGATGCATGCACTGTCCTGTCACCATTTGAGGAGGCCACGGGGATGGTGAGCAGTGACAGTGCATGCATCAGTGACACTGTCCCCCTTGTCCACCTGTTGGAGCACACGCTGCATGGAATAATGGACAGGGCACTTGAGGCAGAACAGAGGCAGGAAGAGGAGGACTTCCTTAGCTCTCAAGGCCCCCTTTATCCAGACAGTGTTCCTGCGTGCCCGCCGATTACACAGGAAGAGGACGAGGGGGAGGAGATTTGTGTCAGCATGGAGGTGGAGCCTGGCACTCAGCATCAGCAGCAGTCTTTAAGGGATCATTTACAGTCCCAAGAAACCCATGGACTTGTACGTGGCTGGGAGGAGGTGGCTGCAGATCATGTTGTCCTTAGTGACCCAGAGGACTCTGGACCGAATGCCTCAGCAAACTTACGCTGCATAGCCTCCCTGATCCTGCAAAGCCTGCGGAAGGATCCTCGTATTTGTGGTATCAAGGAGAGGGATCAATACTGGCTGGAAAGCCTCCTTGATCCACGTTACAAGGGTAAGGTTGCAGACCTTATCTTGCCGTCGCAGAGGGAGCACAGGATGAAACATCTTCGGGAGGCCTTGCAGAAAGGTCTGTGCAACATGTTCCCAGAGACTGGGAGGTTACAAACTCCTGTTCCTGGACAACGTGTTGCTGAGGCTTCGGTCAGTCAAAGAAGGAGCGGTGGAGAAGGTGTCCGTCTGACTTTTTTAGTGCACAGCCCCAAGGTATGATCGGTTCCAGCAACCATCACCAGCATCTGTTTTACATGGTGCAGGAATACCTAGGGGCAAGATCAGACTTGGACACCTTTCCCACCGAAAATCCTCTGGGTTACTGGGTCTTGAGGATGGATCACTGGCCAGAGCTTGCACAGTATGCAATTGAGCTACTGGCCTGTCCTGCATCCAGCGTTCTTTCGGAACACACATTCAGTGCTGCTGGAGGCTTTGTAACCGATCACAGGGTGCGTCTGTCCACCGACTCGGTTGATTGACTGACCATCATAAAAATGAATCGGTCTTGGATCACCCCCAGCTACCAAGCACCTGATGCTGATGTAACCGAATAATTTTTTTTGAAATGTCAGATCCCTTCAAGACTGCCTATGCTGATGCTGAGTGACTATCCTGTTATGCTGAGTAATTATCCTCTTCCTCCTCAATGATCATGCTGATAGCTTGTAAAAACATTTTTGGTTCTGGGCGTCGCCACCAGTGGCTAAGGCCCAATTTTTAAGCCCCTGTTTAACAGGGGCATGTAATTACAATTTTTGATGCAATACTTTGCAGCAGGGCTCGTTCCTGCATTCCAACTAGAGTGTCTGTGAGGGGTTGCAGTGTTGTGGCACCAGCACCAGTGTCTAAGGCCCAATTTTTCTGCCCCTGTTCAACAGGGACATGTAATTAGAATTCTTGATCTAATATTTCACAGCAGGGCCCTGTGATGGCTTACAGTGTTGTGGCAACACCAACACCTAAGGCCCCAATTTCTGCTGAGTATATAGGGCAGGACCCTACTTTCAAACATCTAACTTACAAACGACTCCTACTTGCAAACGGAAGGAGACAACAGGAAGTGAGATGAAATCTACCCCTAGGAAGGGAAATTCTCTCCTGTAAGAGTTAATATGGGAAAAACGTTTCTCCTTTCCACTGATGCTTTATCACCAATCCTTGTTTCACAAAAAACCCCAAATTTTCAAAAAACATTTGTCATTGGGACAAAAAAATGAGGTGAAATCTTCTGAAGAGGAGCACAGACAGCAAAACAAATGTCACAGGGGTGATAACCCTTCCCTATGTTTTCCAAAAAGTTTAAAATAGATTTTTTGGCTGGAGCTAAACACGTTAAAAATGTACCAGATCAAAATTACAAACAGATTCTACTTAACAACAAACCTACAGTCCCTGTCTTGTTTGCACCGCCTGTATACTGCTGTTCAGAGCATATAGGGCCTGGAGGCCCCACGCCTTTCCTTTTTTTAATTTGGGTGCGGGGTTCCCCTTAATACCCATACAAGACCCAAAGGGCCTGGTAATGGACTGGGGGGTACCCATGCCGTTTGTCTCACTGATTTTCATCCATATTGCCAGGACCCGACATGACATTAAACCCGCAAGCAGTTTTAAATGACTTTTATTCCTTTAAAAATGACATTTGGTGCAGGGACTGTTCTAAGCACGGGAAACACGCGTCACTTTACAGGCATACTATAATAGACACCCCCCGGGTACGATATTTAAAGGAATATTTCACTTTTTTTTTTTACTTTAAGCATCATTAAAATCACTGCTCCCGAAAAAACGGCCTTTTTTAAAAGTTTTTTTTGCATTGATACATGTCCCCTGGGGCAGGACCCGGGTCCCTAAACCCTTTTTAGGACAATACCATGCAAATTAGCCTTTAAAATGAGCACTTTTGATTTCCAACGTTCGAGTTCCATAGACGTCAATGGGGTTCTAACGTTCGTGCGAACTTTCGGTCCGTTCGCAGGTTCTGGTGCGAAACGAACCGGGGGGTGTTCGACTCATCCCTATGTGCGATATATTAGGATTTTTCTGTCATACTTGCTTTTACAAACCTTTTCTTGGAGTACATCACGGGACACAGAGGTCCCTCCCATCTTTTTTCAAGTATACATTGTTTTGTTACAAAACTGAGGTCCTTCCTGTGTAGGAGGGGTTATATAGGGGTGGACTTCCTGTTTGATTATCTGCCAGTGTCCATCCACCAGTAGGCAGCGTATAACCCACATAGTCATTATTATGGTTGCTCTGTGTCCTGTGATGTACGCCATATTAGAATTTTTCCGTCATACTTACTTGTAAAATCCTTTTCTTGGAGTACATCACGGGACACAGAGGTCCCTCCCATCTTTTTTGGGATTTTTATTGCTTTGCTACAAAACTGAGGTCCTTACTGTTAGAGCTGCACAATTAATCATCAAGAATCGTTATTGCGATTTTTTCCCCCCGTTCCGATCTTGACAAAGGGTTTCCCGATCTTCCCGATCTTTGGTATGCAGAGAATATTCTCTCTGCTCTCAGCTGTCCAAAGTCAAAGTCTGGGCAGTCTGCCAAGTTTTAAAACATTCTATCAGTGGAATGTTAAGTCTAAACATTGTATCAATGTGCCTTTTACATCAAAGGAATAGACTTCTGTATGTAAATTAGGAACATTTAAACACTAAACCTTTTTCTGACAGTTGTTGTTTTCAAGTTAAAATCATTTTTTGTTTTTGCTAGAAATTGCTAGACATTACTTAGAACCCCCAAACTCTCAAACCAAGTTACTCTCAAACCAAGGTTTTACTGTATATATATATATATATATATATATATATATTTAGTAGAGACCCTAGAGAATTAAATGGTGGTTGTTGCAATATTTTATGTCACACTGTATTTGCGCCGTGGTCTTTCAAATGCAATTTTTTTGGAAAAAATTACTTTAATGAATTAAAAAAAAAAACTAACCAGTAAAGTTAGCCCAATTTTTTTTTGTATAATGTGAAAGATTTTACGCTGCGAGAATCGTGATCTTTTTATTCTAAGCAAAAATATTTGTGATTCTCATTTCGGCCAGAATCGTGCAGCTCTACTTCCTGTGTAGGAGGCAGGGGCGGACTGACAACTCATGGGGCCCTCCGGGCAATAGGAGATTATGGGGGCCCTCCGGGCAATAGAAGATTATGGGGCCCCCCGGGCAATAGGAGATTATGGGGCCCCCGGGCAATAGAAGATTATGGGGCCCCCGGGCAATAGAAGATTATGGGGCCCCCGGCAATAGGATATTATGGGGCCCCCGGGCAATAGGAGATTATGGGGCCCTCCGGGCAATAGGAGATTATGGGGCCCCCGGGCAATAGAAGATTATGGGGCCTCCGGGCAATAGAAGATTATGGGGCCCCCGGGCATTAGAAGATTATGGGGCCCCCGGCAATAGGAGATGATGGGGCCCCCGGGCAATAGAAGATTATGGGGCCCCTGGGCAATAGAAGATTATGGGGCCCCCGGGCAATAGAAGGATATGGGGCCCCCGGGCAATAGGAGATTATGGGGCCCCCGGGCAATAAAAGATTATGTGGGGCCCCCGGCAATAGGAGATTATGGGGCCCCCGGGCAATAGGAGATTATGGGGCCCCTGGGCAATAGGAGATTATGGGGCCCCTGGGCAATAGGAGATTATGGGGCCCCCAGGCAATAGGAGATTATGGGGCCCCCAGGCAATAGATTATGGGGCCACACAGTATACACACACCCATACAGTATACACACACAGTATACACACACACATACAGTATAGACACACGTATACACACACAGAATATACATACACACACTGAAAAGGTACTGGAGAGGCGGGGCAGCTATAATCTTGGGATTTTTTTTAAAAAAACACAGATTTTTACATACTGTCCCTGGTTTTATTGAGGCTGGCAACCCTGATGGGGCCCCTAAGTGGCATGGATCCCTCGGGCAGTGCCCGAGTGCCCGAATGGTCAGTCCCCCCCTGGTAGGAGGGGTTATATAGGGGTGGACTTCCTGTTTGACTATCTGCCAGTGTCCATCCACCAGTAGGTGGCGTATAACCCATATAGTCATTATTATGGTTGCTCTGTGTCCCGTGATGTACTCCAAGAAAAGGATTTTACAGGTAAGTATGACGGAAATATCCTAATTTTACTGTATATTTGTTGCTTTAGTAGTAAAATGAGTAAACAGGCGTCTGCACCCGGGGGAAATACTACTCTCTGAGCGGCGGGTATACTAAGTATCTTTTTTTTCGGTGCGTGTTTAAATGTCTATCTGGGAAGTACCTGCAATGCAGCAGTGCATCACATGCAAGGCTCATGTGCTCGGCTCACCCTGAAGTCTACGCTCGGAGAATGGGGCTGCTTGGAGATTATACGGCATCGATCAGCTTTTCTTCCTCTCCTGTCAGGTTCTTCCAGACAGGAAAAGAAAAAGTTGTTTCCTGGGAAAACTCCCCCCCCTCCCCCCCCCCCATCATGTTGTCTCATAGCTTTTTCACCGCTCTAATCTCCGCTGAGACAATTCAGCTAAAAAAATAAAAAATAAAAAAATCAATGCCCGCGATGCTCACTTGAAAATATTCTCTGTTCGTTGTTGACTGCTGAGAATTATTTCGGGAGGGTATGTTTTTGTGAAAATAAAATCTGCCTTTGAAATTTCAGCAGCGCGCTCAGAGAGAGAGAAGAAGGGGAGAGACGTTTAGACCTGGAGGAGAAGATAAAAAGAATAGTTTAACACCGCTCAACGCGTTCGACACCCCCCGCCCCTCCCCCCTCCCAGGGCGCTCTGGGGGTAGGTGAGCGGGATTCATGCAGCTGGGTGTCTGGATCGTGCCCAGCGGTGAGCTCAGGTATCCTCGGATGTGCCAAAAAATATTTTGGATCAGTTATTTTCAAACTAAAGAAGAGCTCTGGGCAAATGTGTAAAATATACAAAGTCATCTTTTCATTTGCTTTAACCACTTCAGTCCTGGAAGGTTTACCCCCCCCCCCCTTCGTGACCAGGCCGTTTTTTTTTTCAATATGGCATTTCGTTACCTTAACTGACAATTACGCGGTCGTGCGACATACCCAAATAAAATTAATGTTCTTTTTCCCTCAAAAATAGAGCTTTCTTTTGGTGGTTTTTGATCACCTCTGCGGTTTTTATTTTTTGTGCTATAACAAAAATAAAGCAACAATATTTTGAAAAAAAAAATTTTTACTGATTATTATTATTATTATTATTTTTTTTACAAATATTTTTTTTTTTTTACTGATTTTTTTTTTTTTTTTTTTTTACTGTTTTTTTTTTACTTTTTTTTATTGAATATGTTTTATAGCAAAAACATATCTGATAAAAAAAAAAAGTAAAAATAAAATTAATGTCCTTTTTCCCTCACAAATAGAGCTTTCTTTTGGTGGTTTTTGAACACCTCAGCGGTTTTTATTTTTTGTGCTATAACATAAAAAAAGCAACAATATTTTGAAAAAAAAAATTTTACTGATTATTATTATTATTTTTTTTTTTACAAATAATTTTTTTTTTACTGATTTTTTTTTTTTTTTACTATTTTTTTTTTACTTTTTTTTATTGAATATGTTTTATAGCAAAAACATATCCGATTAAAAAAAAATGTAAAAATAAAATTAATGTCTTTTTCCCTCACAAATAGAGCTTTCTTTTGGTGGTTTTTGATCACCTCTGCGGTTTTTATTTTTTGTGCTATAACAAAAAAAAAAGAGCAAAAATATTTTTTTTACTGATTATTATTTTTTTTTTTTTTACAAATAATTTTTTTTTTACTGATTTTTTTTTTTTTTTTTTAATGTTTTTTTTTTACTTTTTTTTATTGAATATGTTTTATAGCAAAAACATATCCGATAAAAAAAAAAAAATGTAAAAAAATCACAGTGTAAACACACAAATCCAGGTTCTGTCAGGGGAGAAGAGACAGATCGTGTGTTCATACTAAATATGAACACCGATCTCTCTTTTCCCCTAGTCAGTCCCATCCCCCCTGCCACAGTTAGAACACCCAGTCAGGGAACACACTTAACGCCTTGATCGCCCCCTAGTGTTAACCCCTTCCCTGCCAGTGACATTTATACAGTAATCGGTGCATTTTTATAGCACTGATCGCTGTATAATTGTCAATGGTCCCAAAATAGTGTCAAAAGTGTCCAATTTGTCCACCACAATGTCGCAGTCATGATAAACATTGCAGATCGCCGCCATTACTAGTAAAATAATAATAATAATAAAAATGTCATCTATCCTCTATTTTTTGGACGCCATAACTTTTGCGCATACCAATCAATATACGCTTATTGCGATTTTTTTTTTGTATTTTGGTTTTTTTTTTACCAAGAATATGTAGAAGAATATATATGAGCCTAAACTGAGGAAAAAAATGTGTTTTTTTGAAAAAAAATGTGGGATATTTATTATAGAAAAAAGTAAAAGATATTGTTTTTTTTTTTTTTTTTTTTTAAATTGTCGCTCTTCTTTTGTTTATAGCGCAAAAAATAAAAACCGCAGAGGTGACCAAACACCACCAAAAGAAAGCTCTATTTGTGGGAAAAAAAAGACGTCAATTTTGTTTGGGTACAACGTCGCACGACCGCGCAATTGTCAGTTAAATTGATGCAGTGCCGTATCTCAAAAAAAAATTTAAAAAAATGGCCTGGTCATTGAGCAGCCAAATCTTCCGGGGCTCAAGTGGTTAATTCGGATATTTCCGAATGAACAAATTTTTCTAAATTTTTTAAATGAATTTGGAATGGAACGAATTGCACATGTCTACTGGGGGGGCGGCTCTGCTCCCGGACAGAGGGAAGAAGCTAGTGGAAGAGAGAGCTGAAGACTCCCATCCCTTTCCGGCCTCAGCTAGGTGTAGCTGGAGCTACCCTGACGGTCAGGAGCTGGACCTGTTCAGCAGGAAGCCTGTGCAGAAGCCATCTGGACTTCAGGAGTAACCAAAGAGGAATTAAGTGAGCAACTTTCATTTTTTTTACACCCCAAGCATGGACAGAGGAGGGGCAGCAAGGTGCAATACTCTGCTAGCCCATAACCCGGAGACAGCTTAGACAGTTCACAAACCCTAAAAGTCACCCTACCTACACCTCTAGCTTGGGTCCAAAAAAAAAAATCAACCAGGTGCATTAGCATTTCCTCATGGAACAACACTTGCATTCAGCAGCTGGGGCTTTTTGTGATTGAGTCGGCTGATCCATCAATCCTACAGGAGGACAGCATTGTGACGTTCATTCCTAGCACCCAGAGACAGTATCAAGTCCTCAAGTTTGTATTCAAGTTTTTATAGTGCTGGGTGTCCCATGCTTTCCTACTCCTATCCAAGGTCATCCCATAATAAACCAAGAAGACAAAACAAAATACCCTGGACTGGTGCTTAAAGTCTGTGCGAATGTTGCAAAATTCCTGTTGCCTGGCTGTGTGAGTAAGGTGTGGCAGCGCATTGCCCTGCCATGGTCTAGAAGGAGGTTGTGACCCAGAATTTTCAACCAGACGGGTTGAGGGGCTCCAAGGGACCTTGTAACACTGGCTTTTCAGTTTCCTCTTTTCTTAGAAAAGTCCACTTTGGGACTTGAAGCCCCAGGTGGGAAGAAATCCCCAGTCCTGGGTCCTGATTTTGAGAACAGCCCAGTGGCGGCTGGTGATCAACATTTTTTGGGGGGACGCAAAAATTTTTGAAAAAAAAATCATCAATTGCAGCCACTGTGCCCATCAAACGCTGCCACTGTGCCATCAATTGCAGCCACTGTGCCATCAATTGCAGCCACTGTGCCATCAAATGCTGCCACTGTGCCCATCAAGCGCTGCCACTGTGCCCATCAAACACTGCCACTGTGCCATTAATTGCAGCCACTGTGCCATCCATTGCAGCCATTGTGCCCATCAAACGCTGCCACTGTGCCATTAATTGCAGCCACTGTGCCATCAATTGCAGCCATTGTGCCCATCAAACGCTGCCACTGTGCCATTAATTGCAGCCACTGTGCCATCAATTGCAGCCACTGTGCCCATCAAATGCTGCCACTGTGCCATTAATTACAGCCACTGTGCCATCAATTGCAGCCACTGTGCCCATCAAACACTGCCACTGTGCCCATCAAACGCTGCCACTGTGCCCATCAAACGCTGCCACAGTGCCAATCAAACACTGCCACTGTGCCCATCAAACGCAGCCACTGTGCCCATCAAACGCAGCCACTGTGCCCATCAAACGCTGCCATTGTGCCCATCAAATGCAGCCACTGTGCCCATCAAACGCAGCCACTGTGCCCATCAAACGCAGCCACTGTGCCATCAAACGCAGCCACTGTGCCATTAAACGCAGCCACTGTGCCCATCAAACGCTGCCACTGTGCCCATCAAACACTGCCACAGTGCCCATCAAACGCTGCCACTGTGCCCATCAAACACAGCCACTGTGCCCATCAAACGCAGCCACTGTGCCATCAAACGCAGCCACCGTGCCCATCAAACGCAGCCACTGTGCCCATCAAACGCAGCCACTGTGCCATCAAACACAGCCAATGTGCCCATCAAACACTGCCACTGTGCCCATCAAACACTGCCACCGTGCCCATCAAACGCTGCCACTGTGCCCATCAAACGCAGCCACTGTGCCCATCAAGCGCTGCCAGTGTGCTCTTGAATGCTCCCAGCGTGACCCCCGCCCACTCGCCGTCTGCCCAGCACTTATCCTGCCTTGGTGGGGCAGCAGGTGACGGCGACGAGCGGGGTCCTTCATGCATCTCCTGCCATCCTGCTCTCCTGTCCTCTCCTCCTAATAGGCATCCAAAAGCGGCGTCTGTCGTTTCAGCCAATCAGGTAACAGACCCGAGCACCAGATTAGCGGAGAGGCGGTTTAGTGTTAGAAAAGCGAATGAATATTCGCTTTCCTAACGCAGCTGTGAGGGAAACATATGTTTGTTTGCTGAACTTGATTTTAAAAAAATAGAAGAAACACCGAGTGACGGTGTCCTTAAAGCTCTACATTTGACGCTAGTCCTTTACAAAGGGAAGACCCAAAAGTCGGGCAGCCCTTATGGGTGCAGCGCTACAAATATGATGCAGTATTCTTAGCTGACATGACGACTATAATCCATCAATGCCTGGAAGCACGAAAGCAAACACAAGTCCTAATATTGCCACCACCATGCTTCACAGTGCTTACTTTTAGGCATGTGCTCAAGGTTCCGCTAATATACATGACCGATGCTGTCAATAGTCGTTAAGGAGGACAGAGAGTGCAAGAACCATGAATACCTTACCAACCACTAAACTCACCAGACATGGTCGAGATTCCCTGGTCATGTAAGCAAAGTAGCTGGTGTAGTTAAAACACATGGCATGCGGTTCCCCCCATAATTCTTACCAGGCCCTTTAGGGTCTTAAAGATGTATCCCACAGAAAAAGAAAAAAAAGCATGATATCTCCTCCAAATTGCAGACCAGACCTGAAAGGTCTGGTCTGGATTTTATGGGGGAAGCTAAAAATAAAGAAATTAAGTGGGACACCTACCGGCAAATACTAGGACACGCCCCCTGCCACACCCCCTTAAAGGAGGATTAACCAAAAAAGCAAGGTTGATTAAATCCACAAGGGCTTTATTTAACCATTACTATTCCTTTATATTGGCTTTTAAAATGAACAAATGCAGCAATTTAGAAATTGGATGAAAGTTTTAGCACTGGGAAACACTTTTTGAAAGATAAAAAGTGAATTTTATATACAACTATATGGATCAGACCAAAATGAGGGACAAATGAGGGGGAAATGAGGGACAGAGGGACATTGCTCCAAATCAGGGACATTTGGGAGAGTACCTTGACCAGAAGGGGCAGGGCAACTTGTCCCAATACTCCTAGCCAAGTGGTTGTGGGGGGTCTGTGGGCAGGGGGGTCGTATCAGAATGTGGAAGCCCCCTTTAACAGTAGGAGGGCCCCAGATACCTCATCCCTGTGGTGTCATTGACCTCCCGCCGCGTTTCGGTGCCCTCCGCCACTTACCGGAGCCGTCGGCAGCGGCGGAGGTGATCGGATCTTCTCCAAAATGAGGAGGGAATGAGGGACATTGCTCCAAATCAGGGACAGTCCCTCAAAATCAGGAACAGTCCCTCGAAATCAGGGACAGTTGGGAGCTATGCTTCAATATGGGAGAGTACCTTGACCAGAAGGGGCAGGGCAACTTGTCCCAATAATCCTAGCCAAGTGGTTGTGGGGGGTCTGTGGGCAGGGGGGTCGTATCAGAATGTGGAAGCCCCCTTTACCGTAGGAGTGCCCCAGATACCTCATTCCTGTGGTGTCATTGACCTCCCGCCGCGTTTCGGTGGCCTCCGCCACTTACCAGAGCCGTCGGCAGCGGCGAAGGCGATCGGATCTTCTCCAAAATGAGGAGGAAATGAGGGACATTGCTCCAAATCAGGGACAGTCCCTCAAAATCAGGAACAGTCCCTCGAAATCAGGGGCAGTTGGGAGCTTTGCTTCAATATAGGAGAGTATCTTGACCAGAAGGGGCAAGGCAACTTGTCCCAATAACCCTAGCCAAGTGGTTGTGGGGGGTATGTGGGCAGGGGGGTCGTATCAGAATGTGGAAGCCCCCTTTAACAGTAGGAGGGCCCCAGATACCTCATCCCTGTGGTGTCATTGACCATTATAAGGTCATGTTCATGTATGGCGGGAGACCCCACCCCTTTCTTTATAGTAGTTGTCGCCCACAAGACCTGCCATTCAGCAGACGGAAAGCGATGGGACCAGACATGTTCAGTGGGTAGAGATTTTTTGTTTCTTTTGGCTTGTTGGTGGATATTGATCATCGTGATTGACATCTACATTATTGGACAACGCGATTGACGGTGGGTTTACATTATGGGATTTTTGTTTTATTACAGAACTGTGTTTGTTTTGTTTTTGACTTTTTTCTTTTTGTAAATAAGTTCGGGTACCCCTTGCTCGTTCACATGGGGGATAATAATAGAAATGAAATTTTCAATAACACTTGCTGCCAAATAAATAATTAGACACGTGCAATTTGTTTCACTCCAAATTATTTTTTTTTTAACGAATTTCGACAAATTGATTAATTCAGAAATATCCTAATTACGAAAACCCATTTAACTAATTTTTCAGAATATTTGTTAATTCAAATATTTGTAAATTTGAAATTCTGAAATAATAACTAACTAATAAATATTACTGTCTACTAAATTATAGGTATTGGAATTTCCTTTCAAATTTGTCTGTTAGTGAACGTAACGAATACGAATACCGGTCCCGCACGGGCGCGAAAAGCGATCGTCCCACACATGTAGGTATCGCCGCGAATGTCAGATCATGGGCAGTAATTCTAGTACTAGACCTCCTCTGTAAATCTTATGGTAAGCTGTAAAGGCTTCTAAAGCATCGCCTATGGATAGTAACATTTTTTTTTTACTGTTGCGCGACATGTTTGGCATCTACTTACTCGGCGTGACATAATTTTTTTATGTTTAACAATTGTCTTTTATTTATTGTGTCTTCTTGCATTCAAATTTTAAAAAGTGTATTTTTTTTTTTTCCCAAAAATTAGTTCACAAATACCGTGTGACATATAAAAAAAAACAAAACCAAAAAAAAACCAACAATTTATTCTCTAGGGCCTCTTTGCTTATAAAATATATATATATATATAATCTTTGGGGGTTCTAAGTAATTTTCTAGAAAAAAAAAAATTTTTTTTTACATGTGAACAAAACATGCCAGAAAATGGCTGGTCTTCAAGTGGTTACCCACTTACGGACCGCCGCACGCCGAAATACATCTTACCTAGCTAGCTGCCATAACCCCAGTATCCTTTTCTTTGGCCGGTGGTCCACTTTCCGATAATGGTGGTCTCTGCGGCAGATTCGCCACGAGATTACTTTTATCGACGGCGGGAGAGGGCCCCCCTCCCGCCGCGTTTAGTGCCCTCCGCTGCTTACCGGAGTCATATGAAGCGGCGGAGGCGATCGGATCTTCTCCCTTGGTGGGTATGGAGACGAGTGAGGGGAAGATGACCACCCACATAACATCCATATCACTGCAGAGCGGAAGCGACGTCAAAAAGTGACTTCCGCCCATAGCTCTTAAAGGGCTTTTTTTTTTTTTTTTTAAACAACCAAATTATTTGCATTTTAGTGTAAATATGAGATGTGAGGTCTTTTTGACCCCAGATCTCATATTTAAGAGGTCCTGTCATGCTTTTTTTCTATTACAAGGGATGTTTACATTCCTTGTGATAGGAGAAAAAGTTACACAATTTTTTTTAAAAAAAGAACAGTGTAAAAAAAGAAAAAAGTAAAATAAATAATAATTTTTCTTATTTTAATCTTTTTTAAGCGCGCCCTGTCCCGCCGAGCTCGCGTGCAGAAGCGAGCGCATACGTGATTAGCGCCCGCATACGAAAACGTTGGTCAAACCACACATGTGAAGTATCGCCGCGAGCGAGAGCAATAATTCTAGCCCTAGACCTCTTCTGTAGCTCAAAACATGCAACCTGTACAATTTTTTAAACGTCGCCTATGGAGATTTTTAAGGGTAAAAGTTCGTCGCCATTCCACGAGCCGGCGCAAAAGCTTGACATGTTGGGCATCAGTTTACTCGGTGTAACATTATCTTTCACAATGTAAAAAAAAAAATTGGGCTAACTTTACTGTTGTCTTATATTTTTAATTCAAAAAAAGTGTATTTTTTCTCAAAAAAATTGCGCTTGTAAGACCGCTGCGCAAATACGGTGTGACAGAAAGTATTGCCACAACCGCCATTTTATTCTCTAGGGTGTTAGAAAAAAAAATGTATAATGTTTGGGGGGTTCTAAAGTAATTTTCTAGCAAAAAAAATGTTTTTAACTTGTAAACAACAAATCTCAAAAAGAGGCTCGGCCCTTAAGTGGTTAAATTAGAACACGATATTAGCTTGTAATTTCTATATCCTATGTTATGTTTTTTTAACAAAGGTTGAGTTACCCTTTAAGGCTCTCATTTTTATAATCAATTATCTCCACATATTCTGTGATTTTTTTTCCCCTGGTCACGAAATTACAATGACTGCTCTACCTGAGAGATGGAAAAGTTATGATGGGCAAGAATAATGGATGCAGATCTTTGAATACGCGGCTCGTAGTTAGTCTCTGTCATTATCTGGAAGAACTTCGGGTTTTGTTCAGGGCTGAATTTTCTTTTTAAACAGAAGGATAATGAAGCTTTCTCTGTGACCCGAATTATAGACATTGGATTAAACACTGAAAGAATGGCATAGCTGCTTGATCAGTAAAGCAGCACAAGGAGCAATGGTGACATTCCCAGCGCGGTCGCCGACCAATCAAACCGCTTACAGTTTATTAAAAGAAGATCAGTGCCCAACTACAGACAAAGTTTTTTATTTTAGTTTTGGGTAAAGTTGGGAAGGGTTCAAATGGGTTTTGGCTAATAAATCCAACATTTTATTTTTCAGTATATTTTGCATCATGTCTTCCTGTAATAAGTTTTCTTATTTTTCATGAAACGATTACAAAGTTGCTGACCTGCCGCCTTTACCAGCACTTTTTGTGGCTGTCTGGCAATGCTAAGCCACTGGCTTGCAATTTGCACCAAATTTATCAGCCTATGCAGTTAGTGAAAGAGGACGCCGACCTCCCAACCAGCCAACGGCCTCAGGCTACACCATGAAAATGTGCCTACTGGCGTGTTTCACCCCACCCACCGGGGCCCACGGGACACTATTACTAAGCTCCAATAGGAGGGGTGAAACGTATCAGGGGCGAAGTTTCACAGTACTGGAACTGGACACATTATTCTAAATGAAGTCCCTCTAGTCTATCCATATAGAGCAATCAATACCTCTTCCTCCTGCTGGTGACACCTCTAGTGATATAAAGTTCTATATAGAGGAATCAGGACCTCCTTCCTCCTGCTGGAGATTCCTCTAGTGATATAAAGATCTATATAGAGGAATTAGGACCTCCTTCCTCCTGCTGGTGACACCGCTAGTGATATAAAGATCTATATAGAGGACTCAGGACCTCCTTCCTCCTGCTGGTGACACCTCTAGTGATATAAAGATCTATATAGAGGAATCAGGACCTCCTTCCTCCTGCTGGAGATCCCTCTAGTGATATAAAGGTCTATATAGAGGAATCAGGACCTCCTTCCTCCTGCTGGTGATCCCTTTAGTGATATAAAGATCTATATAGAGGACTCAAGACCTCCTTCCTCCAGCTGGAGATCCCTCTAGTGATATAAAGATCTATATAGAGGACTCAGGACTTCCTTCCTCCTGCTGGTGACACCTCTAGTGATATAAAGATCTATACAGAGGACTCAGGACCTCCTTCCTCCTGCTGGTGATCCCTCTAGTGATATAAAGATCTATATAGAGGACTCAGGACCTTCTTCCTCCTGCTGGTGATCCCTCTAGTGATATAAAGATCTATATAGAGGACTCAGGACCTCCTTCCTCCTGCTGGAGATCCCTCTAGTGATATAAAGGTCTATATAGAGGAATCAGGACCTCCTTCCTCCTACTGGTGACCCCTCTAGTGATATAAAGATCTATATAGAGGGATCAGGACCTCCTTCCTCCTGCTGGAGATCCTTCTAGTGATATAAAGATCTATATAGAGGAATCAGGACCTCCTTCCTCCTGCTGGAGATCCCTCTAGTGATAGAAAGATCTATATAGAGGACTCAAGACCTCCTTTCTCCTGCTGGAGATCCCTCTAGTGATAGAAAAATCTATATAGAGGACTCAAGACCTCCTTCCTCAAGCTGGAGATCCCTCTAGTGATATAAAGATCTATATAGAGGACTCAGGACCTCCTTCCTCCTGCTGGTGACCCCTCTAGTGATATAAAGATCTATATAGAGGAATCAGGACCTCCTTCCGCCTGCTGGAGATGCCTCTAGTGATATAAAGATCTATATAGAGGAATCAGGACCTCCTTCTGCCTGCTGGAGATGCCTCTAGTGATATAAAGGCGACAATGGCAAGTGACACACTCAGGGCTCCCACTGATTCTGCATTATGGTGAGTTGAACTATTTCATTTTATATTACAATGTAATAATAGAAATAATGCGCTTCAATCATAACAACCATGGTGCCAGGATCATTGAAGCTCCAACACCAGCCATTTCCCTGATAAATTCACCACAAAAAAAACATATTTTCTGGCAGTGCCCCTCCCGAGACTAGACTCTGGATCCGCCCCTGTGTGACCCACACTCGGCACCCAAACAGGAGGGGAACATAGAAGAAGTGTTGACTGTCTACACCAGGGGTCTCAAACTGGCGGCCCTCCAGCTGTTGTGAAACTACAAGTCCCATGGGGCATTGCAAGACTAACAAGCATGACTCCCACTCCCACAGGCAGGGGCATGATGGGACTTGTAGTTCCGCAACTGCTGGAGGGCCGCCAGTTTGAGACCACTGGTCTACACCATGGGTGCTCAACCTGTGGCCCACCAGCTGTTGCAGAACTACAAGTCCCATGAGGCATTGCAAGCCACTGACGGTTACAAGCTTGACTCCCAAAGGCTGTGGCATAATGGGAATTGTAGTTGCGCAACAGCTGGAGGGGCCACAGGTTGAGTACCCATGATCTACAACCAGGGGCGGACTGACAACTCATGGGGCCCCCAGGCAATAGGAGATTATGGGGCCCCTGGGCAATAGGAGAAGATTATGGGGCCCCCAAGCAATAGGAGATTATGGGGCCCCCAGGCAATAGATTATGGGGCCACACATTATACACACACACAGACACACAATATACACACACAATATACACACACAGAATACACATACACACACTGAAAAGGTACTGGAGAGGCGGGGCAGCTATAATCTTGGGATTTTTAAAAAAACACAGATTTTTACATACTGTCCCTGGTTTTATTGAGGCTGGCAACCCTGATGGGGCCCCTTAGTGGTATGGGGCCCTGGGGCAGTGCCCGAGTGCCCGAATGGTCAGCCCGCCCCTGTCTACACCCCATCACAGGAAGTTCCCATGATGCCATAAGCTGGAAAATGGGATCTTGTAGGCATGGAATTTTATAGTCCCAAGGCAAAAGTAGAGTAGGAGCATGTGGCTACAAATGGCAGGATCAATAGGAATCTATTAAAGATTTACCAATTGCAATTAGAAAAAACACATCACAAGGCAAAGATGAAGCTATTTAAAAGTTCATTTTTGGATTGACATCCACTTTTAATGCAGTACAGTCAAATGAAATAATGCATAAAAAAATTAAAAAATTATAAAAAAAATGTTTCCGCCGAGCCCTCTTATAGATCAGACACCTCAGCTGCTCCACATTAATTTCTTTAACTTGAATCTGCAAAAAGGAAAAAAACAAAAAAAAGTGAACTCATTTAGGAGGCTGCGTTGAGTGTTTTTAAAGTTCAGCTGACAATATAAACTCTTTTGTGACATTTATTTCAATTACGGTTTATTGATTCCATCAGACAACATCAACCCCATATTCCCAGAACTGTTTTACGATGTATTCATTTCCGCAGACGCGGGGCCAGTTATTCGGCATAATTGACATTTTGGCTGTATTATTTTGTATGAAAATGTGGCGGCGCAGAAAAGAGACTTTTGGCTGACAAGTAGAGAAAATGATGAAAAGACGTTTTTGACAAGCAGCTAAACAGCGATGGGAGAGAATTTTTCTTTTATTAATGTCATCATATATTTATAAGATACTACCGGGCGCATTCGTTGGAACACGGAAAATGAAAATGAAAGATAATAAGATATTGATAGCCGGCAAGGAATGGGATAGGCAAGGTGGCTACAGGGATGGCGGTGGAAGGTTTGAGAAAGGTCTGACAGCCGAAAACATGAATCTTGTATATCACGGTGAGGGATCTTATTTTAACCACTTCAGTACCAGGCACTTTCACCCCCTTCCTGCCCAGGACAATTTTGAGCTTTCAGTGCTGTCGCACTTTGAATGACAATTGCGCGGTCATACAATTTTTTGCTAAACAAACTAAAAAGGACTGACATTTTTGAAAAAAATGATTTTCTCCGTTTCTGTTACAAAATTTGGTTTTCTCCTTCACTGATGGGCACTGATGAGTCGGCACTGATGGGCACTGATGAGGCGGCACCAATGGGCACTGATGAGTTGGCACTGATCAGGAGGCACTGATATGTAGAAATGATGGGCACTGATAGGCGGCACTGATATGCAGCACTGATGGGCACCGACAGGTGGCACTGACGGGCGGCACTGATGTGCACTCGCTGGTGGCACTGATGGGCACTGACAGGCGGCACTGATGTGCACTGACAGGCGGCACTGATGGGCACTGACAGGTGGCACTAATGGGCACTGACCAGCAGCACTGATGGGCACTGACCGGCAGCAGTGATTGGAACTGACAGGTGGCATTGATGGACACTGACAGGCGGCACTGATGGGCACTGACAGGCAGCACTGATAGGCAGCACTGATGGGCACTGACAGGCAGCACTGATTGGAACTGACCGGCGGCACTGATGGGCACTGACAGGCGGCACTGATGGGCACTGACAGGCGGCACTGATGGGCATTGACCGGCAGCACTGATGGGCACTGACCAGCAGCACTGATTGGAACTGACAAGTGGCATTGATGGACACTAATAGATGGCACTGATTGGGCAGGTACTGACAGGTGTTAATGCTGGGCACTGATTGGCACTGTGATGGACACTGATTGGCACTATGGTGGGCACTGATTTGCACTGTGGTGGGCACTGGCACTTTATTGGGCACTGGCAGGGGGTTATGATGGGGCACTAACTGGGCACCGATTGGCAGCTTATGGGTACATGTGATGGGGGCTGTGCTGATAATCAGTGTGCTGATTATCAGCATAGAAAAGAAAGAGGGCGCACCAACCTAGTGCATTACCACTGATAAACTTTAATGCAGCATAAAAACAGTAAAAATTATACTCACAAACAAGCTAATAAAGATAGCTTTCGAAAGGGCGCAAAAGCGCTGCTTCTGTGGATCGACACCCCAGGACCTGTTGCCGAGAGGATCAGACCAGCGCAAATGGCTGATGGCTTACGCGTTTTGGGGGAGCACCCCTTTCTTCAGAGCCTAAGCGGGCAATGGTTGGTCTCTCGAATTGCTCTCTCTATAAATGTATGTATATGCCTGTGTCTACCCCACCCAATTAGTGACAACGCCCCCTCCCACAGGTATTAGGAACCACCCACCCATTCGGGTTAACCCTCCCTATCCCATCCCTCTAAATGTGTTTCCCCATTAGTAGCCAGAATATAGAGGGCAAACATCACTCTATATTGTCTGCCAAAAGAATGATAGTAATATTAGCACAAAAAGAAATTGATCGTGAACCAAGGAATGACGTTTACCGACACTTCCTGGTTCTCGCGATGATCAGCTGTGATTGGTCACATCTGATCACGTGGTAAGAAGCCTCTGTCAGAGGCTTCTTTTCACGATCGGAGATGCGGCATGTCAGACTGACACGCCGCACTCGCGATCGTTGCGCTGCGCTGCCCTCGTGGGTGCGTGCCGGCATGTTATCCTGCTGGACGTCATATGAACCACTTTCCGGCCACCATTCTGTTATAGGTCGGGCGGGAAGTGATTAACCCCTTCCCATCTGACGTACAAACTGTATATAAAGGTCCTGAGGGGAAGTGGTTAATACCGGGATCATGGCGGCGGTTGCGATCGGCTTTTATGTGTAGCACCCTCTAGCTGAGTTGGTAGAGCGCTAGGATTTTTGTTGTTAGAGGTAAATTCAGTCTTGGCTGGTGTGTTTTATCTGGGTCAGGGTTTGAGTGACTCAGGGAGGGCTGGAAGACTCATGGCCAGCATCTCTGATACCTCCCCCTACTTCTAGAAACTTGGAGAAGGTTCTAGAAGCATAGGAGTGGAGGTAAGGTGGAGCTGCCTGTAGTATTTATGAGGGCCCTGATCAATCCCCAACAGATGGGTTGGCAGGGGGCAGGCCCCCCTCAAATACTCTGGGTCAGCCCAGCTGGGGCGGTGAGGTTTGCGGTAGGAAGATAGAGATGGAGTGTTAGTCTGTCGATGGCCCTTGAGGGTAGCCCCTAATCTGGGGGGGTGATCTCGGGGCCTGGGCTTGGGTGAGGAAGGGACCCTCTTCAAGACACACAGAAGTGCCCTGACCAGAGGCACCGGAGCAGGAGAACACCGCCGGGCAAATCTCCAGGGAGGAAAGTGATACAGTGGGAGATAACTGAAAGGCCTGCCTGAGAGGACTGAGAGAGGGCAGTCTGGGATGGATGCAAAGTCAGTCTGGGAGGACTGTGGAGAAGTAGTAGCCAGGTGGGCTAGTGAAAGGGGCAGATGCAGCCAGGTGGGTTGGCAGTGTCTAACGAGGTGATGCTGGGATCAGTAGCCACAGGAGGAGGACAGCTGGGCACTAGGACTTTGCTACACAAACAATTGTCCCTCCGTCCCTGCCTGTAAAGGACATTTCATCAGGCACTGATGTGGATGAGATGGCCTGGCTCGCAGTCTCCACTCTAATTCATCCCAAAGGTGTTCTATTGGGTTGAGGCAGGCCAGGCAAGTTCCTCCACCCCAAACTCGTTCATCCATGTCTTTATGGACCTTGCAAAAAACAAGTAATAAAATAAGATAAGAGCAATGTGGGATACAAGAAATGCTGGCCCGACCGGTTTCGACACTAAGAGATCTTCAACTGGGGCAAAACCCAGTTGAACTGAGTTTTGCCCCAGTTGAAGACCCCTTAGTGTCGAAACTGGTCGGGCCAGCATTTCTTGTATCCCACATTGCTCTTATCTTATTTTATTTCTTGTTTTTTGTGATCACTTTTATTACCTTGGAGTCTACCATTTGACTTTTTTAATAAACCCGATTGGTTTTTGACCTGCACCATTGGAGTCTTCCTCCATTCCTCTGTTTTATATGATTACTTCCTGGAGCCTTCACGGAACAGCTTCGGAGACGGCTATCAGGCTGGGGAGCACTTGGAGTCTGCACGGTTCAGGAGCCTAGGATATTACCTGGAACCAGGTACCATTCATCTGTGTCCAGCACCCGAGCAACCTCCAATGAATACAGCACAAGATCTCAAGCTTGTTTGACCCCTCTGTCGTACGACATTCGGGGTCCATCACAGCTGGTAAGAGTACCCATTTACTTTTCGAGTTTCGTTGTTATTCACTACAGACAAGCCTTACACCATTTTTCCAAGATTGGGACTACCTCCGTCAGAGGGACATACCATTCAACACTCTGGTGGACACTTTTTTCACCTACTTACTGGGCTATATTTTGTCTAGCCAATATGTTTTGGTTTCACATTTAGTTTTTTTACTTATACTTTTTAATAGCACTGCACTGTCACTGTATTATATAATATAGTGTAGTTCCCAATGTTCCCCGATTTCGAGGGACTGTCCCTGATTTGGAACTGGCATTCTATGCAAGAAGGTAAAAAAAAAACTTCTGTGTGCAGCAGTCCCCCTAGCCCCACTAATACTTGCCTGAGCCCAAATCTTGTTCCAGTGATGTGCGCGAGAACCTCAGCTCTCTCGGAACTCTCACTCCTCATTGGCTGAGGCAGCAGCGGGAGCCATTGGCAATCACAGCCAGTGAGCCAATGAGGAGAGGGGGGGGTTCGGGGGCTGAGCCGCCGCTCTGTGTATGAATAGACACGCAGAGCAGTGGCTCGGGGGCAAACCTGTTTTGGGCGTCCCCCCCACAGCAAGAGGTTTGTTCAAGGGGTGGGAGGGAGGGGCCAGGAGTGTCGGCAGGGGACCAGAGAAGAGGAGGATCAGGGGCTGCTCTGTGTGCAAAACCATTACACAGAGGAGGTAAATATGATATGTTTTGTTATATTTTTTAATTTCTTTTGACAAGTCTTTGATATTACTTTTAGCTTCTTTTTTTTATTTTAACAAATTCTGGACTTTTGATTTAAAAAAAATAAAATAAAATAGAAAAGTGGAATTGCGCTCGGATGAATGTGTGAAGTATGTGTGCATTTCATTTACCTAGACCCATCGCTTCAATATCCTTTGGCACTCTCTTGTGTATTTTGATGGAGAAAGTCTTTCATATGTATGACAAGATTGTTCCTATGAAGCTCTTTATGACCGGGGGGGGTGGGGGGGGCAGTTCTAGTTGCAGAGCTGACATTGCAAGTTTTCTGAATCTCTCCGCAGAGCCGTGAAGATGGTTAGATTGCGATTTAATGTTTAACCACACAGTCTGTGCCAACCCCCCCCCCCCCCCCAGATGTATGAGCAATATGTGTCAGCAAACCCCCCCCAAAAAAAAAAAAAAATTGAGTACGCACTAATCTCCATGCTTACCCCTAAACATAAATTCCCCCTCCTCCCCATACAAATCTGCCTCCCCCCACCCACTGATACCCCCCTCCCAGCGCAAATCTTTGCTGCCCCCCCAAAGAAAAACACCCCTCCTAGCGCAAATCCCATACCCCACAAATTTTCCCTCCTAGTACACATCATCTCTCAGCCACCTCAAATTCCCCCCCCCTCCCCCAGCACAAGTCCTCCCCCTCCTAGCACAAATCCCCCTCCCAAATTTCCCCTTTTAGCAAAAATGCCTACCATTCATCCCTACTGGCACAAATCCCCCTCCCAAATTTCCCCTTCTAGCAAAAATGCCTACCATTCATCCCTACTGGCACAAACCCCCCCCCCCTCCCAAAACAAATGTCCCCTCCTAGAACAATTCCCCCTCCCCACCCTCTACCATATCACCTCTTCTAGCACAAACCCCCCAAATTCCCCCTCCTAGCAGAAGTCCTCTTCCCCCTCCCAACACAAATCCCCCTAGATCACTACTCCTAGCAGCACCCCCCCCCCCCCCCACACACACACACACATTTCCCCTCCTATAACACATCATCTCTCAGCCACCTCAAATTCCCCCCCATCTGATCTGAGGTGTGGAGGTGCAGGAATTGGACTGATCTGAGGCATCCCTACCAACTGTCCCTGATTTCGAGGGACTGTCCCCGATTTGGAGCAATGTCCCTCTGTCCCTCTTTCCTCCTCATTCGTCCCTCTTTTTGGTCTGATCTATATAGTTGTAAATTAAATGCACTTTTTATCTTTCAAAAAGTGTTTCCCGGTGCTAAACCTCTCATCCGATTTCTAAATTGCTGCATTTGTACATTTTAACAGCCAATATAAAGAAATATTAGTGGTATAAAAAAAAGCACTTGTGGATTTAAATAACCTTTTTTTTGGGTTATGTCCCCTTTTAAGGGGGTGTGGCAGGGGCGTGTCCTATGCCTACATACCTTTGCTAGTAGGTGTCCCTCATTCCCATCTCAAAATGTTGGGAAGTGTGATCTGAGGTATGAAGGTGCAGGAATTGGGCTGATCTGAGGTGTAAAGGTGCAGGAATTGGGGTGATCTGAGGTGTGAAGGTGCAGGAATTGGGGGTGATCTGAGGTATGAAGGTGCAGGAATTGGGTTGATCTGAGGTGTGAAGGTGCAGGAGTTGGGGGTGATCTGAGGTGTGATGGTGCAGGATTTGGGGGTGATCTGAGGTGTGAAGGTGCAGGAATTGGGGGTGATCTGAGGTGTGAAGGTGCAGGAATTGGGGGTGATCTGAGGTGTGATGGTGCAGGAATTGGGGGTGATCTGAGGTGTGAAGGTTCAGGAACTGGGACTGATATGGGGTATGAAGGTGCAAGATTTGGATTTGAGGCATAAAGGAGCAGAGAATTGGGGTGGTCTGAAGGTGCAGGAATTGGGGGGATGTGTAGTGTGAAGGTGCAGGAACTGAGACTGATATGGAGTGCGGAGGTGCAGGAATTGGGGTGATCTGAAGTCTAAGGGTGCAGGAATTGGTTTGATCTGAGGTGTGAAGGTCTGGAAAACTGGAGTGATCTGAAGTCCGAAGGTGCGGGAATTGGGACTGATATGAAGTATGAAGGTGCAGGAACTGGGACTGATAGGGAGTGTGGAGGTGGAGGCATTGGGCCAATCTGAGGTGTAGAAAACTGGAGTGGTCTGAAGGTGTAGGGATTGGGGTGATCTTCAGCGTGAAGGTGCAGGAACTGGGACTGATAGGGAGTGTGGAGGTGCAGGAATTGGGCCAATCTGAGGTGTGAAGGTGCAGGAATTGGGGTGATCTGAGGTGTGAAGGTGCAGGAATTGGGGGTGATCTGAGGTGTGAAGGTGCAGGAATTGGGGTGATCTGAGGTGTGAAGGTGCAGGAATTGGGGTGATCTGAGGTTTGAAGGTGCATGAATTGGGGTGATCTGAGGTTTGAAGGTGCAGGAATTGGGGGGGTTATCTGAGGTTTGAAGGAGTAGGAATTGGGGTGTTATCTGAAGTGTGAAGGTGCAGGAATTGGGGTGATCTGAGGTTTTAAGGTGCAGGAATTGGGGGTGATCTGAGTTTTTAAGGTGCAGGAATTGGGGGTGATCTGAGGTTTTAAGGTGCAGGAATTGGGGTGATCTGAGGTTTTAAGGTGCAGGAATTGGGGGTGATCTGAGGTGTGAAGGTGCAGGAATTGGGGGTGATCTGAGGTGTGAAGGTGCAGGAATTGGGGGTGATCTGAGGTGTGAAGGTGCAGGAATTGGGGGTGATCTGAGGTGTGAAGGTGCAGGAATTGGGGGTGATCTGAGGTGTGAAGGTGCAGAAATTGGGGGTGATCTGAAGGTGCAGGTACTGGAATAGATGGGAAGTCTGAAGGTGTAGGAATCGGGGTCTGTACACGTTAACAATAAATATGAACATGTTTTGTGTACACGCCAGTTAATACGATAATAAAGAATGCCATTAACCTGCCATTAGCAGAACAACTATGTGTTGAAATAAAAATAAATGCAAACAAACGATTTGTCTAGAGTGCATTGTTCACCGTCATGCTGATTGTTTAATGTTTGTAACATTTATACTTAATATGGAAAAGGTTGCTGACCCCTCTTTTAGATAATGCACCAAAACCCAACTTTTATAGAAGTTGTTATTGGAACAATTAAACCCGCTGAAAGATTCACTTACAAAAAAAAAAAACATTCCAAAATGTGCAGCAAATTTACTGCTAGAGAAATACTTCCAGACTAGTTTTTGTTCCATGAGATAACCTTGGAAAAAAAATAAAAGCTAGGTTAAACCCCCCCCCCTCCCCCCACCCCCTTCATTTTTCTTTGTATACGAGGAACCTAACAGTTCTGCAATGCAAAATGCGGTGATAACATTGTCCTGTACTCAGACTTTTAAGCCTCATTGTTTGTACACACAATGCATTCACTTGTGACACTGATGGTCCCTGGAAGACAATCAGACTCAGCAGAGCTTTGAAAAGATTTTTTGTTTGTTTCCAAAACAAGAACAACAACAACAAAGTTCTACTCACTGAAAAAAAAAAGTACTCCATACATAAGATCAAATATGACTCCGTGATTGTGTTTCGTCAGTAGACAAGAAAATACTTTGGCTTCAGTTAGTTTCATTGTTCACCATTGCCACAGTGTCCACCAGACCGGAGCAAGTGATATTTGCATGTCCCGGGTAGAGCAGAGCGTTATGGAACATCAACACCAAATATTTGAAACATCATAGATACCGATGACCAGTGGCGTCGCTAGGGGGTGGCTTTTGGGGCTATAGCCCCGAATCTGGGTCCCATAGCCCCGAGTCTCTGCAGGGGTTCCCAAGGGGAGGGGAGGCTCTCTGGGGACCCTGATGCAAGGGGGATGCTCTCTGGGGACCCTGATGCAAGGGGGAGGCTCTCTGGGGACCCTGATTTTAAGGGGGAGGTCTCTGGGGACCCTGATTTAAGGGGGAGGCTCTATGGGGACCCTAATGTAAGGGGGGGCTCTCTGGGAACCCTGATGCAAGTGGGGGGCTCTCTGGGGACCCTGATGCAAGGGGGAGGGTCTCTGGGGATATATATATATACACACACACACACACACACACACGTATATTACTGTATATACATGTGTATGCCAGCCCAAGCGTAATGACTTTCTTTACTACGCTGCTATGGGCTCTAGCCCCAGATCTTTTGTAGACCTAGAAACGCCCCTGCCGATGACACCGATTCTTTTTATTGGCGTACTATCGCTACAATGTTTAATAAATATTAACATAATAACAAAATGTAGCCACACAACAAGAGTTCTAATACAAGTAATAAATCCAGGTCCTTCACAGCGCCACCCAATGTCCTGATCTGTAGCCATTCGTAACCAGCTTGGTAGGTACACACCAGTTTTTTTTACACCGTCGTTCACCTCACCTGGAATAAACCTTACGCCCCTTTCACACTGGGGCGGAAAAAGGGTCAGCGGTAAAGCGTCGCTATTTTCAGCGGCACTTTAGCGTTGGATTTTCGGCGCTATTCGGCCGCTAGCGGGGCGGTTTTACAGAGAAAGGGTTAAAAACCACAGCGAAGCGCCTCTGCAGAGGTGCTTTGCTGGCAGTATAGCCGCGATGCCCCATTGATTTCAATGGGCAGGAGTGGTGGAGGAGCGGTATACACACCGCTCCTTCACCGCTCCAAAGATGCTGCTAGCATAAGCATAAGCCTAAGTCTAAGGCCCCTTTCACACTGGGTCATTTTGCAGGCGCTCTTGCGCTAAAAATATCGCCTGCAAACTGACCTGAAACAGCTGCTGCTGTCACTCCAATGTGAAAGCCCCGAGGGCTTTCACAACACTGGAGCGGTGCGCTGGCAGGACGGTAAAAAAATGTCCTGCTAGCAGCATCTTTGGAGCGGTGAAGGAGCGGTGTGTATACCGCTCCTCCACCGCTCCTGCCCTTGGAAATTAATGGGGCACTTTGCAGAGGCTTTGCGGTGGTTTTTAACCCTTTCTCGGGCGCTAGCGGGGGGGTGAAACTGCCCCGCTATTGGCCGAATAGCGCCGCAAATCGGACGGCAAAGTGCCGCTAAAAATAGCGGTGCTTTACCGCCGACGCACCTCCCGCCCCAGTGTGAAAGGGGCCTAAGACCCCTTTCACACTGGGGCGCTTTGCAGGCGCTACAGCGCTAAAAATAGCGCCTGCAAAGCACCCTGAAACAGCCGCTGCTGTCTCTCCAATGTGAAAGCCCCGAGGTGCTTTCACAACACTGGAGCGGTGCACTGGCAGGACGCTGAAAAAAAGTCCTGCTAGCAGCATCTTTGGAGCGGTGTATACACCGCTTCTTCACCGCTCCTGCCCATTGAAATCAATGGGGCAGCGCAGCTATACCACCGGCATAGCGCTGCTGCAGCGGTTCTTTGCGGGCGGTTTTAACCCTTTTTCGGCCGCTAGCGGGTGTAAAAACCGCCCCGCTAGCGGCCGAATATCGCCTATAAAACGACGGTGAAGCGGCGCTAAATATAGCACCGTTTTCCCACCGACGCCCCAGTGTGAAAGGGACCTTACTAATTACTTCTTTCACAAACACTACATAATCATACATATTTGTGACCATTAAATTTAACTGCTGGCCGACCACATAACTTACATATACGGCAGCATGGCGGCTCTGCTCCACAGAATCACGTACCTAACATGTGCGCCGCTGACAACCTGCTCCCGGGAGCTGACCTGCGGGTACCACGGACTCGATGTCCACTGGCACCCGCCGATCATTAGGCAGAGAGCCGGGCTGCGCAGGATCATATATATATATCTATATCTACATCTATATAGATATAGATATATACAGGGCTTTTTTTCAGCGGGAACGTGGGGGAACGCAGTTCCGGCACCTCCAGCACTGAATGTATTCTATGGCAAAGTGTGCTGGAGAGTCAATTGATGCTGACTGCTGGGGGATCTATTGTCCCTGGGGATCTATTTTTTTGTGGGGGTCTATTGTTGCTGGGGGGAGGTCTGTCATTGTGTGTGGGGGGATCTATTGTTGCTGTGGTGGGGTCTGTTGCTGCTTGGGTGGGGTCTATAAAATTCCATACAATTTATTAGCACAAAATGATACTTGGTTCTGTATGCTCTAAAAAGGGGTGGTACTGGGAGGTGGGTAGGGGGGTGGAGCCAAGAGACAGTGCTCGGAGGTGGGTAGGGGGGCAGAGATGAACGGTGACTTATAAGGGGTGAGTTCCTGCACCTATTCTCTGAGAAAAAAAGCCCTGGATATCTCTCTCTATCTGTCTCTCTCTCTCTCTCTCTCCTTCCTCTCTTCCTTCCTCCTGGAGCCGGGCCAAGGGGTGGGACTGGGTGGGACTGCGAGAGGAGCCGAGATACACAGGACATCTGGGTCTGTGTATCTCAGTGGCACCATATGGAAACAGCCTGCAATGATACTTGGCAAGGCTGCAGATGGACACTGATGAGGCTGCATTGATGGGTATGTAAATGTAAGGTTTTTTTTCCTATATATGTATATATACACAGTGCCTTGAAAAAGTATTCACACCCCTTGACATTTTCCACATTTTGTCATGTTACAACCATAAAACGTAAATGTATTTTATTGGGATTTTATGTGATAGACCAACACAAAGTGGCACATAATTGTGAAGTGGAAGGAACATGATAAATGGTTTTCAATTTTTTTTACAAATAAATATGTGAAAAGTGTGGGAAGGGGCATTTGTATGGCGCCCCCCCGGAGTCAGTACTTTGTAGAACCCCCCTTTCTGCAATTACAGCTGCAAGTCTTTTTGGGGATGTCTCTACCAGCTTTGCACATCTAGAGAGGGACATTTTTGCCCATTCTTCTTCTTTGTAAAATATCTCAAGCTCTGTCAGATTGGATGGAGAGCGTCTGTGAACAGCAATTTTCAAGTCTTGCCACAGATTCCCAATGTGATTTAGGTCTGGACTGTGACTGGGCCATTCTAACACATGAATATGCTTTGATCTAAACCATTTCATTGTAGCTCTGGCTGGATGTTTCGGGTTGTTGTCCTGCTGGAAGGTGAACCTCCGCCCCAGTCTCAAGTCTTTCGCAGACTATAATGCCCCGTACACACGACCGGACTTTCCGACAGAAAAAGTTCGATGGGAGCTTTTGGTCGGACATTCAGACCGTGTGTATGCCCCATCAGACTTTTTCTGTCTGCATTTCCGACTGACTCAGATATAGAACATGCCAACGGAGTTTAGCTCATGTGTACACGGCATGACAGGTTTTCTTCTAAGATTGTCCTGTATTTGTCTCCATCCATCTCTCCATCAACTCTGACCAGCTTCCCTGTCTCTGCTGAAGAAAAGCATCCCCACCACATGATGCTGCCACCACCATGTTTCACGGTGGGGATGGTGTGTTCAGGGTGATGTGCAGTGTTAGTTTTCCCCACACATAGAGTTTTGCTTTTAGGCCAAAAAATTAAATTTTGGTCTCATCTGAGCAGATCACCTTCTTCCACATGTTTGCTGTGTCCTCCACATGGCTTCTCACAAACTGCAAACAGGACTTCTTATGACTTTCTTTCACCAATGTCTTTCTTCTTGTCACTCTTCCATAAAGGGCAGATTTGTGGAGAACACGACTAATAGTTGTCCTGTGGACAGATTCTCCCACCTGAGCTGTGGATCTCTGCAGCTCCTCCAGAGTTACCATGGGCCTCTTGGCTCTTCTCTGATGAATGTTCTCCTTGCCCGGCCGGTCAGTTTAGGTGGACGGCCATGTCTTGGTAGGTTTGCAGATGTCCCATACTCTTTCTATTTTGATGGATTAAGCAGAGCTCCGTGAGATGTTCAAAGCCTGGTATATTTTTTTATAACCTAACCCTTCTTTATACTTCTCCACAACTTTATCCCTGACCTGTCTGGTGTGTTCCTTGGCCTTCATGATGCTGTTTGTTCACTAAGGTTCTCTGACAAACCTGTGAGGGATTCACAGAACAGCTTTATTTAAACTGAGATTAAATCACACACAGGTGGACTCTATTTACTAATTAGGTGACCTCTTAAGGCAATCGGTTCCACTAGATTTTAGTTAGGGGTATCGGATTAAAGGGAGCTGAATACAAATGCACCCCCCACACTTTTCACATATTTATTTGTAAAAAATGTTGAAAACCATTTATCAATTTCCTTCCACTTCACAATTATGTGGCACTTTGTGTTGGTCTATCATAAAAAATCCCAATAAAATACATTTACATTTATGATTGTGACAAAATATGGAAAATTTCAAGGGGTGTGAATACTTTTTCAAGGCACTGTACATGATCTTGCACTTCCGGGTATGGGGTGTGAGTGCATGCCCCCCTCCACGGCTCGCTCCTGCTGTGATTCTACACAGCGGGAGCCAATCGGCAGGTCCTGCGGACTCAATGTACGCCGGCACCCGCTGATCATTCGGTACACAGACAGAATGCCAGTCTGCCTATATAAACATGGCAGATTCCCATTGTGTCAGTAGGGAAGGCATGGACCCTGTGTTCTTGCAAAGGAACATGGATCCATGCCTTCCCCTAGTAATAGCACCTCCCCCACAATACACAAGCATTGGCTAGGCCCTCTGTTAACCCTTTGATGTTAACTCCTTCCCAGCCAGTGTCATTAGTACAGTAACAGTGCATATTTTTTAACACTGATCACTGTATTAGAGTAGCTGGTCCCCAAAAAGTGTCAGCGTCGGATTTGTCCACCGCAATATCGCAGTCCCGCTATAAGCCGCTGATCTCTGCCATTACTAGTGAGAAACAAAAAAATAAACCGTAAATATATCCCATAGTTTGTAGACGCTATAACTTTTGCGTAAAAAACAGTCAATATACGCTTATTGGGATTTTTTTTACCAAAAATATGTAGCAGAATACATATTGGCCTAAATTTATTTCTGCTTGATCCCTACCTGCTATATCTGCTACTGCTCACCTGCAGGTGGGGCGATCCTGAGGACCGCAACCTGGTTCTAACATGCAGCAAAACCCATCCCCACCATCAGAAGCTCTGGTGAATACCGGTTAGTGCTTAGACTCTGCACCTCAGGTGAGCTCATGTCATCTGCCAGGTTGATCTGTACTTATCCTGGCTGTCAATGGGAGCTCCTCCATAATGCTATAGCTGCTGGTCTCCGAGCCTGACCCCTGACCGTGACAACAATAGTCCAAACTTTAAAAATAAACTTACTTTTTTGGCACCATAAAGGACCTGTTTGTCAGAAACCATGAAATCAGACCGAGACAGAAGTACAGTTAAATCACACTTGTTTAATAATAAAAGTAAAAAGTACAAACGTAGTCAAAACATAGGCAGAGTTCAGTAACCAAAACAAATAGTCAGCCAAGCCAGAAGTCAGGGATCAATGTAGTGGAACAGCAAGCAGGATCTGGAGCCAGAAGGGATGTCAGCAAAGCCAGTCTTTAAACAGGAACGCAGGAGATGTTTCATGTGATGTTGACCAAGGCGAAGGCAGAGCTCCTCTGGACGGCTTAAATAGGCAGGACTGACGAGCAGGATATCATCAACAGGTGAGTAACTGTGGAGAGATAGGAGCTGGCAATTAGCCGACAGCTGAGTGGCCAGCTCAGAGAAGGAAGGGCTGAGCCCAGCCCTGACACTATTGATGCTGTGACAAAAGTACAACATGCCCTCACATGTCTCCCATCCTTTTCCCAAACCTCATTCCCCAAACTTAGGCACTTCTAATCGTAGCCATAGCCACACTTTTCCTAGGAGGGTAGGGGGGTGGGCCAAATTGATCACCTTGCTGTCTGTCTCTAAGACTAAGTTACAGTGACGGCCCATCCATTAGGGGCGGCCAGGTGCCACCCCCTCTCTCCACGCCACCCCCTATATGAATAATGGATAGATTCATGCATAGCATGAATCTATCCATGGCCACCCCAAATTCAGGCGTCTGGCCCCTTTCAGGATGCTGGGTGCCTGAATTAAAGCGGCTGGGGGGTTGCTTTTTTTTTTAAACATGATAGGCTCTAATAGGCTTCAAAATAGGGTGGGTTCAGAGTGCAGGGCATTGTGCCATGAGCCCAGCCAGGTGTTACAACAGAGAATGAATATTCGCTGTTGTAACACTGATCCTCAATCCGGCCAATCAGATGCAGGTCTGAGACCCGTTTTCCAATTGACCGAAAAGAGTCCCAATTGGCCGCCAAAGAGGAAGGAGGAAACGGCGATGCCCGTGGAGAGCAGGGGAAGGGAGAGCTGTCGCTGCAGCTGAGGAGCAAGGGAAGCCACCGGTGAAGCCCTGCATAGATGGGGTAAGTGCACCTGACCCGGGATTCGCATTAATTGTTAATGCGAGGTTCAGAACTATCATTTCTGAATGGAGAAAGCTGTGTCCGGGTTTTGCTAGACGCCTGCAACCTGGCTGACTACACAGGTGTGCAGGGGCATTATATACTCAGGGCTGAGGATAGCTCAGAGCTCCAAGTTTGGAGACCACTCCCAGGGTGGGAGACGGAAAGTCTCACACAGGGTTATGGGCCCCCAGCCGGAAACCAAGAGACAGAGATCTCATCGAGGCTTCAGAGGGCCACACCAGAAGCCATGAAATATAATGGTCTCATTGAGGGGTCAGAGGGTCCAGATAGAAGCCAAGAGCTAGAGGTCTCAACCAGGGGTCAGAGGGCTCAACCAGAAGCCATGAAAGATGAAACAGTGGTCTTATCCAGGAGGTCAGAGGGCCCATCCAAAAGCCAAGAGACAGAGGACCCAGCCAGAAGCCAGGAGACAGCAGATTTCAGTTCCATGAGTGAGGTTGGTTTCTATCGGGGGTGTCAGGAAAACCCCAATCCATAGGCCAGAGGTAGGCCCTGCAGCAGGGTGCTGTAACTAAAAGCTAGAAATCCAAGGGTTCCAGGAGAGCTGGGCAACACAGTCAAAGAGGCTGGTTAGAGGAGCAGCAGTGCTGCCAACAAGTGAGCCAAGTGGCTCAGTATTTTCATTTATTGAATACAAGTGGTCTGCCATGCCCTAAAATACAATTTCAGACTGGCGCAACTCATTGTGAATGCACCTACTGCTTGAATTTAATCACCTCAATCTCACGGAGTGTAGCCAGCAGTGGTTAGTGAATTGTCGCATTCAACTGGACTTGTTCTACAACGTTGGAGACATTTCACAGCTTATCTAAGACGCTTTTAATGAGTGTCAGGAACATAGTCCAATATTGGTATCAACATGGGTTACCTTAATGAAGTCAAAATGGAATGTGTCAAAATAGATGTCTATTGTTCAAGAATAGAATAAGAGGTGTGAACGTCTGTGGAAAATCCCATTCCTCTTGGCGTGAAAAGGCTGCAGCAGGTGTTAGTCCTTTTGATTTACATGGCTGAAGGTGTAAAATGTTGTCAAATCATTAGGATAGACAGCATTGTGTGTGGGAGGCAGGTGTGGTGAATACCCTCACCCCTGTTCAGCGGTGGTTCTTGTAGTTTTGACCTAGATGGCCTCTCTCATGCATTTTGTAAACCAGTTGTCCTCTCTGTCCAAAAATGTGCTCTTCACTATCCTTGAAAGAATGTTCAGTTTTTTTCTTTTAAAGCCTAGCTCCATCTTTCCTTCCACTTTAACCTCTTCTCGCACCCGCGCTATAGCCAAATGATGGCTACAGTGTGGACCTTAATTGCCGGGAGGACGCCTATTGATAGCCTCCCGGCAATTAAGGTCCGCGCTCTAGCCGGCGCGCTCTGTGATCACACAGATCGGCCCCTTACCACGTGATCAGCTGTCAGCCAATGACAGCCGATCACGTGATATAAGCAAAAGATCGGTAATCAGATTTTTTTCTGCTCCTGCTGACAGCGTGACCATGAAAAAAAAAAAAGCCGGTCACAGGCTTGTGTCAAGGGGACAGCGGTCCCGAAAGACGGTGAGACATCACCCAAGTATCTGTGCCCACCAGTGCCACCTGCCAGTGTATAGCAGTTTCGCCAACTAGTGCCCACCTGTGCCATCTACCAGTGCCCACCTGTGCCACCTATCAATACCCATCAGTGCCACCCATCAGTGCCACCAGTGGCGGCCCGTCCATAGGGGGCGCACGGGCACTGCCCCCCCCAGAAGTAAAAAAAAAAGAAAAAGAAAAAAAAACGGCCACAGTGGCTGCAATTGATGGGTTTTTTTTCAAAATTTTTTTTAGTTTTGCACCCCCTCAAAAATTTTGAGCACCAGCCGCCACTGAGTGCCACCCATCAGTGCCCTTCAGTGCCACCTATCAATGCCCTTCAGTGCTGCCCATCTGTGCCACCTATCAGTTCCCACCAGTGCCGCCTCATCTGTGCCCACCAGTGCAGCCTTATCAGTGTCCATCAGTGCCGCCTCATCAGTGCCCATCAGTGCAGCCTCATCAACACACATCAATGAAGGAGAAAAATTACCTGTTTGCGAAATTTTATAACAAACTATAAAACTGTTTTTGTTTTGTGTTTTTTTTTCAAATTTTCGGTCTATTTTAGCAAAAAATAAAACATCCCAGCAGTGATTAAATACCACCAAAAGAAAGCTCTATTTGTGTGAAGAAAATGAAAAAAATTCCACATGGGTACAGCGTTGCGTGACCGCGCAATTGTCATTCAAAGAGTGACGGCGCTGAAAGCTGAAAATTGGCGCCTGGGCAGGAAGGGGGTTTATGTGCCCTGTGAGCAAGTGGTTAAATAATTTGTTTTAGCCAAGCTGACCGAAATTAACTATTTTCATTACTGTGGCATCAGCTACATATAATATAATATACAGCGCTGTCTTCCGGCCGTGGTACAGAGTCTTCCCGTCTGCTGCTGGAACAAAATCGAGTCGGGCCGTGCGCCGTTCACAGGAAGTCTTGTATTTTTATCAGTGAGTACAAGGCTTCCCCTGATTGGCTGAGGTGGAAATTGTAAAAGATAGCGCCGTCTGACTCTCTACCTCAGCCAATCAGAAGAAGCTAATGAAAATCTGAGGCTTCCTGTGGATTGGGTAAGGAGCGCACTTGATTTTGGTCTGGCAGCGGACGACCGTCATGTCCGAACACACCTGAGCTCATCCCTGTTTCATTTATCGCCACTGATGTTAACCCCTTCCCTGCCAGTGTCATTAATACAGTGACAGTGCATATTTTTAGCACTGATCACTGTAATAATGTCACTGGCTCCCAAAAAAAAGTGTCAAAAATGTCAATTAGTGTCCGATTTGTCCGTCGCAATGTCGCCGCCCCGCTAAAAATCGCCGATCGCCACCATTACTAGTAAAAAATAAAAATAAAAAATAAAATTGCATAAAATTTTGACATAAAATTGTGTCAAAAATGTCAGGTAGGTGTCTGATCTGTTCGCCGCAAAGTCACAGGCCTGCTAAAAAAAATAAAAAATGCTATAAATCTATACTAGAAAATTACCTAGAACCCCCAAGCATTATATATATATATAGATAGATAGATATAGATAGATATAGAAAGATAGATATATATATATATATATATATATATATATATATATATATATATATATATATATATATATATAATATATAATATTTTTTTAAACACCCTAGAGAATAAAATGGCGGTCGTTGCAATACTTTCTGTCACACTGTATTTGCACAGCGGTCTTACAAGCACACTTTTTTTGGAAGAAATACACTTTTTTGAGTTAAAAAAATAAGACAACAGTAATGTTCGTGAAAGGTAATGTTACGCCGAGTAAATTGATACCCAGCATGTCACGCTTCAAAATTGCGCCCGCTCGTGGAATGGCGACAAACTTTTACCCTTAAAAATCTCCATGGGCAACGTTTAAAAAATTCTACAGGTTGCATGTTTAGATCTACAGAGGAGGTCTAGTTCTAGAATTATTTCTCTTGCTCTACCGATCGTGGCGATACCTCACATGTGTGGCTTGAACACCGTTTTCATATGCGGGCGCTGCTCACGTATGCGTTTGTTTCTGCACGCGAGCTCGGCGGGACGGTGCACGTTTAAAAATTGTGTTTTTTTTTTTTTTCTTATTTGTTTTATCTTTTTATTTTTTTACACTGTTCTTTTAAAAAAAAGATTGTGTCACTTTAATTCCTATTACAAGGAATGTAAACATCCCTTGTAATAGAAAAAAAGCATGACAGGTCCTCTTAAATATGAGATCTGGGGGTCAAAAAGACCTCACATCTCATATTTACACTAAAATGTAATAAAAATAAATAAATACAATTTTATGTCATTTGAAAAAAACAAAAAAGTCCCTTTAAGAGCTATGGGCGGAAGTGACGTTTTGACATCACTTCCGCCCTGCAGTGGTATGGAGACGGGTGGGGGCCATCTTCCCCTCACTCGTCTCCATGCCAAGCCAGGGAGAGGACATTATCGCCTCCGCTGCTGCCGATGGCTCCGGTAAGCGGCGGAGGGCACTGGAGAGCGGCGGGAGGGGGGGGCCTCTCCCGCTGCCCTTAAAAGTGATCTTGCGGCGAATCCACCGCCGAGACCACTTTTATCTAGAAGCGGACCCTCCGGTGAAGAAGAGGATACCGGGGTTATGGCAGCTAGCGACGTAAAACGACAGCGGGCGGTCCCTAAGTGGTTAAATGATGATTTCATTTATTAATGGAAAAGAGCTGTCCAAACCTGCCTGGCCCTATGTGAAAAAGTAATTGCGCCCCTAAACCTAACAACTGGCTGTGCCACCCTTGGTGGCAACAACTGCAATCAAGCGTTTGCAATAACTGGCAATGAGTCTTTCACATTGCTGTGGAGAAATTTTGTCCGACTCTTCTTTGCAGAATTGTTTTCATTCAGCCACATTGGAGGGTTTTCCAGCATGAACGGCCTGTGTAAGGTCATGCCACAGCATCTCAATCGGATTTAAGTCCAGACTTTGACTAAGCCACTCCAAAACCTTCATTTTGTTTTTTTCGAGCCATTCAAAGGTGGACTTGGTGTATTTTCGGATGACTGTCCTGCTGCATAACCCAAGTGTGCTTGAGCTTGAGGTCTGGAACTGATGATCGGACATTCTCCTTCAGGATTTTCTGGTAGAGCTCAGAATTCATGGTTCTCTCAATGAAGGCAAGTCGACAAGGTTCTGAAGCTGCAAAGCAGCCCCAGACCATCACACTACCACCACCATGTGTGACTGTTGGTATGATGTTCTTTTTATAAAACGCTGTGTTAGTTTTACATCAGATGTAACGGGACGCACACCTTCCAAAAAAGTTCAATTTTCATCAGTCCACAGAATATTTGCCCAAAAGTCTTGGGGATAATCACAATTTTTTTGGCAAATGTGAGATGAGCCTTTGTGTCCTTTTTGGTCAGCAGTGGCTTTGGCCTTGGGACTCTCCCATGGACGCCATCTTTGCCCAGTCTCTTCCTTATTGTTGACTCATGAACACTAACCTTACCTAAGGCAAGTGAGGCCTGCAGTTCTTTAGATGTTCTGGGTTCTTTTATGATCTCCTGGATGAGTCGTCGTCCTTGTGCTCTTGGAGTAATTTTGGTCGGCCAGCCACTCCTGGGAAGGTTCACCGCTGTTCCAAGTTTTCTCCATTTGTGGATAATGGCTCTCCCCGTGGTTGGCTGGAGTCCCAAAGCCTTAGGGTCGGTTCACACTAGGATGACTTTTCAGGCGACCTAGCCGCCTGACAAGTAGAGTCCCGTTCTGTACAATGGAACCGTTCTAATCGGAGCGACTCAAGTTTCTCCGACTTAGAAAAAGGTTCCTGTACTACTTTGGGGGCGACTTGAGGTGACTTGCATAGACTTCTATATAGAAGTCCTTTTGCAAGTCGCCGCCCCTGTCGTGTCCAGGTCGCCTGAGGCAGTCGCGCTGCAAGATGCGCTGCCTCAGTGTGAACCAGGGCTTAGAAATGGCTTTGTAACCCTTTCCAGACTGATACATGTCAACTACTTTGTTTCTCATCTGTTCTTGAATTCCTTTAGATTGTGGCATGATGTGTGGCTCCATTAGCGTGCTTCACTTTGCCAGACAGCTTATATTTAAGTGATTGTTTTTTTTTATTCTATAGGTCTGGAAGTAATCAGGCCTGGGTGTGGCAAGTGAAATTTAACTCATCTTTCCAAAAAAAGTGACTAATTAAAGTTCATTCATGATTTAGCATGGGGAGGGGGCACTTACTTTTTCCACATAGGGCCAGGCGGGTTTGGACAGCTTTTTTCCCTTAATGACACTATCATTTAAAAAAGTGCAATTTGTATTTAATTGGGTTATCTTTGTGTAATATTAAAATGAGTTTGATGATCTGAATCATTTTAAGTGTGACAAATATGCAAAACAATAAAAAAAATCAGGAAGGGGGCAAATACTTTTTCACACAACTGTATATAATGTTTGGGGGTTCTGAGTAATTTTTTAGCAAAAAAAAAAGAAAAGATTTTTACATGTGGGGGTGAAGTGTCAGAATTGGTTTGGGTAGCAAGTAGTTAAATCAATATCAATATCATGGTATTGATAAGAGCTATTTTATTTATAAAGGAAGTTCCCAAAACATGGCCCGTTGGGGTTACTTGAGGACTGAGGTTGAGAACTAGACATGTGCAATTTGTTTCGTTCTGAATTTGTTTGTTAACGAATTTTGACAAATTCGTTAATTCGGAAATATCCGAATTAACGAAAACCAGTTTAACAAATTTTGGTGAATATTCGTAAATCCGTACATTCATACATTCATATATTCATACATTCGTAAATTCGTAAATTTGTACATTCGTAAATTTGTACATTCGTAAATTCGTACATTCATACATTCGTAAATTCGTAAATTCATACATTCGTAAATTCGTACATTCGTAACTTCGTAAATTCAGAAATTAGTAAATTCGCAAATTCAAAAATTCGAAAATCTGAAATAATAACTAATAATAACTTAACTATTAAATTGTAGGTATTGTAATTTCCTTTCAAATGTGGCTGTTAGTGAACGTAACGAATACAAATGTATCTGATTACGAATTATCCGAAATAACGAATGCCGTATCTAAACGAATGGAATGTAATGAATTAAGAATAATAAATAACAATAATAATAATAAAAACATTTTATTATTTATTATTAATTGGTTCCGTTCCCTTAGTTTAGATGCGGCATTTGTTCGGATAATTCGTAACTTTGGATAAATTTGTATTTGTTATGTTCACTAACAGCCAAATTTGAAAGGAAATTACAATACCTATAATGTAATAGTTATTATTTCAGATTTTCAAATTACGAATTTATGAACTGCGATCATAACGAGTGACCTGAAAAACGAAAAAATAAAAAAACAAATGAAACTAAAACAAACAAACTTTTTGGCCTGTGCACATGTCTATTGAGAACCACAGAGAAGCTGGAACTATCTTGCTACATTTAAAAAATAACTATTATGCCGCGTACACACGGTCGGAATTTCGGCCCGCAAAAGACCAATGAGATTTTTTTTCGACCGTGTGTATGCTCCATCGGTCTTTTGCTGGCGGAATTCCAGCCAGCAAAAGATTGAGAGCATGCTCTCGATTTTTGCAGTCGGGAAAAGTTCCTATCCGAAAATGCGATCGCCTGTGGCAATTCTGATGCGCAAAATCCCTTACGCATGTTAGGAAACAATTCGACGCATGCTCGGAAACATTGAACGTCATTTTCTCGGCTCGTCGTAGTGTTGTACGTCACCGCGTTCTTGACGGTCGTAATTTCAGCACACTTTTGTGTGACTGTATGTATGCAAGGCAAGCTTGAGCGGAATCTCGTCGGAAAGCCGTCATATCTTTTTCCGACGAGTAAACCGATCGTGTGTGCGCAGCAATACTGTACATTCTAGACTTACCCATTTTTAATCCTTAGGATGAAACAATTTTTGTTCTTTTACTAAATAACTGAATGCAAGCCGATCAATCTACATCACAGATGGAAATTTAGGGGGATATGAAGTTTGTTGAGGTGGTTGTTGGGTGGGGAGCGGAGAAACATGCTGCCTATTTCATGTATGATTTCTATAATTAGTTGTATTTGTGGAACATTACGGAATGTGAAGTCATTAGTTGCAGAATATACATTTGTCAGGCCGGCTCAGGTGTAAAAGAAGAGGCTTTGCTCTGAAATTTTAAAAATAAAACCACCATTATATTTGGATTTCCTCATCTGTTAGAATATTGATGTGGCCACGCTCGTTAGATTTAAATCCAATGTGACCTTAATTCCGGTGACTTCTCGGTGGATGGAGACCGGCTCAAATTAAGGATCCAAGTCCACTACAATTGGCATCCCTGTCATTAACCACTTCAGCCCTGGAAGATTTACCCCTCTTAACCTCGCTGGCGGTATGATTATGTCCGGGGCTTTTTCTCAGCAGGAACGCGGGGGAACGCCGCTCCGGCACCTCTAGAACTGAATGTATGCAATGGCATGAGGTGCTGGGTTGTGCTAGAGGGACTATTGATGCTGGCTGTTGGGGAATGTGGATGGGATCTTTTTTTGCAAAGGAAGGGGGTCTATTGTTACTGGGGAGTTCTTCTGTTGCTCGTGGGGGATCTATTCTTGCTTCTGGAGTCTTATGTCGCTGGGGGGAGGGGGGTTAGTCGTTGCTGGTAGGGATGTACTGTTAAAGGGAGGAGTCTTTGTTGCTGGCTGCAGGAGGCCTATTGATGTTGGCTACTGGGGAATCTATTGTTGCTGGAGGGGATCTATTTTTGCAGGGGGGTGTGTCTATTGTTGCTGGGGAGGTCTATTGTTGCCGGGGTAGTCTATTGTTGCTGGTGAGGGATCTATTGTTGCTGGGGTAGGTCTTATGTTTCATTGGGTCAATTATTCCTGGGAGGGATCTACTGTTGAGCCAAGGGTCTAATGTTGCTGGCTGCTGGAGGGTTTATTGATGCTGGCTGTTAGGAGTCCATTGTCGCTGGGGTGGATCTATTGTCGCTGGGGTGGATCTATTGTCGCTGGGGTGGATCTATTGTCGCTGGGGTGTCCACTGTTTCTAGATCTATTCTACTGCCTTTCTTGTTATCATTAGGAAATTCCATAAAAAATATAATTAGCACCACAAAATGATACTTGGTTCTGTATTCTCTAAAAGGGGTGAGGTGGGTAAGGGGTGGAACCAAGGAACGGTGCTCGGAGGTGGGTAGGGGGCGGATTCAAGGGGTGACTCGGAAGGGAGGAGTTCCTGCACCTATTCTCTGAGAAAAAAAGCCCTGAATTGTGTCAGATTTTTGAATGAAATTTAAAAATTCAGAAATGTGAAAATCCGGAAAATTGAAAATTCAAAAATCTGAAATTCGAAAATTCGGATATTCGAAAATTTCTAAATACGTAAATTTGAGAATTTGAAAATCCAAAATTCGAAATAATAACTAACTAATAATAACTAACTATTAAATTATAGGTATTGGAATTTCCTTAGAAATTTGGCTGTTAGTGAACGTATGGAATACGAATTTATCCGAAGTTACGAATTATCTGAAATAAAGAATGTCGCATCTAAACAAATGGAATGGAACAAATTAATAATAATAATAAAAATAAAAAGTTTTTATTATTATTGTTTATTATTATTAACTTGTTCTGTTCCATTCGTTTAGATACGGCATTCATTTCGGAAAATTGGTAACTTTGAATAAATACCTGTAATTTAATAGTAATAGTTAAGTTATTATTAGTTAATTATTTCTGGATTTTTGAATTTCTGGATTTTCAAATTTCTGGATTTACCAATTTCTGGATTTACCAATTTCTGCTGAATTTTCTAATTTCTGAATTTCAATGTTTCCTGTCCATGGGTTTCTTTTATCTAGTGCCCTTATATGACCTTAGGTGGTGAGATTAGAGAGGGTATCCTTGCTTCCTGTCCTGGTGTTAGTGGTTTTTACCAGACAGGAAGGGAAAGAAAACTTGCAATAAAAACCTAGACATTAATTATAAAATGCCAGGGTTTCTAGCCTTCCCGCACTCCTGCAAAAAAAGGAAAAAATGACTGTCTGTGTTCCCTTCAGTTTTTTTCATTTATGACTCAGACACCCCTGCAGTTTAGCATACGGAGTGAGAGGGCACAGAGTGGCACGGGAGTTAGGAGTTTAATCTACAGAAGCTCCTTTGTCTGGATGCAGACAGACAAGAAGGTAGTTGGCTGGGAGACTGGAACACATTACAGTCTGGAATAATGGTCTGGACAGGCTGTGGTCTGTACGTTAAGAGACAGAATGTGGGGTAGCAGGCTGAATCGCGATCAGGAGAAAAGTTAGGGTCACTCCAGAAGGTCAGTAAAAGTAAGCTGTAGTCAGTGTGTAACCAAGGTCAAACCAGAAAACAATCCAGGGTCAGGAGCTGGTCAGGCCAGGCAACCAAAGACAAGCCAGGGTCAGGAACTAGCTAAGGTCAAACTTGGAATCAGCAGAGACAGGTCATAGCCAGGAACTAGCCAAGGTTAAACAAGGAATCAGTAGAGAACAAACGTGGTCAGGAACTAGCCAAGGTCAAGCCAGGGTCAGGAACTAGCCAAGGTCAAACTTGGAATCAGCAGAGACAAAAAGTGACCAGGATTTACCCAAAGCCAAACTTGGAATCAGCAGAGACAAAAAGTGACCAGGATTTACCCAAAGCCAAACTTGGAATCAGCAGAGACAAGTCATGGTCAGGAACAAGCCAAGGCCAAACCAGGAATCAGTGGAGACAAACCATGGTCAGGAACAAACCAAAGTCAGGCCAGGAATCAGTAGAAAAGCCATGGTCAAGAACTAGCAAAGGTCAGACCAGGCATTAGCAGAGACAAGAAGTGGCCAGGCACTACTCAATGTCAAACTTGGAATCAGCAGAGACAAGTCATGGTCAGGAATCAGTAGAGACAAACCACGTTCAGGAACTAGCCAAGGTCAGGTCAGAAATCAGTAGAGACCGGAAGTGGCTAGGCACTACCCAAGGTCAAGCTTGGAATCGGCAGAGACAAGCCATGGTCAGGAACTAGCAAAGGTCAGGCTAGGAATTAGCAAACACCCTGGCACAACCAAATGAACTTTCTAAATCTTTTTTATTTATGGTGCCTCTCACCAACCTTCAAAACTCTTCCAATCCTGAAGGGACCCACTTAAGGAACTTCCACTTGTCTAGCTGCTAAAGTCTACCTAGCACTGAAAAAATTGACAGGGGTGCTAATGCTTCCTCACTTTATCTGACCATAAAAATTTTGGCTGGATATACATTTTAATCACTTGAAGACCAGGCCTTTTCTGGGTCTTTTCGTTTACAAGTTTAAATCAGTATTTTTTCCTAGGAAATTACTTAGAACCCCCAAACATTATATATATATATATATATATATATATTTTATTTTTTTTAGCCGATACCTCACATGTGATGCAAATGCCATTTACATATGCGTGCGCGACCTACGTATGTGTCTGCTTCTGCACGTGAGCACAAAGGGATGGGGATAACAGAAAGTGGGTATAAACGAATGCGTAAAACCACATAAATACTGCTATAGGTAAAAAGGAGAAGCTGCCAACATATAAAAGCGTTCCCACACAGCAAAATAAAATAAAAATATAAATTATGTGGAGCTAGCTGACCTAATCAATAAAAATCAGTGAATCTTCAAAACATCAAAATTAATAGTAGATGTGTAAATCCAATCACCTGGCGGTGATAACATAAAATCAAAGGCAATAATGAAGCCTCAGTAGTGCAAACTCGAGCAAAAAAATCAACACAATAATAATGTAGAAACGAAAAATCTTCAAAGTGCAACCAAAAAATGACCAGATAAATGGTAAATAAGTGTCCTAGAAGGTGCCTAGAGGTAGCTGTAAGTGAATAAATAAATCCAAAACAGTGATATGATGCAATATCCCACGAAATAAATAAATAAACAATATCTTCAAATCAGTTCATAAGTGAAGAAAGTGCAAAAAGTGCAAAAAACAATCGATGTGCAAAAAAGAGCGATTAATGTCCACTTCATCCAATCCCCATCTGCAGTGAAACAATAACCAACAAAATAAATGTGTACAGTATCTTCAAGACAGTTCATATGTGAAAAAAGTGCAAAGTGCAAAAAAAAAATCGATGTGCAAAAAAAGAGCGATTAATGTCCACTTCATCCGATCCCCATCCGCGATGCACCACCTGTTCCCCCAGCCTCTCACCTCTAGCAGCGGCCCCTACGGGCCAAGTTGGACATAGCTCAACCAGAGACGATGACTTTCCGCGAACTGATCGACCTTCTCATATTCAGCAGACACCTTCGATCTCCGGGCTCAGCGGTGAGGGCATATAGTAAAATAGAAGAAGGGTGGCAGAGAGTGTTGACCACCTATTAGGGGTGGTCAAAAGGGGCTCATAAATCTCATATGCTCCATCCACGGTTGTTCCTTAGCATACGAAGAGCAGGAGGGATCATCCAACTGTCACATGGAATACGTTACTCCTCTCAGATCGCAGTATCCAGTGGATTGTATCAGATTTGACCGTCTCGATGTTGCAGGACTCTCATCCTTTCATTTCTTTCTGTATTCATGGATGTTTCCCAAACATATCCATTGGTTCTGCTTTATAAATATAAAATAAAGCAGAACCAATGGATACCGTAGACTAAGTGAGGTGATGAAGTCGCTCTGGTCCTCCAAGGTCATAGAGGCGATCAAAGATGATCTAGTCTTTTTTTTGTCTCTGTGACCAGCCGGCCGCCCCATCGGATCATTTCTCTAGTAGAAAGCTTGGTAAGCTCGAGAGACACCAACGAACGGCGGAAGACCTTCAATGAAAAAAGCCAACCGTTGGATGAAGTAAAAACAATATCGGGGTTATGGCTGATAGCTTCAGCCATAACCCCGGTAAACCACTTGCAACCCGCAATGTATATATACGTGTGGTGGTCGGCACTTTTAATTCTGGTTTATTTCTATGTTCTTCATCTGCCCATATGGCAATCTACGCTTTTACTGGTCACAAGTGTCAAAGTGATCCCCTCTGCGGAAAACAGAAGACATGAGCAACATTTTGTATACGTGGCCAAATACAAGTAACATGAAATAAATGACTGGCACAATGCGATGAAGTGCCGATAGATGATCTCCCGGCAGACTGATCTGTAATGAACTCCCCGTATCCAGCGAACACTTTTGCGTCTTGCCAATCACAATTTTTATTTTTTCCCTTACACAGCTGAACTTTTCATACACTGAAGAGTCGTACACCTGATGTCTACGCTTCCTAATTTGATTTAAAACCCGGGAGTCTCGGCTGGAAGTTGGCCGGTCTATGATATGTGACAATACCGCCACTGACAATGAAGAGCATTAACAAGGTTTGGGGACCTGAGCCTGGGAAGCTGTCTTCTAGAGCGCTCTGTGCACACGCTTATTTCCCCCCAGGCTTCCCTGTAAGCTGGACAATGACACAAAGAAAAGTCAATGGAATTCATGTATACATTGTAACAGAAATCAATTAACAGTACAATTTCTACCGCTAAGGCAGTCAGACATTGAGGGAAGCAGGTGATACCCTATTATTATTGTTACTACGACTGTTGTTACTTCTACTATTACTGTATAAATAATAATAATATTATTAAAAATAATATTGTTATTTTTATTCTTTTTCACTTGAATTTTTTTTTTTTTTTTTGTAGAAATAACAAGAAAAAGACAGTTACAAAGTAACCGAAAACAAAAAAAAATGTGAAAATATGAACAAGTTCAGGAGGAGTTTCTCTCCGCAGGAACATTAAACATTGATACGCAAAATGAAGGTCCATTGGTCCCAAACAATATTACATCATTAGATAGTCAATTGTCAGAGCCCTGCCTGGAAATGCAATAAACTTAATTTATATACAGTATATATATATATATATATATATATATATATATATATATATATATATATATATATATATATTTAAAAAAAAGGAGAGTGGGGGAGGAGGCCTTTCAACTAGGGGCTCTTGAACTAGGGAGAACAGTACATTGATCTATAGGACCACAAAGAGGTACCACTCTTGCCTATGGGCAAAAAGGCAATGCTGAGGCGGAGAGGATCCGGAGACAAAGATAGGAAAGTAAGAGGAAAAGGTAGAAACGAGGGAACAAGGAAAAAAAAGGGGGGGGGGTGTACGCATACACTGTTGGTATATCATTATCCAGTGAATGGTGAACAATGCCCCCATTGGGGCCAGCCCATGAAACCCTGCATTCATAAAAGAATCATAGCCCATGACCCCCTGCATTCATAGACCACTCACAAGCCTCACTGGATCTTCTTTGGTCTTCCTGAGTTGCCTAGTCATCAATGATGCGTCGTTGTCATTCATTATCCATTGAATGGGGGCAAGCCCATGGCCCCCTGCAATCATAGCGGAGTCATAGCCCATGACTCTCTGCATTCATAGGCTGGACACATAATTCACTGGATCTCCCTTGATCTTCCTACATCGGTGGGTGGTCCTCAATGATGCACCACTGTTTGCATGGTGGATAATGCACCCTCCCCTCTTGAGCTAGCCCATTCATCACTGAGTCATAGTCCATAACCCTGTGCATTCATAGACCAGTCACATGATGCACTGGACTTTCTTTGGTCTTCCTGATGGGTGGCTAATTCTCAATGATGCACAATTGTTTATGTCATTATCCAGCGAATGGGGGATAATTTCCCCATGGTGCAACCCCATGTCCCCCTGCATTCATAGTAGAGTCAAAGCCCATAGCCCCCCGCATTCATAGACCAGTCATGTGACTCACTTAATCTTCTTTGGTCTTCCCGATCGGTGGCTAGTTCTTAATGATGCCCCATTGTTTACATCATTATGTAGTAAAATGGTTGATAATGCACCCTTGGGGGTCAACCTATGACCCTCTGCATTTATAGTAGAGTCAAAGCCCATGACTAGGCATGAGCCGAACACCCCCCGATTTGGTTCGCACCAGAACCTGCGAACGGACCGAAAGTTTGCGTGAACTTTAGAACCCCGTTAAAGTCTATGGGACTCGAACTTTCAAAATCAAAAGTGCAAATTTTAAAGGCTAATATGCAAGTTATTGTCCTAAAAAGGGTTTGAGGACCCGGATCCTGCCCCAGGGGACACGTATCAATGAAAAAAAAAGTTTTAAAAATTGCAGTTTTTTCGGGAGCAGTGATTTTAATGATGCTTAAAGTGAAAAAAAAAGTGAAATATTCCATTAAATATCGTACCTGGGGAGTGTCTATAGTATGCCTGTAAAGTGGCGCGTGTTTCCCGTGCTTAGAAAAGTCCCTACACAAAAATGACATTTGTAAAGGAAAAAAAGTCATTTAAAACTGCTTGCGGCTTTAATGTAATGTCGGGTCCCGGCAATATGGCTGAAAATCAGTGAGACAAACTGCATGGGTACCCCCCAGTCCATTACCAGGCCCTTTGTGTCCTGTATGGATATTAAGGGTAACCTCGCACCCTAATTAAAAAAAGGAAAAGCGTAGGGCCACCAGGCCCTATATACTCTGAACAGCAGTATACAGGCAGTGCAAACAAGACAGGGACTGTAGGTTTGTTGTAAAGTAGAATCTGTTTGTAATTTTGAACTGGTGCATTTTTAAAGTGTAGCTCCAGCCAAAAAATTTATTTTTAAGCTTTTTGGAAAACATAGGGAAGGGTTATCACCCCTGTGACATTTGTTTTGCTGTCTGTGCTCCTCTTCAGAAGATTTCACCTCACTTTCTGTCCCAATGACAAATGGTTTTTGAAAATTTGGGGTTTTTAGTGAAACAAGGATTGGTGATAAAGCATCAGTGGAAAGGAGACACGTTTTTCCCATATTAACTCCTACAGGAGAGAATTTCCCTTCCTAGGGGTAGATTTCATCTCTCTTCCTGTTCTCTCCTTCCATTTGCAAGTAGGAGTCATTTGTAAGTTAGATGTTTGAAAGTAGGTGCCTGCCCTAAATTCCTCAGCAGAAATTGGGACCTTAGGTGTTGGTGTTGCCACAACACTGTAAGCCCTCACAGTTACTCTTGGTGGGCGCTGGAACGGGCCCTGCTGTGAAATATTAGATCAAGAATTGTAATTACATGCCATTGTTGAACAGTGGTAGAAAAATTGGGCCTTTGGTGGTGGTTTTGCCTTAACACTGTAAGCCCTCACAGTTACTCTTGGTGGGCGCAGGAATGGGCCCTGCTGTGAAATATTAGATCAAGAATTAGATCAATAATCCTTGTGGCCTCCTCAAATGTTGACAGGGCAGTGCATGCATCCCTGATCATAGCCCACTGTCGTGGGGAAAAAAAAAAAGGTCCCCTGACCCTGTCCTGGTGCCATAGTCGCATAGGTACTCATTTATGGCCCTCTGCTGCGTGTGCAGCCACTGCAGCATGGCCAACGTTGGTTCCACGTGGTGGGCATGTCACAGATTAGACGGTTCTTGGGCAGGTTAAATTCCTTTTGGAGGTCAGCCAGCCGAGCACTGGCATTATATGACCGGCGGAAATGCACACAGACTTTCCTGGCCTGCTTCAGGACATCCTGTAAGCCCAGACACCGCTGGTTCCGAGGACAAATCAGCACAGGAAGAGGCCATGGAGGAAGAAGAAGAGGAGGAGGTGGAGTAGAGAGGTGTGGCAGAATCACCACTAGTAGAATTTTGGAGGCGTGGTGGCGGAACAACCTCCAACACTACTGCACCCTGTCCTGCATCCTTCTCAGCTGCCAGAAGAGTCACCCAGTGCGCGGTGAAAGATAGGTAACTTCCCTGTCCATGCCTGCTGGACCATGAGTCATCGGTAATATGCACCTTACCGCTGACCACCCTGTCCAGCGAGACCAAGATATTGCTTTCCACATGCCGGTAGAGAGCCGGAATCGCCTTCCATGAGAAAAAGTTGTGTTTGGGAACCTGCCACTGAGGAAACGCACATTCCACAAACTCACGGAAGGGGGCAGAGTCTACCAACTGAAAAGGCAGCAGCTGAAGTGTGAGCAATTTAGCCAAACTAGCATTCAACTGCTGGGCATGTGGATGGCTGGGAGCAAACTTCTTTCGGCGGTGCAGCAGCTCGGGCAGACCTTAGCTTTAGGTGCACACTGTGCAGAGGACACAGTACACTAACTGTAAATACTGCAGCTGCCTGCCTGTGGTACTAATAGGTTTAGAAGAACACCAGCAATTGTCTTCAGGTAGCTTTAAGTGCACACTGTGCAGAGGACACAGTGCACTAACTGTAAATACTGCAGCTGCCTGCCTGTGGTATTAATAGGATCAGAACACCAGCAATTGTCTTCAGGTAGCTTTAGGCGCACACTTTGCAGAGGACACAGTACACTAACTGTAAATACTGCAGCTGCCTGCCTGTAGTATTAATAGGATCAAAACAACAGCAATTGTCTTCAGGTAGCTTTAAGTGCACACTGTGCAGAGGTCACAGTGCACTAACTGTAAATACTGCAGCTGCCTGCCTGTGGTATTAATAGGATCAGAAGAACACCAGCAATTGTCTTCAGGTAGCTTTAGGCGCACACTTTGCAGAGGACACAGTACACTAACTGTAAATACTGCAGCTGCCTGCCTGTAGTATTAATAGGATCAAAACAACAGCAATTGTCTTCAGGTAGCTTTAGGTGCACACTGTGCAGAGGACACAGTACACTAACTGTAAATACTGCAGCTGCCTGCCTGTGGTATTAATAGGATCAGAAGAACAGCAGCAATTGTCTTCAGGTAGCTTTAGGTGCACACTGTGCAAAGGACACAGTACACTAACTGTAAATACTGTAAAAACACCTGCCTGCCTGTCAGTATATTAGGAAGAGAATAACAGGAACGGATCTAGCTAAACTGAATACAGTATATATATATATATATATATATATATATATATACAACACCTAGGATGTATATATATATAAACAATACACTGTAAGTGCAGCTAACTGATTCGCCTGCCTACTCTATCTAACTTAAATAAAATTACACTGTCTCTCTGTCTATCTCTCTCTGCCGCCACAACACACGGCCTTATATAGTGTGGGGCGTGTACTAAACCCCCTTGAGCCATAATTGGCCAAAGCAACCCTGGCTTTAGCCAATTACGGCTCTCTGTACAGACGGCGCTGTGATTGGCTAAGCATGCGGGTCATAGTGCATGCTTGGCCAATCATCAGCCAGCAACGCACTGCGATACCACAGTGAATTATGGGCCGTGACGCACCACTTGAATTTGGAGCGAAGGGCCCATAACGTTCGCAATTTGACGAACAATCGAACAGGCGATGTTCGAGTCGAACATGGGTTCAACTCGAACTCGAAGCTCATCCCTACCCATGACCTCCTGCATTTATAGTAGAGGCAAAGCCCATGGCCCCTGCATTCATAGTAGAGTCATAGCCCCGGACCCTCTGCATTCATAGACCAGACAAGTGACTCACTGGATCTCCTTTGGTCTTCCCCCATCGGTGGGTGGACCTAAATGATGCACCATTGTGCACAGATTATGCAGTGAATTGTGGATAATGCACCCTTGGGGGCCAGCCTACCTCATTCATGGTAAAGTCATAGTCCATGACCCTCTGCATTCATAGTTACATAGTTACATAGTTAGTAAGGTTGAATAAAGACACCAGTCCATCCAGTTCAACCTGAGTGAGTGTGGGTCTACAACCCTGACCCTTGTCCCTAACCCTGAACATCGCACACTCACATCAATCCCTACCCTCAATCCAAGGTCCCCATTCATATACTAGGGCCAATTTTGGACAGAAGCCAATTAACCTACCAGCATGTCTTTGGAGTGTGGGAGGAAACCGGAGTACCCGGAGGAAACCCACGCAGGCACAGGGAGAACATGCAAACTCCAGGCAGGTAGTGTCGTGGTTGGGATTCGAACCAGCGACCCTTTTTTACTGCTAGGCGAGAGTGCTAACCACTGCACCACTGTGCCGCCCGCCATAGTGAAGTCATAGCCCATGACCCCCTGCATTCAAAGTACAGTTATAGCCCATGATCCCTGTATCCATAGTAGTCATAACCCATTACCCCCTGCATTCATAGAGTCATGTTACGTGACTCACTGAATCTTCTTTGGTCTTCCCAATCCGTGGCTAGTCCTTAATGATGCACCCTTGTTTGCATCATTATCCAGTGTGCAAGCCCATGACCCACTGCATTCATAGGCCAGACATATGACTCACTGAATCTCCTTTGGTCTTCCGCATCGGTGGGTGGTCATCAACGACGCACCATTGTTTACATTATTATCCAGCGAATAGGGGATAATGCACACTTGGGGGCCAGCCCATGACCAGCTGCACTGATCTTAGAGCCATCTATTCAAAAATACTGAGGACATCTTGTGGCAAAGAGGAAGTGGAGGACATCCCCAGATTATAGGTAAGTATTGTAGCCCGAGCTGCACTTTTGCACTATAGTTGTTTATTTATAAAAATTAATTACCCATGTTTAGTAATGCAAACAACACAAAACTGACCCCAAATCATTATACCTTCCATTTAAGGGGCAATATTATTTTGTGCTGAAAAAGGTTAACTGACAGAAACCATGAATCAGACTGAGACAGAAGTACAGTTAAATCACACTTGTTTAATAATAATAAAAAGTTAAACAGAGTAAACGTAGCCAAAACATACCCATAGTTCCGGAACCAGAACGGATAGTCAGACAAGCCAAAACGTCAGGGAGCCAGAGATGAACGTAGTAGAACAGAAGGCAGGATCTGGAGCCAGAAGTAATGTCAGCCAAGCAAGTCTTTAACAGGAACACAGGAGAGCGTCTTTAGAGAGGTGACCAAGGCGAAGGCAGAGATCATCTGGGCTGGACGGCTTAAGTAGGTAGGACTGACGAGCAGGATATCATCAACAGGTGTGGAGAGATAGGAGCTGGCAATTAGCCGACAGCTGAGTGGCCAGCTCAGAGAAGGAAGGGCTGAGCCCAGCCCTGACGTTAAAATGGCCGGAACGGATAGTCAGACAAGCCAAAACGTCAGGGAGCTGGAGATGAGCGTAGTAGAACAGCAAGCAGGATCTGGAGCCAGAAGGAATGTCAGCCAAGCAAGTCTTTAACAGGAACACAGGAGAGCGTCTCTAGAGAGGTGACCAAGGCGAAGGCAGAGATCATCTGGGCTGGACGGCTTAAGTAGGTAGGACTGACGAGCAGGATATCATCAACAGGTGTGGAGAGATAGGAGATGGCAATTAGCCGACAGCTGAGTGGCCAGCTCAGAGAAGGAAGGGCTGAGCCCAGACCTGGCGTTAAAATGGCAAAACAGTAAAAGGAATTCACTTACCCTAAGACCCCTTTCACACTGAGGGCGTTTTGCAGGCGCTATAGCGTTAACAATAGCGCCTGCAAACAGCCCTAAAACAGTTGCTTCATTCACTCCCAAGGGCTTTCACACTGGAGCGGTGCGCTGGCAGGGCATCAGAAAAAGTCCTGCCAGCAGCTTCTTTGGAGCGGTGAAGGAGCGGTGAACTCACCGCTCCTCCCTATTGAAATCAATGGGGCAGCGTTGCGATACCGCCAGCAAAACACCGCTGCAGCGGCGTTTTGCGGGCGGATTTAACCCCTTTTCGCTCGCTGGCGGGGGGTTAAAACTGCCCCGCTAGAGGCCAAATAGCGCCGCAAAAAACGACGGTAAAGCGGCTCTAAAATTAGCGCCGCTTTACCGCTGACGCCACAGTGTGAAAAGGCTCTTATAAAGAGTCCCCTGAGTCAGTCAAAGTTTCTTCCTCCAACTTATATTGCAGCACCGGCTGCATGCGGTACATTATCTTTAGACCTCTCGGCGAAGAGCAAACGCTTGTTTGTTTGAGTCCGTTTTATGTCATAAATTATGCAATGGATCAGGATCCGGAGGCTCTCCGAGGAAAATCGAGTCAGCGAGTTGGGAATTGCTTCGCATTCACCGCAAAAAAAAAACAAAAAAAAACCTCCATTGTTCTTCCCAGCAGAAGTAATAAAATCCAATGAATGTGTGCAAAAAGCCGCAAAGCCGGCTACAGGTGCATTGCCATTCATGGGACGGCCCCTCCCCCGTGTGAAGCTGGGTATCTGGAAGTGGGAATTGGATTCCCTTTAAATTAGCATGTTTATTTGAAACAAAATACACTCATTTGCAGACACAGAATTAACAGCATTCCCGGGAGCTGAGCCTTCGCCAAACATGCAAATCTGGAAGCGGCAGTCAAAGGCAGAACAATGCCGGAGCAATACAGATTTCCCTGCTACAAAGATCCTTTGTGATTGATCCAGGCAGACAGTGAAATGTCTCACATCTGGGGTGTGCAGAACCACGGTGGTGGGGTGCCCAGTGCCCAGCGGCGTCCCTTAGTCCAAGTCATCTGCTGAGTAATTCCTCCCAGGGAGGATTCATGGCGTAAGTGGGCCAAGGAAACGATTACTCAAGTGGGCAAAGCCCAATGGCAACTTAAAGTGGAACCCGCAGCTCAATCAAAAATGAAATGTAGGATTCAGTCTGCCGGTATCATTAAAGTGATATCACACTCGCAGGTTTTAAGCCCTTTCAGCAGTCGCTTTAATCACTTACTGAGCATGCAGCTTCTTTGTATTTTAATCCTTGCCTATGTTCCAGTTAAGGCCGGTATACCATGACCGCTTTCTCCATGCTCCAGGGACGTTCCTTCTCCTCCTGGCCGAACAAGAAGTGGGTCCTGGAGTCCTTCCTGATTGGCCGGGGGGGAGAATCAGGAATACAATAGCGAATGTTAATTCGCTAGTGTCACACAAGTAGGTGGGCTCTGCCCCCCGAGCCCCACCCTTTTTTGAAGCCAATTAAAGCCTCGGGCTCCATTCCGGTGGTGGCCCATTTATAAGGGGTGCAGGGGCGCCACCCCCCTAATCCATGCGCCTCGCCCCCGAATCTACCTGCAGGGCGCCGGACGCATGGATTCCAATGGGGTGGGTTTTTTTGTTTTGTTTGTTTTTTAAGCACATGACTAGAGCCCGAGGCTCTAATTGGCTTCAAAAAAGGGTGGGCTCAGGGGGCAGAGCCCACCTACTTGTGTGACAATAGCGAATTAATATTCGCTATTGTATTCCTGATTACTCCAGGACCCACTTCCTGTTCGGCCGGGAGAAGGAACGGCCCTGGAGCATGGAGGAAGATGGAGAGAGGAGCAGCAGCCCTACGATCCTTGTCATCTGCCTCCTAAGGTAAGGAAGCCTCTGATCGCTGCCTTCCCGTCTGTCTCCCACGGGTGGGGGGGTGGGGGGAATCGCCGCCTTCCCGTCTATCTCCCGCAGGGCAGGACGGTGGGGGGGGGGAATTGCCACCCGCAGGGGTGGGGGAAATCACTGCCTTCCCATCCATCTCCTCCGCAGGCTGGGGGGGTCGCTGCCTTCCCGTCTATCAGCCATAGGAGGGTGGGGGGAATTACCACCTTTCCGTCCATCTCCCGCACGGGGGGGATCGCTGCCTTCCGTCCATCTCCCGTGGGGGGAATCGCTGCCTTCCCATCCATCTCCCAAAGGGGGTGGAGGGATTTCCCGCCTTCCCGTCCATCTCTTGCGCGGGGGGGATCGCTGCCTTCCCATTCATCTCCTGCAGGGGGATGGGGGGGGTCTCTGCCTTCCTGTCCATCTCCCGCAGGGGGGTGGGGGAAATTGCCGCCTTCCTATCCATCTCCCGCACCGGGGGGGAAATCGCTGCCTTCCCGTCCATCTCCTGCGAGGGAGGGGAGGAGGTCTCCGCCTTCCCCTCCGTCTCTCTTGTCTGGGGGGGGGGGGTAATAGCTGTC